>JALXJV020000014.1:29752684-29811819 GCA_024633595.2 Lepomis macrochirus
TTTAGCCCCAGCCTGAGGGGAAAGGTGGGCACCGCCCGTTCAGAGGCGTTGCCTACTAGGGATTGCAGTCCCCTAGCCTGCACTGCTACAAAGGGGCATTGGGCCAGTAGTGTGAATAAAGGTAGGCAGCCATCTAGGACGTCTGTGCTTGCTCAGGCAGCACATCTAATAAATTGGAATCGATACAGAGAAGATTAGCATGGCCCCTGCGAAAGGATGACACGCATAAATTAGTGAAGCGTTTCCACATTTTGATCTGCTCCTCTTGCCCGCGACCTGTTCTGGTGTTAGTGGTTGATTTCCGCAGAAAGGGGAAGCCGTCCCAGTCCTAGCACATTAATGGGGAGGTGGTGGAGCAGGTTGGACAGTTTTAGGTTTTAGGTACAATGATATCATCTTCTTTAAAATGGGATCACAATATAAATAACATTATCAAAAAAGCCCATCAGAGGCTTTTTTCCCTTCGTCCAGCTGAGGAAATTTGGGGTAGCTTGTAAGGGTATGTTACAGTTCTACCGAGCTGCCATCGAGAGTGTCCTTACTTTTTCTATTACTGTCTGGTATGGCAACTCTACTGTCCAGCAGAGGTCACAGCTAGACAGGATAGTTAATTCCGCCTCAAAAATCATTGGCTGCAAACTCTACCCCATCTGTGAGATCTACGAGGCCCGTATTTATCGGAAAGGCCTTAAGAATCTTCAAGATGATACTCACCCTGCCAACTCCCTTTTCTCCACACTCCCATCAGGGAGAAGGTTGAGAGCTATTAAGACAGAAAAACCTCCCGCTTCCTCAACAGCACATACTGCAGAGCCATTAAAGCTCTAAACAGCTCTCAAAACCTGAACCAGTTCCTCAGGGAGAAAAAATGTTCTTTTAACGAGTCTGCATAACTTGCACATTTTTTTATAGCGATTTTATTGTACCTTTTCATATGTTCTTATTCCAACCATGTTGGAGTTGTTTTTCATTTATCTATTTATGTATTTATTGTAAAATTGTGGATTTGCGCTCTGTATCCATATGTAAATTGTCACCTATCTGACATCAGCCACCTCAGCCTCCTGGACTGTTATCCAGGTATGCGGTAAGCGGTGTGTTGTTCTTTTTTTATCTGCCTGTGGAAAGTGTCATTCCATGCGGGATATTGTTGTGTATATATATCTTTTGGTTGTATCTTGTTGATGTCTTGTTATGAGCACACTGAAGCAAATCCCTAACAACTTTCACCGAGTTGTATGGCAATAAAGTATTGAATAGCTGAATAGCTGGTGCAGCTTGGTGTCAGAGGAGATTTGTGTCCAGTCATGAAATAGTACCAATGCCAAGCAGGCAACACCTTGTCGGGAATTTAGCCCAGGCAGTTGTTGGCTTAGCGTCATTCCCAAGTACACCTCGACCTAAGTCAGGTACACAAGTCAAACTCTGGTCTGATTTGGCACTGATGGCAGCAAATGGGGGGAGTGTCCCAAGTGCTCGGCATAACGGATTTGGCGTGAACAACTGCACGCAGTCTTGCTTATCCTTGAGCTGATGGCACCGAGATGTGCCTAGAATCGATACAGAGAAGATTAGCATGCCCCCCCCTCCAATCTTCTCCGTTCCTGTTTACACAAGTCTGCAGCATTAAAGCTCTGATTAGGAGGAGGCCACCCGGGAGCGGCGCTGGAGGAGGAGCAGGAGGCCAAGTGCTGCTGGATGTTCCAGGCTGCTCCTCGGTCCTTGTCCTACCTGCACAGAGGACAGCCCTTTAGCTGGAGGGAGAGGCTGGTCAGCTGCAGCTGGAACAGGGACGATGCCAGTTCCCTGCTCCAGCAAAGACCTCTCCCTCTCCGTCTGGCGCCGAGAGAACCTGGAATACAAACAGAGGCCATGTTTAGTTTCTTAACTTTCATCAAAAGTACAAACAGAGTACAGATTAACACACAGAAACAAAGCTCAATCTGAAACTCACCACTGGGACAGGGTCCTCTGATTGAGCTCAAAGAGCTGAAGGCTGGTCTGAGCCATCAGCCTCGGGCTGGCCAGCACTGCCTCTCTGATGGCCACGTATCCGGAGAGGATGAGGGACGCCAGCGTCCTCAAGACCCCTCTGATCAGCGTGGCCGCAGGATGGAGGCGGCAGAGCTGGCTGGGGTCAGGACTTCAAGTGGTTCACCACATGTACCTTGGACATGGGTGTCTTTCTATAGGTCCAGATTGAGTGTCCCTTAGGGAACACTCAAAGACGTCATGTTCCTTTGATGAGATAGGACTCTGACCCTGAGACACAGAAGATAAAAGCTGCATGTGCTGAGACATTGCAGCTCACTCGGATGATACTGTGATGCGTTTGTGTCCCAGTGAGTTCCTTCTGCAGATTCACAGAAAGACAAGTGTTTGCCTGAACTGTTAATTTAAACACGCTTTCTCACGCTAATTTGGCATCAGCAGGATCAGGCGTGTGAGAGGACTTGGACGCTCGAAGCTGAAGGTGAAAACCGTAAGGCCAGAGTCTGAGACTCGGGGACTTCAAACCTCCCCTCCAAAATACGGGTGAGACGTTGAGCTGAGCTTTCCCCTGCCTTGTGTTCCTAGGGAGGGAGGGGAGTGGAGGTCTCTGAGACCACCTAGAACCACTAATCTCCCAAACACTCACCGCGGGCACACTGATTACAGGGGTGAGCAAGGTGACACAACTGATAAGACATGACACCGAACGAGCAGATGGCTCTGGAGAGATGACAGACCGAGAGGAAACGGAGGCGTGGTTCTGCTCACTGTCATCACTTCCTAACATGAAAACAACAAATCGAGGCCTGACGGAGGGAAAGATCCACGCCGAAGAGGAGGAGACGCACGTCCTCCCTGACGGCCCGGCTGGACTGATAGATAATGCATGGGATTTTTCAGAGAGGCTCCCAGTGTTCCCAGCATGTGTCATGACAGGGGGAGACCTAAAGTTTCCGTCTGGGTCTCATCTTTGAGTTTTGTTTGACTACCATTTTGTAAAGAAATGTCCTGTGTCGTCTCCAGAGAGGCCCCGGACAGCCTGAGCTTCAGTCGCCCATGGCAGCATTCAGGAGGCCCCCAGACACACTTCCTGTTGACAGCAGGAGCTCGTGTACAAGCTTCATCTGAGTGTGGTCATCGTACAGAGAGATAACAACTCTGCAGCATTAAAGCTGATTACAAGATTATCCAGATGGTGCGTTTGTTAAAACTCACATCAGCTGACAGCTTCAAATAATGTTAGATTTGACTTTTGACCCTTACAGAGTGTCAGCAGCAGCGCGATGATGCCTGTTAAATCTTACTCCCAAGTGTTGCATTAAGCGTCATGTTGACATGTCAGGAGTCGTGTGATGCTTCAGAAATGACCTGGAATAATACAGCTTCCAAACAAAGTGCACATTTATTATTTCATTCAAAACAGACGGGCCTGTGAACATTGTGGAGCATTTAGCAGAACAAAAACCAAAAAAATATATATAAATAAATTATGATTTAAAAAAAAGTCCGCTATTGTCCCTTTCCTTGGTCCTCTGCTCGCCGCCACCTCATCTCCTCCCTCCAATCCTCCAAATTTTGCCCGCCGGCAGCCGCGCAGTATGACACACCTGCGATGCGGGTGTGACAAGTGTCGAGCCTTTTGTTCAAGGTTCGAGCCGAACCTCAGAGTCTGGACTAAAGGACTGCTGAGGTGCAGGAGCCTGAACATCAGGGGCCTCTGGAGGGACATCTTGGTCAGGGGCGGCCGGACGGGAGGGCTCAGACCTGGGTGCGTCAGCTAGATCACCTGACCCGACGTGGTATCAGGCTCGAAGATGGTGGGGTCCTCCACATCGTCTTTGAAACCCTCGTCCACCTCCTCCTCGAGCGACTCGACGGTAGCGCCCTCGTCCGAGTGTCAGGGTCCAAGCTACATCCTCAAGCACTCTGCCCGTCTGCTGGTACAGGTACTCCACCCGATGAGCTCCCCTGTCACACAGCAACAACAGGAAGGATTTGTTAAAGCTCCTTTTCCTCTCGGTTACCGTGTTACAATAAAGTGTTCTCACATCACACACCTGTGTGCGAAGCAGGCTTAGTGAAGTCCTTAACCATCTGAAGGCCAAGCACCCATTGGCTCTTCTGGTTAGGGGCGTGCTTGAGGTGGCCACTGTAGGAGTGCAGAGGCTACCTTGGCCCTCAGCAGCAGTTGGTGGTGCAGCTGCTGCCGCTGCTGGTCCTCATTCTGCCTCACCAGTCCATCGACCAGGAGCGCTGGAAGTGCTTTGCGTTAGCTTCAGCGTCCCTGAGGAAGCAGGTTGTGGAATAAAAATGTAATTACTTTTGTATGAAGTGTGAATTCAGAATACTTAATCATCACTAGTTGTGAGACACATTAAAGTACCTGGGATGAACCGGTTGAGGTGGAGGTGGAAGGACTCCAGAGGCGTGGAGCCCTCGTGCAGCGGTAAACCCGGCAGAATGACTCCACCCTTTTGTGCTCCAAATGTCCTGGATGTGGAAAGCATCAAGCAGCGGGATGCCCAGGCTGTCGCGTCCTGCTGCACCACCGAAGGTGTCGAGGAGCTCCTGAATGAGGGCGCCGTGTCCTCAGCCCACGTGTCTGGCGGCGACAGTGGAACCATCCCGATGCTGCCCCTCCAGCTGGAGTGCGCTTAGCCTCAGTGACACGGCGTGCATCTCCGGTGTCCACCTCGAAGATACAGTGAGACAGCTGCCTCATGAAGGTGGGGTACAGCTCGTGGCTCTCAGTAGTTACACCTGATGCGAAGCGTCGCATCAGGTGCCAGATGTCGAGTCGAACCACCAGCTGTCCCCTCTCCCGTGAGGAGGAAATAGAATCAGTTTGAGTATTTTATTGCAGCAGTTATTAAATGGTAAATACTGAATCATCATTATCGTCATAAAATAAAAGCTATAATGGCGGTGGTCTAAAGTAAGATAAGGACGGGGGGATCATGAGTATAACTGTTGTAATTCAGCTGTTACGGACTCAGACTGATACCTGAAACAAGGCAGCTGTCTTTGATACACCGTCTCTGTTGCAGAAGTCGCGGTCAACGTAGATCAGCTGGGGTGGGGTGGGGGTACCCCGGCGAGACGGTACCGCTTCATCAGTCCGGCTGCCATCCCGGACAGGCCCTCAGAGCCCTCAGAGCAGGTGAGGACGCTGATGAGGACCTGCCCGTGCTTGTTACCAACGTTGGTAACCCAGGCGGCCGTGTCGGAAGCGATACCTACGAGCTTCTTCATCACCTGAACAGTGAGAGACGTTTCAAATGTTAATGCATGTGTGTGTGAGAGAGAGCGGATGTTGATGTGCACACACACATGATGCAGCTTCAGGATGGATCCAAAGGTGGACGTGATCCTGGCCTTGTATGTCCTTGCTATGATGTCCAGCCGCGTCAGGACATCATAGCCGTATACCGTCAGCAGCCAGCTGGGTGACGGCAGAGGGGGCATCTGGGGCGGCGGTGGAAACAGCCCCCTCACCGAGCACAAGGCCAGGAACTGCTCGCACACGCCGAGGTACAGGATCGCTCTCCGCATCCAGGCATCAGAGTGCTGCTCCCGCAGGGTGTTGTACAGCCGAGAAGCACTGTTGCCCAAAGTGCGAGACCTCAGCTGTGCAATCACCCTCTGGTCACAGGACAGCCTGCAGAAACACGAGCCGGGCATCAGATTATTATTATTATTATTGTTATTGTTATTATGTCTAATGTATGTAATGAAACAAAAAAAGACGCCAATGTAGAATATATTTTCTTACTTGTACGTGAGCACAGCTGGAAACTGGCAGCTGTAGGTGGGGGACAGCTGCCTTATGATGCCCTGTGACCACCCTCCAACCTTCTTCTTACACCGACGGCACTCCAGGTACTCAGTGGCCATGAGATACCAGCCGTTGATGTCCAGGACCCTCCGGATGGTCCTGTACAGCCCAGCCTTTGTCAGGGACCCGGTGCACAAAGGTTGGGGGCCCGTCAGCTGCAGACGCCAGATCCTGTGTGGCATCCACAGGAACAGCCGACATGCGAAGAAGGGGTCGGGGGACGCGGGAGGCTGGTTGTAGATCGGCCGGGATTGGGGGGGGTCCCACCAGAGGTTCAGCTCACCGATGAGCCGAGCCCTCCCCGATCTGTCCCTGGTGAACAGCACCCGGCCGATCCACTGCTGCTGCTCCACAGTGAGAGCTCCCCGCCAGGACTCGGGCAGCAGCTGGAGAGAGAACCAGAGGAACACACGGGGCCCTAATATCTGAGGACAGCAGTGACATCTGAGGCCTGATGAGCAGCGTTTACTGACAGACTCTTACCTCAGCGCCGCCAGCAGGTGGTGGGGGAGGGAGGCCGGGCAACTCCTCCTCCTGTACTCCTTCCTGCAGGGCCGCTTCTGCAGCCGGCATGGCTCCAGGCGGCGGCGGGGCTGCAGGCGGCGGGGCGGCAGCCGCAGGTGGCGGTGGTGGTGAGGAGGAGGGAGCTGGTGACTCTGGAGGCTGGCCCATGACGAAGGCAACTGGAGGTTGCAGAGGGGGGTCTCGCTCCTGTGAGGCCTCCAGCAGCCCCTCGTCTGTGGGCTCATCCAGCGCAGCAGAGACACCAGCCCCCGTCTGTCCTGCTGAGGTGGTGGAAGGAGGCGGATGCTGCAGGAGCGAGAGAGGGGCCTGAACATCTGAGGCTGAGAGAGAAACAAATGTATCAGCAACACGAAGGAGTCAGATGTTGGAGTTAATAGTGAGCGGCGGTCAGGCGGCTCAGCCAAGCTGCATCAACTCTGCAGAGCAAAGGAGGAGGTTTAAAGAGAGGAGGAGACACGGCGAGCACAGATCAAACCCTTTTAGGCAGTGATGCAGGCAGCAGGCGAGTTAGGTGGGTAACTAGAGGCGGGATGATGAAGAAAATGTGAATCTACGAATGCACTAGTTAGTGACTAGTGATTGGACGGCATGTGGGTTAGTGATCGCAGACTTGCAGCAGGCAGATAGTTTAAAAAAACCAAACTTACCTTGACCTTTCATAGCCTTTATAAAGCAAAATAAAAAGAAGTCAGAAATGAATTCATGTCTTTCTGTCATTAACATGTTACATTAATATATGACTTGGCTTTTTACTCACACTCCTCAGCGTCAACTACGGCCCTGACCAGCTCTTCATCCGAAGGCTCCTCAGATGGTGTGGGGAAGAGCTGATCTGAAGGAGGCTGTAGTCACCACGATGAGAGAGAAGAAACAGAAAATAAGCGGCCAACACAAGAAATACAATACACAGATGACTGTGTGTGGCGCGAGGCTGGGCGTACCTGGAAATGCAGGCTTAGTGACCACCAGCTTCTTAACCTTAGCCTGCATTTCCACCGCAGACAGAGAACGCCGCCGGAGACAAAGGCCGCAAACCTGTAAAAAAATAAATGGCGACATCTTTAATGTGACAACAGGACAAATGTTAAAAACCTCTTCAGGAAATCAGCTTTAAAATGAAACACGTACTGTGAAGCACTCTTGGCTCTCTGGGTTGCAGCCAAGACAGAGGCTGCTGCTGCTGCTGCTGCTGGTAGTGCTGGCCATGGCTGGGGCGTGGTGGCTCTGGTGGTGGCAGCTGTGGTGGCGGCGGTGGTGGATGCAGCAGCAGCAGCTCTCTGTCTGTCTCTGCTCCTGGCGTAGCGGACGGCGTTCTCCATCTGCGTGCGGGAGCTGGCGCTTCCTCCGGAGGTAGTTGACAAATCTATGTAAATCAGACAGTTTGTCATTTCATTGTTATTATCGACGACCAGCTGCAACTAAATTCTAATCCACATTTTCATACAACATACCGGATCTTTTGGGAGTCCTCAGACTCGTTACAGGCTCTGCAGGGTCTCAAATTTGAAGTCCCCGAAGCCAACAAGGGCCTGTCCCTCCTGCCGGGCTGGAGGGACTTCTCCCGCGCCTCCTCAAGCGCACAGTGGAACCTGACTGCCTCCACAAAGTCAGGGTACGCTGAGGAGTAGCGGGTGAAGGCGTCCTGTAAGTTCACACACAGGTTGAACCTGGATTCACTCTTCTATAAAAAGGAGTGTGTGGTTCATGTAGAAGTGTTTGTCTTATGTTTCTATCTGTATCACGTGAACATGAGTCAGACTGAAGGGCCCTACCTTGTTGGCCATCAGCGGGGACTGAGACCCCGTCCTCTCTCGCTCCTTCTGGTGGGAGGCGACCAGGTTGACGCTGTAGCCCACGTCGTTCTCCAGGAGCCAGTGGAAGGTCTTGCCCTGGTACCGTCCAAACTGGACCTTCCACCGGCTGAGGACGAGGGTGGCGTTGGCGGTGTCGCCACCCTCGGAGGAGACGTGGGCCCAGGCCTCAGCATCCACCTCCTCAGGCTTTTTGGCCCTGTACGGGGCCTGGCCCCCAGCTGCCTGCCGGGGGCCGATGTTTTGGGCTTCCGCCGACGCCTTAAGGAGGAGGGTCCCATTAGGGGCCCTCCTAAATGTTGGGTGTTCCATCTAAACAGAGGAAATGAACATCAGCAGAGTGCTGCAGTGAAGCCAACAATCGTTCTCTTATAAAGCAGCGAGCCTTTGGAATACTCTTCCAAACGATATTATTTCATGTACAAACTATAGTACTTTTACACGCCTGACCAAACAGTGGTTATTATCTAAGCAAATCTGTACGCACTGAATGAGTGGGTGAGTGTTTTGAAGTAGAGAGTGTTTTTTATGATGTGAGTGATTTTTATGTATTATTCTGTATATTACTTTATTACAACCTTTGTAAGGAAATTAGCATTTTTTTTGCTATAACCTGGCACATGACATCTCTTCTTTTAAGACTAATGTTTTCTGTGCATTGTCCCTGATCAAATAAAGAAACTAAACTAAACTAAAGGCTGATCTGTGAACTAACAGACCTGCTGCATCAGATTCGGGTCGTCAAACGTTTGATCAGATGATAAGAAGTTCTGCCTCTTTCTATTTAACATGAACAGTAAATATTCAATACCCATCACACAGCAGCTGCTGTCTTCAGCTCTGCTTCACTGTCAGTCACATATTGATGATCGACTCTGATCAATAACGTGGACGCAGAAGCTCGCATGAACATGATCATTATTCTGTCAGTAATAAATAAATAAATAATAAAGGCTCGCGCACTGACAGCAGCTGGAACGTTATTAGCCAACAGCACAGAGGGTTGAAGTTAAGCAGTAAGGATTTTTGTTGGCTGAAGTTTCACCTATTAAATAAATAATAAAGGCTCGCGCACTGACGGAACCAGCGTCACTTTATTAGCCGTCACGTTAGCGTTAAATAAAGACTTTAAACAGCATGAACGTAAGCTGGCTTTCTCACACACATGATAAATACTTTAGATAATAAATATCCTTGCAGTAAAATTAAAGTCTGACGTTATAAGAACTTTGTAAAGGTCCGCTGGAACGTCAACATCGGTCAGTCGGCTGTTTCACAAAGCTCCGTGAACACACGTTAGTTAGCTCGGCGTCAGACACAAAGAGGAGTTTTAACATGTTTTCCATTAATACTTAATGCTTAAATAATAATACATGCAAGTTTTACTTACTTCTATCGTCTCTCTTCTGCTGCTGCTGTGTCTCTTCCTCTCGTTCGGCTCTACCGCTGCAGCTGCAGGAGGCGGGACATTGAGAATTTGGAACAAATCCGCGTCTCCCATTGGCTGCACAAAAGTTTGATACTACGAAATTGGAACAATTGGAACAAATAGAGCCTTCTGATTGGCTATCGGTTTTCTCGTGGCCGGGACATGCCGAGACGGATACTGCTCAGCGATTGGAGGGAGACCGGGGAGGCGGGACATCGCCGGGAGCTGCCATTGGATTAGAAATTGGAACATATTGGAACATTTGGAACAGAGAAGAATGGCGCAAATTCGTGAAGCAGGATACCGTTCATTCTTCTCTGTCGAAGGGGGGGGGGGAAAGGGGGCTCTGGCTCCTGCTCCTGCTGCGGAGCAGAAGGTTGGCGGTTCGATCCCCGGCTGGGACAAAGATGGTCAGGTAAGGTAAAACTGCTGAGAAGGTAAGGTGAAAAGGAGTAAATGCTGAGAAGGTAAGGTGAAAAGGAGTAAAAGCTGAGAAGGTAAGGTAAAACTGCTGAGAAGGTAAGGTCAAAAGGAGTAAAAGCTGAGAAGGTAAGGTAAAACTGCTGAGAAGGTAAGGTGAAAAGGAGTAAATGCTGAGAAGGTAAGGTGAAAAGGAGTAAAAGCTGAGAAGGTAAGGTAAAACTGCTGAGAAGGTAAGGTCAAAAGGAGTAAAAGCTGAGAAGGTAAGGTGAAAGGTGAAAAGGAGTAAATGCTGAGAAGGTAAGGTAAAACTGCTGAGAAGGTAAGGTGAAAAGGAGTAAATGCTGAGAAGGTAAGGTGAAAAGGAGTAAATGCTGAGAAGGTAAGGTAAAACTGCTGAGAAGGTAAGGTGAAAAGGAGTAAATGCTGAGAAGGTAAGGTGAAACTGCTGAGAAGGTAAGGTCAAAAGGAGTAAATGCTGAGAAGGTAAGGTGAAAAGGAGTAAATGCTGAGAAGGTAAGGTAAAACTGCTGAGAAGGTAAGGTCAAAAGGAGTAAAAGCTGAGAAGGTAAGGTAAAAAGGAGTAAAAGCTGAGAAGGTAAGGTAAAACTGCTGAGAAGGTAAGGTCAAAAGGAGTAAATGCTGAGAAGGTAAGGTGAAAAGGAGTAAATGCTGAGAAGGTAAGGTAAAACTGCTGAGAAGGTAAGGTAAAAAGGAGTAAATGCTGAGAAGGTAAGGTAAAACTGCTGAGAAGGTAAGGTGAAAAGGAGTAAATGCTGAGAAGGTAAGGTGAAAAGGAGTAAATGCTGAGAAGGTAAGGTCAAAAGGAGTAAATGCTGAGAAGGTAAGGTCAAAAGGAGTAAATGCTGAGAAGGTATGACTCTTGGAACATAAAACGTGTTCTCTTAATATGTGCATATGTACACATACTGTCTGTAGCTGTCTGTCTGTGTTTCATCCATCTCCTCAGACTGAGGCCTCCAGCAGCAGCAGCAGCTCTGACTGTGTCGACCAAATGTGCTGAAATAGCACAAGATATCCTTTCTGTTGCGTTAACCTCAGTGAGATCATGTGTGCTTAGACATAAGATGCCTGTATAACCAGCTATCAGTTCTTTTATTGATTAATTTTAGGAGGCCTAATTGAGCAACAGATGCCATGAGGGACTGATGGTCTGGCTTTCTTATCTGGTACCTGAGGACAGCTAGGACTCCTCCTGGTGACACACCAGCTGGGAACTCCCACCTGGTGTGTCAGATCAGCTGATCCAAGATGTCCTGACTTCATGCCGTGCACTTCCTGTGACACGAACAGACCTCCTGGTGCTCCATGCCCATGAAGCACCAGCGGCGGCGTCCTGTGGCGGCCCCGAGCATGCTTAACGACTGGAAGTGTTTAAGCTGACAGTTTGTTGAGTCCCAGCTTGTGTGTACACCCTGTGATATTGTGTTCTGTGACATCTGCAAGGGAACTGGGCTTAAATTCTGATGCAGGTGACTGAAACTTGAGAAGAGTGAAGGCGAGGAGATTCTGTCATTAAATGCTGGGAAAGCTAGAAACTGCTTAGTCCACATGAAAAGTGCTAAATGACCCCAAACACACAATGAATTTGTAAAGAAAAGCAAATCTGTGGTGTAAAACTTGATGCAGCTTAATCTCCAGTCGTGTGACTCAGAAATGCTGAAAAGAGCTTTTAGAAGTCATTTTGCAATAAAGGTTTAGAAGAGATCTGAAGCTTCCGTCTGCGTCTCATCTTTGAGTTTTGTTTGACTACAAGTTTGTAAAGAAATGTCCCGTGTGGTCTCCAGAGAGGCTCAGACAGCCTGAGCTTCGGGGCCCACGGCAGCATTCAGGAGGCCCCCAGACACACTTCCTGTTGACAGCAGGAGCTCGTGTACAAGCTTCATCTGAGTGTGCTGATCGTACAGAGAGATGACAAGTCTGCAGCGTTAAAGCTGATTACGAGATGATTAATGGTGCGTTTGTTAGAACTCACATCAGCTGACAGATTCAAATAATGTTGGATTGACCTTTGACCCTTACAGAGTGTCAGCAGCAGCACGATGATGCGTTTTAAATCTTACTTGTTGCATTAAACGTCACGTTGAGTCGTGTGATGCTTCAGAAATGACCTGGAATAATACAGCTTCCAAACAAAGTGCACATTTATTATTTTATTGAAAACAGCCGGTGAACATCCGGGAACCTTTAGCAACACAATATAATATAATATAATAAAAAAAAAAATATAATAATATAATAAAGAAATTTGATTTAAAAAAAAAAAAAAAAAAAAAAAAGTCCCCTATTCCCCTTGGTCCTCTGCTCGCCTCCTCCTCATCTCCTCCCTCCAATCCTCCAAAGTTTGCCCGCCGGCAGCCGCGCAGTACGACACACCTGCGATGCGGGTGTGACCAGTGTCGAGCCTTTTGGGCTGGCCACACCTGCTGCAGGTGTACTGCGACGTCTCCCGGCGGGTTTTGCTCCCGGGCAGCGAGCCCCCCCGCTGCAGCAGCAGCCTCGGCAGCCTTCCTCTTCCTGTATGCCGTTGTCCTGGGCACACGCAGGGCTCCAGGAAGAGGAGGAGGCTGAGCAGCAGGGGCCGATGTGACCGTGCCACCCGGGAGCGGCGCTGGAGGAGGAGCAGGAGGGAGAAGGCCACCTGGAGGAGGAGGGAGAAGGCCACCTGGAGGAGCAGCGAGAAGGCCACCTGGAGGAGGAGCAGGAAGCCAACCGGATGTTCCCGGCTGCTCCTCGTCGGGGACGTCGTAGTGAAAGGGCTGTCCTCGTCCCACCTGCACAGAGGACAGCCCTTTAGCTGGAGGGAGAGGATGGTCAGCTGCAGCTGGAGCAGGGACGACGCCAGTTCCCTGCTCCAGCACAGACCTCTCCCTCTCCTTCTGGCGCCGAGAGAACCTGGAAGACAAACAGAGGCCGTTTTTAGTTTCTTCATGTATATAACTTTATCTCATATTTACTCATTACATGGAAAAACATAAATGGAAGTATAAAGCATTTTGTTAATATGAGTCTTTGAGTTTGTTACAGAGAAGTGTTCACAGGAAGCCTGCAGTGGATGGGCATCAGACAGAGGTCACACAACAGACCTCTGAAGAAACATGAACCAAGCCCAGCTGAGGAGCTGACTGTAATTAACATACATAGTTCCTGGAACATTCTGTATAGTAACATATGTTAATTGTTGCTGCTGTACCCCCTTTCCACCATACAGCAGCAACGTGCATGTAACTAGGGACCTCCCTGAACATAATAAAAAGAGAGGAAGCGGCGGAGATGCCTCAGAGCGGTTGGAGTTTGTAACTGAGTACATCTCTGTCCGTTCTCCTCGCGAGTAAACAGAAAAGCTATTAACTCTCTCGTCTTTCTTCCTTGTTTGATATTTTAGGTGTCTAAACCTGACACTTAGCTTTCATCAAAAGTTCACAGATTAACACACAGCAACACGTCCTAATCAGAAACTCACCACTGGGACAGGGTCCTCTGATTTAGCTCGAAGAGCTGGAGGCTGGTCTGAGCCATCAGCCTCGGGCTGGCCAGCACTGCCTCTCTGATGGCCACGTAGTCAGAGAGGATGAGGGACCACCGCGTCCTCAAGACCCCTCCGATCCGCGTGGCCGCAGGATGGAGACGGCAGAGCTGGCTGCAAATGGCCTCCACCAGGCGACTGGCGCTGGGCCAATTTGCAGGGCCCAGTTCAGTCCGAGAAGACAGCTGGAAGAGGGTGACGGAGAGGACAGCGTGGGTTAGGAGGTCCAGCCCATATTTACTAGAGCTCAGGCAACGCTGGAAATGAGTCTTACCGTTGGAGACTCTCCTTTCCAGGGCAGGAGGTGTTCTTCCCCTTCGCTGCCTTGAACCGCCCCTTGGGCTGCCTCTCCCGGTGTCTGGGTGGGTAGACGACTCGCTGTTTGTCCTGCTCTGGCAGGCGTTTCCAGAGCAGGATGAGTCTGTCTACCCTCCTGTCAGAAAGCCCCTGAAGGCTCCTGGCCTCCAGCAGGGCCCGGGCCAGCTTCAGGACGTGCTGATATCCTGGCTGGCCGTCAGGACCCTGCATCTCCTCCTGAGAGAAACACAAGGAGGAAAATAAGGCGGGACGAATGAATGTTATGTTATGTTATTATTTATCAGCATCGCCGTCCTCATTATCAAAAATCACATTAGTAGATATTAGTGAAAACTTACCTCAGAGTCTGAGGAGGACTGCTGAGGAGCAGGAGCCTGAACGTCAGGGGCCTCGGGAGGGGCATCTTGGTCAGGGGCGGCCGGACCGGATGGCTCAGACCTGGGTGCGTCAGCTGGATCACCTGACCCGGCTGCTGCCGCCGTGCTGGTGGACGGGGTATCGGGCTCGAAGACGGTGGGGTCCTCCACATCGTCCTCGAAACCCTCGTCCACCTCCTCCTCGAGCGACTCGACGGCAGCGGCCTCGTCCGGAGTGTCAGGGTCCAAGCTGACATCCTCAAGCACTCTGCCCGTCTGCTGGTACAGGTACTCCACGCCGATGAGCTCCCCTGTCACACAGCAACAACAGGAAGGATTTGTTAAGCGCTCCTTTCCCTCTCGGTTACCGTGTTACAATAAAGTGTTCTCACATCACACACCTGTGTACGCAGCAGGCTTGGTGAAGTCCTTAACCATCTGAAGGCCAAGCACCCGTTGGCTCTTCTGGTTAAGGACGTGCTTGAGGTGGCCACTGTAGGAGTGCAGAGGCGCCACCTGGCCCTCAGCTGCAGTCGGTGGTGCAGCTGCCGCCGCTGCGCGGTCCTCATTCCACCTCACCAGTCCATCGACCAGGAACGCCTGGAAGTGCTTCGCGTTAGCTCGCGTCCCTGAGGAAGCAGGTTGTGGAACAAAAATGTAATTACTTCTGCATGATGTGTGAATTCAGAATACTTAATCATCACTAGTTGTGAGACACATTAAAGTACCTGGGATGAACCGGTTGAGGTGGAGGTGGAAGGACTCCAGAGACGTGGAGCCCCTCGCGCAGCGGTAAACCGGCAGGATGACTCCGCCCTTTGTCACACTGCCGGTCTGGGTGTACAGCTGCACGCCGGCTGGGTCCTGGATGCAGCTGAGGTGGCGCCTCTGCGTACTCCAGATGTCCTGGATGTGGAGAGCGTCGAGCAACGGGATGCCCAGGCTGTCGCGTCCTGCTGCACCGCCGAAGGTGTCGAGGAGCTCCTGAATGAGGAGCGCCGTGTCCTCGGCCCCACGTGTCTGTCGACGACAGTGGAGCCTCCACTCCTCCCTGGAGATCCTCCGGATCACCTCGGCGTCAGTCAGGCCGACCATCCCGTGCTGCCCCTCCAGCTGGGACCGCTTAGCCTCAGTGAGACGGCGTGCATCTCCGGCGTCCACCTCGAAGATGCAGTGAGACAGCTGCCTCATGAAGGTGGGGTACAGCTCGTGGCTCTCAGTGGTCACACCTGATGCGAAGCGTCGCATCAGGTGCCAGATGTCAAGCCGAACCACCAGCTGTCCCCACTCCTGAGAGGAGGAAATAGAATCTGTTTTTTATTACAGCAGTTATTAAATACTGAATCATCATTATCGTCATAAAATAAAAGCTATAATATAATATATATAACTGTTGCAATTCAGCTGTTACGGACTCAGACTGATACCTGAAACAAGGCAGCTGTCTTCGACACGCCGTCTCTGTTGCAGCAGTCGCGGTCAACGTAGATCAGCTGGGGGGGGGGTACCCCGGCGAGACGGTACCGCTTCATCAGTCCGGCCGCCATCCTGGACAGGCCCTCGGAGCCCTCAGAGCAGGTGAGGACACTGATGAGGACCTGCCCGTGCTCGTTACCAACGTTGGTAACCCAGGCGGCCGTGTCGGAAGCGGTACCTACGAGCTTCTTCGTCACCTGAACAGTGAGAGACGTTTCAAATGTTAATGCATGTGTGTGTGTGTGAGAGAGCGGATGTTGATGTGCACACACACACATGATGCAGCTGTGAGCCCCTTTACTCGCCTTCCTTGTGGAATCCATCTTCAGGATGGATCCAAAGGTGGAAGTGATCCTGGCCTTGTACTCGTCCAGCCGCGTCAGGACATCGTAACAGTACACCGTCAGCAGCCAGATGGGTGACGGCAGAGGGGGCATCTGGGGCGGCGGTGGAAACGGCCCCCTCACCGAGCACAAGGCCAGGAACTGCTCGCACACGCCGAGGTACACGATCGCTCTCCGCATCCAGGCATCAGAGTGCTGCTCCCGCAGGGTGTTGTACAGCCGAGAAGCACTGTTGCCCAAAGTGCGAGACCTCAGCTGTGCAATCACCCTCTGGTCACAGGACAGCCTGCAGAAACACGAGCCGGGCATCAGATTGTTATTATTATTGTTATTACGTCTAATGTATGTAATGAAACAAAAAAAGACGCCTATGTAGAATATATTTCTTTACTTGTACGTGAGTACAGCTGGAAACTGGCAGCTGTAGGTGGGGGACAGCTGCCTTATGATGCCCTGTGACCACCCTCCGACCTTCTTCTTACACCGACGGCACTCCAGGTACTCAGTGGCCATGAGATACCAGCCGTCGATGTCCAGGACCCTCCGGATGGTCCTGTACAGCCCAGCCTTTGTCAGGGACCCGGTGCACAAAGGCTGGGGGCACGTCAGCTGCAGACGCCAGATCCTGTGTGGCATCCACAGGAACAGCCGACATGCGAAGAAGGGGTCGGGGGACGCGGGAGGCTGGCTGTAGATCGGCCGGGATTGGGGGGGTTGCCACCAGAGGTTCAGCTCACCGATGAGCCGAGCCCTCCCCGAACTGTCCCTGGTGAACAGCACCCGGCCGATCCACTGCTGCTGCTCCGCAGTGAGAGCTGCCCGCCAGGACTCGGGCAGCAGCTGGAGAGAGAACCAGAGGAACACACGGGGCCCTTTAATATCTGAGGACAGCAGTGACATCTGAGGCCTGATGAGCAGCGTTTACTGACAGACTCTTACCTCAGCGCTGCCAGCAGGTGGTGGGGGAGGGAGGAAGGCTGGGCCGGGCAACTCCTCCTCCTGTGCTCCTTCCTGCAGGGCTGCTCCTGCAGCCGGCATGGCTCCGGGCGTCGGCGGGGCTGCAGGTGGCGGGGTGGCAGCCGCAGGCGTCGGCGGGGCTGCAGGTGGCGGGGTGGCAGCCGCAGGCGTCGGCGGGGCTGCAGGCGGCGGCGGGGCGGCAGCCGCAGGTGGCGGTGGTGGTGAGGAGGAGGGAGCTGGTGACTCTGGAGGCTGGCCCATGACGAAGGCAACTGGAGGTTGCAGAGGGGGGTCTTGCTCCTGTGAGGCCTCCAGCAGCTCCTCGTCTGTGGGCTCATCCAGCGCAGCAGAGACACCAGCCCCCGTCTGTCCTGCTGTG
This sequence comes from Lepomis macrochirus, assembly GCA_024633595.2. Lineage (NCBI taxonomy): Eukaryota > Metazoa > Chordata > Actinopteri > Centrarchiformes > Centrarchidae > Lepomis > Lepomis macrochirus. The sequence goes on from JALXJV020000014.1 coordinate 29,770,074, forward strand.
GTGGTGGAAGGAGGCGGATGCTGCAGGAGCGAGAGAGGGGCCTGAACATCTGAGGCTGAGAGAGAAACAAATGTATCAGCAACACGAAGGAGTCAGATGTTGGAGTTAATAGTGAACGGCGGTCAGACGCTCAGCCAAGCTGCATCAACTCTGCAGAGCAAAGGAGGAGGTTTAAAGAGAGGAGGAGACACGACGAGCACAGATCAAACCCTTTTAGGCAGTGATGCAGGCAGCAGAGGGGTTAGGTGGGTAACTAGAGACGGGATGATGAAGAAAATGTGAATCTACGAATGCACTAGTTAGTGACTAGTGATTGGACGGCATGTGGGTTAGTGATCGCAGACTTGCAGCAGGCAGATAGTTTAAAAAACCAAACTTACCTTGACCTTTCATGTCCTTTATAAAGCAAAATAAAAAGAAGTCAGAAATGAATTCATGTCTTTCTGTCATTAACATGTTACATTAATATATGACTTGGCTTTTTACTCACACTCCTCAGCGTCAACTACGGCCCTGACCAGCTCTTCATCCGAAGGCTCCTCAGATGATGTTGAGGGAAGAGCTGATCTGAAGGAGGCTGTAGTCACACGATGAGAGAAGAAACAGAAAATAAACGGCCAACACAAGAAATACAATAAACAGATGACTGTGTGTGATGCAGGCTGGACGTACCTGGAAATGCAGGCTTAGTGACCACCAGCTTCTTAACCTTAGCCTGCATTTCCACCGCAGACAGAGAACGCCGCCCGGAGACAAAGGCCGCAAACCTGTAAAACATAAATGACGACATCTTTAATGTGACAACAGGACAAACATTAAAATCTCTTCAGAAAATCAGCTTTAAAATGAAACACGTACTGTGAAGCACTCTTTGCTCTCTGGCTTGCGGCCGAGACAGAGGCTCTGCTGCTGCTGCTGCTGCTGCTGCTGCTGCTGCTGGCCATGGCTGGGGCCGTGGTGGCTCTGGTGGTGGCAGCTGTGGTGGCGGCGGTGGTGGATGCAGCAGCAGCAGCTCTCTGTCTGTCTCTGCTCCTGACGTAGCGGACGGCGTTCTCCATCTGCGTGCCGGGAGCTGGCGCCTTCCTCCGGAGGTAGTTGACAAATCTATGTAATTCAGACAGTTTGTCATTTCATTGTTATTATCGACGGCCAGCTGCAACTAAATTCTAATCCACATTTTCATACAACATACCGGATCTTTTGGGAGTCCTCAGACTCGTACAGGCTCTGCAGGGTCTCAAATTTGAAGTCCCGAAGCCAACAAGGGCCTGTCCCTCCTGCCCGGGCTGGAGGGACTTCTCCACGCCTCCTCAAGCGCTGCGGTGGAACCTGACTGCCTCCACAAAGTCAGAGTGCAGCTGAGGAGTAGCGGGTGAAGGCGTCCTGTAAGTTCACACACAGGTTGAACCTGGATTCACTCTTCTATAAAAAGGAGTGTGTGGTTCATGTAGAAGTGTTTGTCTTATGTTTCTATCTGTAACACGTGAACATGAGTCAGACTGAAGGGCCCTACCTTGTTGGCCATCAGCGGGGACTGAGACCCCGTCCTCTCTCGCTCCTTCTGGTGGGAGGCGACCAGGTTGACGCTGTAGCCCACGTCGTTCTCCAGGAGCCAGTGGAAGGTCTTGCCCTGGTACCGTCCAAACTGGACCTTCCACCGGCTGAGGACGAGGGTGGCGTTGGCGGTGTCGCCACCCTCGGAGGAGACGTGGGCCCAGGCCTCAGCATCCACCTCCTCAGGCTTTTGGCCCTGTACGGGGCCTGGCCCCAACTGCCTGCCGAGGGGCGATGTTTTGGGCTTCCGCCGACGCCTTAAGGAGGAGGGTCCCATTAGGGGCCCTCCTAAATGTTGGGTGTTCCATCTAAACAGAGGAAATGAACATCAGCAGAGTGCTGCAGTGAAGCCAACAATCGTTCTCTTATAAAGCAGCGAGCCTTTGGAATACTCTTCCAAACGATATTATTTCATGTACAAACTATAGTACTTTTACACGCCTGACCAAACAGTGGTTATTATCTAAGCAAATCTGTACGCACTGAATGAGTGGGTGAGTGTTTTGAAGTAGAGAGTGTTTTTTATGATGTGAGTGATTTTTATGTATTATTCTGTATATTACTTTATTACAACCTTTGTAAGGAAATTAGCATTTTTTTTGCTATAACCTGGCACATGACATCTCTTCTTTTTAAGACTAATGTTTTCTGTGCATTGTCCCTGATCAAATAAAGAAACTAAACTAAACTAAAGGCTGATCTGTGAACTAACAGACCTGCTGCATCAGATTCGGGTCGTCAAACGTTTGATCAGATGATCAGAAGTTCTGCCTCTTTCTATTTAACATGAACAGTAAATATTCGATACCCATCACACAGCAGCAGCTGTCTTCAGCTCTGCTTCACTGTCAGTCACATATTGATGATCGACTCTGATCAATAACGTGGACGCAGAAGCTCGCATGAACATGATCATTATTCTGTCAGTAATAAATAAATAAATAATAAAGGCTCGCGCACTGACAGCAGCTGGAACGTTATTAGTCAACAGCACAGAGGGTTGAAGTTAAGCAGTAAGGATTTTTGTTGGCTGAAGTTTCACCTATTAAATAAATAATAAAGGCTCGCGCACTGACGGAACTTTAACCAGCGTCACTTTATTAGCCGTCACGTTAGCGTTAAATAAAGACTTTAAACAGCATGAACGTAAGCTGGCTTTCTCACACACATGATAAATACTTTAGATAATAAATATCCTTGCAGTAAAATTAAAGTCTGACGTTATAAGAACTTTGTAAAGGTCCGCTGGAACGTCAACATCGGTCAGTCGGCTGTTTCACAAAGCTCCGTGAACACACGTTAGTTAGCTCGGCGTCAGACACAAAGAGGAGTTTTAACATGTTTTCCATTAATACTTAATGCTTAAATAATAATACATGCAAGTTTTACTTACTTCTATCGTCTCTCTTCTGCTGCTGCTGCTGTGTCTCTTCCTCTCGTTCGGCTCTGCCGCTGCAGCTGCAGGAGGCGGGACATTGAGAATTTGGAACAAATCCGCGTCTCCCATTGGCTGCACAAAAGTTTGATACTACGAAATTGGAACAATTGGAACAAATAGAGCCTTCTGATTGGCTATCGGTTTTCTCGTGGCCGGGACATGCCGAGACGGATACTGCTCAGCGATTGGAGGGAGACCGGGGAGGCGGGACATCGCCGGGAGCTGCCATTGGATTAGAAATTGGAACATATTGGAACATTTGGAACAGAGAAGAATGGCACAGAGGTAGCGCACGGATGACACGCAAAATCGTGAAGCGTTCTTCGTTTTTCATTAATATTTAGGAAATTTATTATTTTTATGAATATTTTTTTAAATATGGGGAAACAGCGCCCCCATGGCCAGTGGCGGTACTGCAGCGTCCCGCGGCGGAGTGGCGCAGAGCCTCTTTCACTCTGTTTGCGAAAACTACAACAAACATCTGGACTTCTGTGACTTTACTGCAGTCAAGTATGACTCTAAAACCTTTTTGTTTGGTCTGTGCTGGAGAAAAGAGCCAGCAGGAGGTATAAAGCAGGACTGTTTTCACTCTCAGTTTTATTTTGTGTCTGCGTTTCGCCATTTAAAACCTCCGGTACCGAATAAACGATCGTTCAATTCGCTTTCAATGAACTTCCCGTCGCTTCAAACATCAGATTCATTTATTAATCATGCTCAGAAATGTTCCAGGCGTTGCTCTAAAGCAGTGTTTCCCCAACACTCTGCCGGAGTTGGCCTTCCCCTTGTCCTGCATGTTTTATCTCTCTTCCTGCTCCCACACAGCTGATTTAAGCAGCTTCTGCGGTTCATAACGAGTTGATCTGAATCAGCTGTGTGGGATGCATGCAGGAGAGGGTTGGGAAACACTGTTCCTAAAAAATCCATTCATGCTATAAAAAGTGCTAAAAAAAAATCGACAAAAGACTAAACTCACCCACATCACCTGCACTCAAATACAAAAGGTGCGGCGCTTCATGACAATATGACCAGTCTCATTAAGAAACAAACGCCACCTACATTTATAAGAAACAAAATCGTATCAAACCTAATTTGAATATCAAACTACATGCACATAATATGCAGCCCAACATTAAGTCAAGACTAAAGTGCTTCAGTCAGACTCTGTAGGATGAAAGCGCTGCACAAAGCGTCTCACAGCAAACATAGAAGTAAGATTAAACTAAACTATGATACTGATGGTGAAGCCAGGAGAACTGATTTCCTGCTTTCTGGTTAAATGCTCTGCACCAGTGTCTGCCTTTTCTGCATCAATTTATGGTGGAAGTGTTTTATTTAAATAAAGGGAAACACACAATTGAAATAATAATAATAATAAAAATAATCTGTGTTGCTTTCATATGTTTATTTAAGTATAGCTCAGCTTCTCTCATTTAATATCATCCAGGCTGAGTCAACACACATGCAGGTGTGATTTTAACCTTCCCTCCTCTTTTGCAACATGTTCTCAAACCTAAACAATAACATGTTGTTTGTCAGTGGCTCCAAAACTTTTTGTTTGGGGAAGTAACATCTGTACACGTGATTGAGGCACCTTTTCACCTCATTTATAAATATAATAAATTTAATTTCAGTTATAAATTCCTGGACTTTAATAGCTCCTCTGTTTCACCTTCACAATCTGTAAAAACTGCCGCCATCAGAAAAGGAAGACAGGGCAGGACAACGCACTACAGTTCTGACCTTTGACCTCTTACAGTGTCTCAGCAGCAGCACAAGTGATCCAAGTTTTACTGATTAGTGTTGCAGTTAAATGACGTGTTGACATGTCAGAAGTTATCTGGAATAATAAGAATTTAAAACACAGTGCAGATTTCAGAGTTCTTTATTTCATCTGAACAAGAAACTGTAATAAGACACAGGACACTGCTCAGCACCAAACAGCAGAGAGACACAGTTAGAGACCAGCTGGTGAACTTTGCTGACAGACGATGCAGATTACAGAATATGAAGCTGTATGAACAATAAATTTATTCTGTGCATGTACATTGAGAGTAATGTAAAACCAGAGTCTTGAACGAATCAATGGTAAATAGTTTCTAGAATAAATTCCTTACCGTAAAATAAGGTTTGAAAAACACCTCACTTAGTTCAGTTTGACTAATGTCAGACAGAAATATGAGTTTTTATGTTTATCACAAATACTTATCAACACTTGATGGAAGTTTAACTTACATGTTCTTCTCCAGAATCAGCTCAGCCGCAGTAAACTGCCCGCTAAAGGCGGAATCAGTGAGGAACCGATTCTCCTACTGGATGCCCAAAAGTTTGATTCTCGAAATCGGAACAATTGGAACAAATGGAGCCATCTGATTGGCTGTCGGCATCTGCCCATCAAGACAATTGCTGTACATCGCCTTGGACTGTCACTGGCTGCTCCTGCTGCGGAACAGAAGGTCAGTGGTTCGATCTCCGGTGGGGACAAAGATGAAAAAGCGCTTCAAGGTTTCTCTGTAGCTTTGTTTTTCAGGCATCTTCTTCTTCTCAGACTGAAGCCTGCAGGCGGGTCCAGCAGCAGCTCTGACTGTGTGGACGATACGTGGTTGTGAGAAACATGATTAGAGATAGATTCCTGTCCAACCAGTTATCATTTATTATTTTGGGCCTAATTGAGCAATGGGTAACATCAGGTACAGGTAAGTGGGAGAACTTGTCAATTTACATGCATGTGACCGAGATAGCGCCTCAGTGTGCGCTTTGTTTTGTTTCGTTTCTGTGTGTTAATTCAGTTTTCGGCTGTGATTCCCGGGGCTCATCACCACAGAAGAGCTCGTGAACATCAGGGGAACAACACCAGCGGATTTATTTCCCACTTTTCTTCATTAGTGGAAATGTTGGACATTTTGCTGAAGGGCTCTCTCCGCTGTTGTTCGGGCGGTGAAGCGCCCCGGGGAGGAAAACGAGCCGGGTCGCTCGTGCGTCTTCACCGTTGGGGACTCCGCTACCGGTGTTATGCCGAGTTTTGCATGCACCTCCAAATCCTGCTTTTAAACACTATAATATTCTTTGTGGGATTCATCAATGGTGATAAATGATTCGAAGTATGTATTTTATGATTGTTTAGAGTCGTTAATATTTTAGTAGAAGTAACATTCCTTGACATTCAGCAAATATATGTGATGATAACCTGTTTAATAATTGTGCACATTAAAGTGTCTGAAAAGGTCCTAAACAGGTGGATGTATAATTCGGCAGAGCAGATGTTGTAGGCTACCTGCCGAGATTTCAGTCCAATCCAATCCACTTTATTTATATAGTAGGCTACCATTTTAAAAAACAACATAAAATATGTTCATGATAAATAAAAACAAAACAAAAAGCACCAACAATGACAGTGACAACGAAGACCACAGCAGCTCTCATGGTGAACTAAAAGCCAGGGAATAAAAATATGTTTTTAAACGAGATTTAAAGGTGTGGAGGGTGGGCGCCACTTTAATGTGAGGAGGCGTTCACCTCTTTTCTCAACATAAAGGAGCGAGGTGCATGCAATTCTCTGCAGGCATGCAGAATTCGGCACAACACCTGTACCAACAATCCCATAATCCCAGATTGGAATAGCATGATAGAGAATGTGCCTTGGTGAAAGAGTGGGAATAACCCTTGAATTATTTGCTTATAAAAGAATAAGTGATTCATGTTTTTTTCTGTACAAACTCAGAGGAAAATGTTTCCCGTTTATTTTGGAGATGGTCTCATACTGAGATATTCTGATCAAACGTGTTGGAGTTCATTCAGGCTCATCTCATTTCGGTGTTTCTTTTTATTTTAAGAATGATTTATTTTGGATCTCAAGAGGGATCAGAAAGGACAATGTTTCATAACATGTTTTATTCTTACTTGCTAAATACCCAACATATTGTTTAAAAAGTCTGTAAGGATCAAAAGGACTGTACAATTATATGCAACGCTTTACCTCATGGAAGTGACTGTTGTTAAAACTCTAAAATAGAAGTTGGTGCATTAATCCTGAATGTATTAAGTCAATACAAAGAGCTTTATTGCCAAGTAATGTTTTACACATACGGGAATTTGCTTTGGTGATAAGGTGCTACACGTAGCCAAACTAACAGCTGACATAAATAAATGTAGAAATATCTAAATGCGGAATTAGAAAGTGCAAGTTATGTAAGAATAATAAAATAATGTTAAAAATAATACAAATATCTGCAGAGAAAGAACATTGTGGCGCCATATTTACATCCGGTCTGTGCTGTGCAGACATGTTGCATGATGTTTGTGCCAACATTGTTAATAAAGTTCACCAGAAATGTTTTACTGACAATCAGATAACCGCTTTTTAAAGTTTGGGTTAACTGACTGAATTCATTTATCTTTGTGTTGCAAAGAAGAATCAGACAATTAAAATAATACTGAGCGGTAACTGTCCAGAGGCTGAGCCAGCAGAAAGATGCATCATTAAATATAATGTACGGGGAAAACTTTACTCTGTCCTGGTAAGATTAATTGAAGATTACGGAAACTGCTGCCATGTGGACTCCTGTGTTCAGTGCGTGACGTTCTCACAGCCACTCGGTGTCACGACCATTTTTTGGAATAGATGAGTTTTTTTAAACATGATAGGAAGCCCCGCTTTTCAGCAGAGCATCAAAAAATTGAGTATTACTCTTATTGATCCTCTCCACGGAAATCTTTAGTAAAAGGCGCAAGATTTATACGATCTGAAGAGAAATCAGAGTGATCTACTTTCTGTCTCCGCGAGCAGACGGTCACTTCCGCGGGAACATGAACCTCACCTCTGGTGTAAAGTTCACGCCGCTAAATAAAAACACACAGCGGACTCGTGTTGTGGACAAACACATCTGTGCTGAGAAATTCGGGCTAAACTTTGCACTTAACTGCAGTTAAATCGAAACACAACGCTTCTCCTGCGGTCACTTTGTGACGCAAGGCATGCTGGGAGTTAATGACGTCATTCTCGTTTAAAACGTTTCCCCCCTCAGTGTTATTCATTTACTGCTCTGTTTTAATAGGCCCTGCACTTCGCTCACAAGACATGGCGATGCACAATATTTGGTTCATGAAAACAAGACGAAAAGATATTTTAAGACTATTTTGCAGAAATATTCAGTGTTGAAATATATGAGAGGGTGTTTCAGGGCCCACCCGCAGATTTTTAACATTAAACACTTAAAGGTTTAGTGTGTAATATTTCTGAGGATCTATTGGCAGAAGTTCAATATAAAGATCCATAACTATGTTTTCAGTGGTGTATAAAGGATCTTACGCAATAAACCATTATGTTTTTATTACCTTAGAATGAACATTTTATATTCACATGACCAGCCCCCCCCCCCTTCCATGGACAGCGCAACTATGCGTCGTTATGTTTCTACAGTAGCTGAAAACGGACAAACAGCACTACAGCTATGTTGAATACGTTAGAAGAAGAAATATTAATAATATGCTGTAGGTGTCAGCAAATACGTTTTGCATCAGAGCAATATTTTCAACCATTAGATGGTGGATGAGAATATAAACCATAATATGGATTTGCATTGACATGTTGTTTGGTTGGCTCAGTTGATGAGGTGCAGGACTCATAACCTAAGGACAATTTTTCTCTCTTTCTCATCAACAAATGGATTCTGATTTCCACTTTTTTCACACATGGCCGTGTAGGTTTGAATTTATTGTCCCATAATAATAAAAACCTTTATTTAAAAAACTTCATTTTGTGTTTACCTGTGTTGTCTTTGTCTAACGTTTCAATTTCTTTAATGATCTGAAACATTTCAGTGGGGCAAACTTTTTACTGCCAATCAGATAACCGCTTTTTAAAGTTTGGATTAACTGTGTTGCAAAGAAGAACCAGGCAATTAAAATAATAATGAGCGGTGATTGTTCAGAGGCTGAGCCAGCAGAAAGATACATCATTAAATATAATGTACGGGAAAAAATTTGCTATGTTCTGGTAGGGTTAATTGAAGATCACAGAAACCGCTGCTACATGGGTTCGTGTGTTGAGTGCGCGACGTCCTCACAGTGACTTCATGTCATCCTCAGGTTTTGAAGCAGATACATTTGTTGTCAACAAGGTCAGAAGCCCCGATTTTCAGCAGAGCATCAAAAAATTGAGTATTACTCTTATTGATCCTCTCCACGGAAATCTTTAGTAAAAGGCGAAAGATTTATACGATCTGAAGAGAAATCAGAGTGATCTACTTTCTGTCTCCGCGAGCAGACGGTCACTTCCGCGGGAACATGAACCTCACCTCTGGTGTAAAGTTCACGCCACTAAATAAAAACACACAGCGGACTCGTGTTGTGGACAAACACATCTGTACTGATAAATTCGGGCTAAACTTTGCACTTAACTGTATTTAATTTAAAAAAAACGCTTTTCCTGCGTTCACGGCGTGACGCAAGGCATGCTGGGAGTTGTTGATGTCATTCTCCTTTAAAAATGCCCCCCCCCCCTCAGTGTTATTCATTTACTGTTCTATTTCGTATAGGCTTCGCCCTCTAAGGCTATCGCTATTGGGTATACCCCTTCCACGCGCCTGCGCGGCACTGAGAATTTTAGTCACGCCCACCCACAGCGTGGGCCTCTCGCTCTCGCACCTTGTATATATACAACGGTGAGACCTTGCCTTCGGCTCCCATTTTTCTTCAGCACTGAGCTGTCTAAAGAGCAGAAGATTTGTCTAAAGAGCAAGATTTTCCAGCCGGAAAACTACAACGATGTCTTCCAGCAAGCCGGTCAGAACGGGGTGAGACACACGGGCTACATCGGTCCCCGCTGCGAGGTGTGCCCCGGACTGGAGCACGCCGGCCGAGCGCTCACTTTCGTGTCGCACTGCCCGTTCTTCGCCTTTTTCCCCCGAAGAGTGGCGGCGCCGGGCGAATAGCTTGCCGTTCAGTAGGAGGAGGTGTGGCGGTCCACCCGCTCTCTGGACGGAAGCCCTCGATCTGCTGTTGGCGGAAGAGCGGAGGTGGATTGCTCCGCTCTTGCCATTCACGGGTCTCCGGCGGCTCCTCGCTTCCGTTCAGACCTCCGATGGCGCCGGCCTCGACGCGACTAGCTTGCCGCTGGCGAGGCATGTTATGCTAATGATCGTTATGCTAGCGAACGGCTAACGTGGCGCTCACATGCGGTCTGCCTGGATCAGCCGACCAGAACGATCCCGTGTGCCACGTTGCTCCACATTAGCTGCGACTAATGACATCTAGCAACCGGTTTCATTGCTGCTGGCCGACCCTCGTCGGCCAGAGCGGACCACTGGTAAGCTATGGGTCGAGAAAGCTGTGTGGGATCTTGTTGCCCCTTTGTGGAAGTTGTTGAACAAATGCTTTCTGTGCGGTCTCAGTCGAACCAGCCACACCAAGCACTGTTTTCCCACACTGTGTGAGCCAGCTGCCGTTAGCCACGTGGCTAATGTGTAGCTTGAAGCTCAAGCAACAAGCAGCACACTCTGTTCACAGTCAGAGGTCCTTTACCACACCCCTCCCCACAGAACGGTATGAGCCCACGACAGCGGACATTCAGCCTCGTGTGGACACAACATATACACACTCTGTACAGATATTTTCTCACGAAGAAATCTGCCAGGCAGTGTGTGATGCTGTTGACATTATGCACGTTCCCCCGGCAGTGCCCGACGGCGAGCAAGTGCATATTCACGGCATCAATGGCACGGTCCTTCTGTGCTTCCAGGGGCCCCCCCTTGGTTCACAGAAGCCAGACTGTGTCGAATGAGCCCTCGAAGCAGTCATTACGCTTCATGCAGGCAGGATAGCACTACACACCCCCTGCGTGCAGTCTTATCCTATCGCTGCTCCACACATTACGCACGTCCCCTCCCGGCAGAGCGCGGCTGCGGGCTTGTCGCGTGACCACGGCATCACCGCCGCAGTCCCTCTTCCTGCATCCAGAGGTGTGTGACAGGCTGTGTTGGGCACTGTACATGCGCGCTGGACGCCATCAAGTGTGAGCCAACCACGTTACCCACGGCAGGCGATAGTAGCGCTGGGGAGAATTGTGTTTTGTCAATTGCATGACCTAGTGTTGCACTTTACAGACAGCTGCTCTTGACATTATGAAGAAGCTGCTGTCTCTCACTTCCACACATTGTGTGAGCCAGCTGTGTGTTAGCCAAACGGCTAACAAGCAGCCTGGGCTTGCTGCAACGCTGCACATCCTCCCTCCTCTTGCCCCCCTCCCTGACATGGTCAGGTGGCTGGCCTGAGCCCAAATGTAGGCCCCCCTGCCCTCTTCCCTTGCTGGTCGAGCAGCATGGCGATGAGCCCCCCCACCAGGGGAGTGGCATAACACAGACAGGCTGCAGCTGGCCAGGTGGCTTTCATGCAGTCTGGCTCCAAGGCCACAAGCAGATATTTCCTCCTCGGCCCGCCACTGTCTACGAAGTCAGCGGCTGCCGTCACACTGTGTGGACCGGCTGCAGCTGGCCGTGTGGCCTTCATGCAGCTTGGCTCCGATGTCGCAGGCAGACTATTCCTCTGTTGCCTATCCCTGCCCCAATCGGGGGAGCGGCATGGTTACGGGCTTACGGTTGTGGCTGCCCCACCTCGTGCCCCGCTGACTGCGTCTGCCTCTGCCTCCCTCCCCACCGGGATACGGTACGGCAAGGGACCCATGAAGGCAACTTCACGCTGCCTCGTGTGGTCCCTCCCGCCACACACGGGAGGGCACCCAATAGACCCCTCTGACTGTGTGTGAAGGTCTCTCACGATGTGGCCTCGTGCCCCTGCCCCCCAGGCAGCGGGCGTGGAGGGCCCTGGTGGAGCGCAGTACTGGCTCGCCTCCCCAGTGGCTGTGCCTTGCCGTCACATTGACTTCGCACATGCAAGCAACGCAGGGAGGCACTCCCCTGACTGGCTGCGTGTGTTGGCTTCACGAGCCTCCCGTTCCCCTGCCTGGTGCTAACTCTCCTGTTCAGTGGAACAAGGAGGTTGCTGCCCCCCCCACGAATCGTGACGGCGGCAAGGGCAGCAGAGTGGCTTCCCTTCAGGGCCACCAGGGCGCCTCATCAGCAGGTCCAACTACTCACAGAGTGCTACTCAGAGTGGCTCGCTTCCTGCCTGATGGACAAATGGACGGACAGCCTGATCCACCGGGGTCACAGGCTGCAGTTCGCCTCCCCACCTCCCCCCTTCACCGGGATTGTAGAGACGATACTCTCATCCCCGGCTCAGCGCACCGCTCTCCAAGCGGAGCTCCAGGAGCTCCTGGAAAAACAGGCCATTTCCAGGGTTCCTCCCAGGCAGGAGAATCAGGGGTTTTACTCCCGCTACTTCCTGGTCAGGAAGAAGACGGGCGGTGTGAGGTCCATCCTGGATCTGTCACTGTTCAACAGAGCGATTATGGTGAGACCTCTTCGCATGTTAACAGTGAAGCAGGTGTTGGAGTGTGTGCGCCAAGGGGATTGGCTCTCCTCCATCAACCTGAAGGACGCGTACTTTCATGTGCCCGTAATCCCTGGACACAGGAAGTTTCTGCGTTTTTCATTCCAGGGCGCTCAGTTCTAATACAACCGCCTGCCCTTCGGCTACTCCCTGGCCCCGCAGCACTTTTCCAAATGCGTTGAGGCGGCCCTGGAGCCGCTGCGGCGATCTGGCATCAGGGTCCTTTTTTACTTGGACGACCTGCTGCTGCTGGCGCCGTCCCAGGACGAGGCAGTGGTGCAAACGGCCCAGCTGGTCGCGCACTTGTCTTACCTGGGCTTCACGGTGAACTGGAAGAAGAGTGCCCCCTTCCCCTCCCAGAGACTCACCTACCTTGGGGTGGTACTGGACTCCTCCCTCCAGAGAGCGCGGCTCTCTCAGGAGAGGGTGGGTGCTCTGATGGAGCTGCTCCGCCATGTTGTCCCGGGAGCGACGGTGGCGGCTCTGTTGGTCATGAGGCTCCTGGGCCTCATGTCGGCGGCTCACGTGGTGGTCCCCCTGGGGCTTCTCCACATGAGGAGGCTGCAGCGGTGGTTCATCCGCCTGCGTGTAGACCCGGTGACGCAGAGACGACGCCGCGTCCTGCGAGCGCTGTCCTGCTACGTGGCACACGGCCACCTGGCACCGTTCGCAGCAGCTGTTTGTGCACTGCAGGGAACGGTCCAAGGGGCTTCCCCAGTCGCCGCAGCACTTGTCTAAAGACACTGGCTGTGTCTCCCCCGGAGAGCATCAGGGCGCATTCCACGAGGAGCGTTTCCTCCTCAGTGGCGTTGCATGGTGGGATGACAGTGGACGAAATCTGCACGGCGGCCTCCTGGTTGTCCCCATGCTCTGTCGTCCGTTTCTACCTGCGGGATGTCTCCGTCTCTCTCTGACTCACTCAGTACTGAGTGTTTTGGCTGAAGTGATTCTCCTTGTAGGTGTGCGGTGCATCCTCTCCCACCGGACGGTGTGGGGAGGCGGCTGCTGCTTACGTGACCCGGCCTTGGGCAGCTGCGTGGTTGCTGTCAGCGACCCGCCTGCGTCTGCACAGCTGCAGGTCCCCTGCCGGTTTCCGTTATGCATGGGTCGGCTCTCGGCCTCCCATGTCGCGCCATTGGTGCTCGTGCGCGCGCCGACACCAATGCAGCTGTCAGCGGGTGACTGGGTGGTTCATTATGGCTCTGGGCAGGTGGGTTCTGCTTGGTGGTAGCGTATGGGCCAGTGAGGCGTTGACTCATCCTGCTTCGCCTCTAACCCAATAGCGATAGCCTTAGAGGGCGAAGCCTATACGAAATAGAACGGGGGTTACGTACCCGGATTCTATGAGTATAGGCGCAGCCCTCTAAGTTGAAGGCCTCACTGGACCTTGGTTCTCAGTGCTGAAGAAAAGGCATTTGGGAGCCGAAGGCAAGGTCTCACCGTTGTATATATACAAGGTGCGGACGTAGGAGAGGCTCACGCTGTGGGTGGGCGTGAACTAAAATTCTCAGTGCCGCGCAGGCACGCGGAAGGGGTATACCCAATAGCGATAGCCTTAGAGGGCTGCGCCTATACTCATAGAATCCGGGTTACAGTATGTAACCCCTGTTCTGTTCTAATATTATTTTTTGTTACTCTGGCTATGTACTTTATGTTTTGTTGTTGAAAAATGTCTTTTATTTATTTAATTTTTATATTTACTGTTTTTGTTTTCTCTTCTTTATGAAAATGTGAACTGTAACTATATAATTCTTGTAATAAAAAAAAAAACTTCGATCCGCGATACTAAGCGGCAAACTTCCGGTCTCCGCCTTGAAGCCAATACGGAAGTATCTGTTTACAGCCTGGTTAAAAATGGTTTTAATGCATATCGCTAATTTTGCCCTTAGTGACAACTGTGAGGGGGGTGAACTTTTTTATAACTCACCAGCTTAAATTATATTAAGCCTCAAAGTTCTGCATTATTAGGGGCGTGGCCGCTTTGATTGACAGGCGCCTCTAGCCTCTGCCACTGCTAGCACACGGTAGATCCTGCCGAATGATACATCCAGCTCTTAAGTTACTTATCAGAAACGTCGCTGATCAAACGCAGTTATCACCTCAGATTGTTTGCTGAATCTCAAGGAATGCTACATCTACTGAGTGCAACAGAAGCTACGCTGTTCTTTGCTCTATGGAGAAATGTGGAGGTAAGTTATATTTGTACCAACCTACCTGCCCAACAACTACAGTATATACAAAAACATTTCAACTCTTCTCCAGGTAAAACAAAATCAAATCATGTTTATCTTATGAACAAAGATATGGTAAAAAGAGTTTGATAAAAAGGAAAAAGTTTGAAAATTATAAAAGAGGATTTGTCCAAAGACACATGAAGGAATGTTGCTTCCAGCATCTTTTGCGATGGCACCATGGTCCAAATATCAAATAACGCAGCTTTGAAATGTTTTTATTGAAGTTTAATAAAAAATTGGGCAATTGGGTGAGAAGTTGTGGATTTGTGTTTAGAGTTTCGAGAAAAAGAGGCATAATTTCAAGAAATGTGTTTAAGCAGTCGAGAAAAACTGTAAGTTTCCTTTGTCCAAACTAAGACATGTAATAAATGCTGGTGACGTTTTGCAGAGTTTTTCTTACCTCATCTGCATCTCCATAGCTGAAATAACAAGGAAAACCTTAGAATAAAATAAAAAATCCTTGACCTAATGTAGAATTAAAGGCGCAGCAATCTATTATCTTATCTCCTTATACTCACACATCTTCTTTGTGACCTTTTTTGTAGAAGCATCCGCGTTTAAAGCAAAGACGAATGGAAGCAGCCAAACAGCAGAACACCAGCACTGCGCCGAACGACTTGAGGCAAATCCCAAGGCTGTCGACATCATCTGCAGCAACAAAGAGACGATTTGTGAACAGAGCTCGTAGGCCTGAGAGATATAAAGTATATTATAGTTTGTGTTGTTGTATATTTTATTTTTAATATACATGGTGCTGGTATCGTGACTTGAATAACGTCTCTCTAGTGAATCTAATTATTTTGATGATCGCAATACTCCTTGTTTTTTTCTCCCTTGCAACAGGATTCCTGTGTTTTCACCTGCTACATCACATCCAGTACCTGCTGCTGTAGCTCAGTACCAGACCTCGCCATCGGCTCACCTGCCTGCCTTCACCACCTCTGCACGTTGTGTTCTGGGTCCACTAACCACAAAACCTGTCCTGCTCCTCTCCTTCCTAAATTAACCCCTTCTGTTAACTGTCAGATATATATCAGTGCTCACCTGTCCTGTCAGTTTTCTCTGCTGTTCCCTATTACTCATTAATTGCTCCAGTACATTGAACACTACAGGATAAAATGTTACTTCATGAGCTTTGTTCTTAGCTGTTCCTGCCTGCTGTGTTAATGTTCGGGCTTTGATTTCCTGCCTATTCCTTCTAGCCTCGTTTGCCAGATGTACCTGCCAGACTTCAAAGTGTAGTCTGCTTTTTTACATGCAGGGTCGACCTTTGGTAGCAATGTCGATGCACGAAACCAGAGACCAACGTGAAGAAGGTTTTATCTCAGAAAGGCTGACTCGGTTGTTCAGACACTCACGGACTTCCATGGTTTGTGGGGGACACCGTGCGTGTCCTGCTTCATTCTTTGCCTGGCAGTAGTACTCCCCTGCGTCCTCCTTCCTCACTCTTCGAAATTTCTGAGGAGATATTTTTTTAGAAATGTTTCAGTGCGATGACACTTTGCATTGTCAGGGTGTTTGGCTACATATAATTTTTTTTTCCTTTAACTGTAACATTTTGGGGTATCCAGGTGTGGGTATCCAGGTGGACCCTTAGGCAAGGTCCTTAATGCTACTGGCCTACCTCAGGCATGAGTGAAACCGCAAATACAAGAGTCATACCGGCTCGGACGTCGCCCGGGTTAACAAGGTCCGCGTCAGTTGCTAGGGAACCAGGGCAACCTGATGAGAAATGGGCTACTGGAACAAGAACAAGACATACATGGACTAGAGCAGAAAACTTGGATCTGATGCAATGCTACTATACAAGCAACCCCAGTGAGAGGGGTTATATGCAGAGATTATGGGATATATGGATGCTTCGAAACCCATCATCAACACTGACAAAGAAACAACTCCTAGCTCAGTGTTCTAACATCCGCGAAGCGGCAGCTCCTATCACAACTAGAGATTGATGAGGTTACAACAAATATGCTACTGGCAAGGGGAGCCAGGACGACAGGTCAGCGGGGAGATTTCATCATCATCCCCACACTCAGAGATTGGGTCCCAAGCCCCAATAAGCCCTTACGGCACAGAACTCAACATAAGGGCAGCTGACCTACAAATGAAGATCATAGCCAAACTGGACCCCCTAGTACAACGACCAAGACTGCCAAGGCTAAGTGACAAAGTACCCTCTGAAAGTCTGCTAGAAGATGTGAATGCAGCACTACATACTATCCCTACTAAAGCCATAACCGAGACCAATGAGCTGATGTACGCCACAGCAACAGTGATCCTAGAGATGCTTGGCTATAAGATGAACACCACAAGCCACAAAGAGCATTACCCCCATGGAGGAGAAGGTTAGAGGCCAAGATCAAGGCAACACGAAGAGAGGTTAGTCAGCTCTCAGAGCTACAGAAAGGTGTAAGGAAGGGGTTACCTAAGAAATACAACAAGCTGTCGATACCTGAGGCTCTAGAGACTGCCAAACAAAGACTCACCGCCCTGGCCACCCGCCTAAAGAGATACAAGGGAGAAGCAGAAGCCAGGAGAATAAACCGGATGTTCTCCACCGAACCATCCAAAGTGTACTCTCAGTGGCAGGGTAATAACACAAGATCAGATCCACCCAGGGCTGAGACTGAACAGTACTGGAAGAACATATGGGAGAAAGAGGCATCCCACAACACCAATGCTCAGTGGCTAGTGGATCTAAGAACAGATCACAGCAATCTCCCAGAACAAGAACCAGTAACCATTACAACGGCAGACATCCAAGAAAGAGTGGCAGGTATGAAGAGCTGGACAGCACCAGGCCCTGACATGATCCACACCTACTGGCTGAAGAAACTAACTGCACTCCATGAACGCCTGGCAGTACAAATGAACCAACTGCTGATGGATGGGACCCACCCAGAATGGTTAACCCAAGGACGGACAATCCTGATCATGAAGGATCCCCAGAAGGAACAATCCCATCCAACTACCGGCCAATAACCTGCCTCTGCACAACATGGAAGCTCCTGTCAGGCATCATAGCGGCTAAGATGAGTAGGCACATGGCTCAATACATGCACAGGGCCCAGAAGGGAATAGGCAGTAACACCAGAGGAGCCAAGCACCAGCTACTGGTGGATAGAGCAGTCACTCGAGACTGCAAGACCAGACAGACCAACCTGTGCACTGCCTGGATTGACTACAAGAAAGCCTACGACTCAATGCCACACACATGGATACTAGAATGCTTGGAGATGTACAAGATCAACAGGACACTAACAGCCTTCATCAAGAACTCAATGAAGCTGTGGAAAACAAGTCTGGAAGCCAACTCAAAGCCAATTGCACAAGTCACCATCAAGTGCGGCATATACCAAGGAGACGCACTATCCCGCTGCTGTTCTGCATAGGCCTGAACCCCTCAGCCAGATCATCACAAAGACTGGCTACGGACACCGATTCAGCCGGAACAATCATCAGTCACCTCCTCTACATGGACGACATCAAGCTGTATGCCAGAAATGAGCGAGACATCGACTCACTGATCCACACTACCAGGATCTACAGCAACGACATTGGAATGTCGGTCGGACTGGACAAGTGTGGTCGCATGGTGTCGAAAAGAGGGAAGATGATCAGAACCGAGGGGGTTGAACTACCAGAAGGCCACATCGCAGATGTTCAGGACAGCTACAAATACCTTGGGGTGCCACAGGCTAATGGTAACCATGAGGAGGCAGCAAGGAAGACCGCCACAGCCAAATACCTACAAAGAGTGAGGCAGGTCCTGAAAAGCCAGCTGAATGGGAAAAACAAGATCCGAGCCATCAACACATACGCCCTGCCAGTCATCAGATACCCCGCTGGTATAATAAACTGGCCAAAGGAGGAGATAGAGGCTACTGACATCAAGACAAGAAAGCTCCTCACAATGCACGGAGGGTTTCACCCCAAATCCAGCACCCTGAGACTGTACACCAAGCGTGAGGGAGGCCAAGGGCTAGTGAGTGTCAAGACCACTGTCCAGGATGAAACAACGAAGATCCAGGAGTACATCAGGAAGATGGCCCCCAAAGATGAAGGGCTTAGTGAATACCTCAGGCAGCAGAAACCCGAAGGTGAGGACAAGGAAGATGAAGAACCGTCATGGAGGGACAAGCCGCTACACGCGTGTACCACAGACAAATAGAAGGAGTGGCTGATATCAAGAAATCCTACCAGTGGCTGGAAAAGGCTGGACTGAAGGACAGCACAGAAGCACTAATCATGGCGGCACAAGAACAGGCACTCAGTACAAGATCAATAGAGGCTGGGGTCTACCACACCAGGCAGGACCCCAGGTGCAGACTGTGCAAGGATGCCCCTGAGACAGTGCAGCACATAACAGCAGGGTGTAAGATGCAGGCAGGAAGCGCGTACATGGAACGCCATAACCAGGTAGCTGTCATAGTGTACAGGAACATCTGCCACGAGTATGTGCTGGAAGTCCCAAGGTCAAAATGGAAGACACCTCCTAAGGTAGTTGAGAATGACCGAGCTAAGATCCTGTGGGACTTCAAGATCCAGACTGACAAACTGGTGATGGCTAACCAACCAGACATCGTGTTGATCGACAAACAGCAGAAGAAGGCAGTAGTGATAGATGTGGCAATACCAAGCGACAGCAACATCAAGAGGAAGGAACACGAGAAGCTTGAGAAATACCAAGGGCTGAAAGAGGAGCTAGAAAAGATGTGGAAAGTCAGAGCAACAGTGGTGCCAGTGGTAATCGGAGCACTGGGGGCTGTGACCCCCAAACTGGGAGAGTGGCTACAGCAGATTCCAGGCAAAACATCAGAGGTCTCTGTCCAGAAGAGTGCAGTCCTAGGAACAGCTAAGATACTGCGCGAGAACCCTCAAACTCCCAGGCCTCTGGTAGAGGACCCGAGCTTGAGGATGACACATACCACCCCGCAAGGGGTGAGAGGGGGATTTTTATATATATATCCATGTATGTCTTGGATATGGATAGGATGGGATCCATATCTTAGCTCGGTCAGTTGAGAATGACCGAGCTAAGATCCTGTGGGACTTCAAGATCCAGACTGACAAACTGGTGATGGCTAACCAACCAGACATTGTGTTGATCGACAAACAGCAGAAGAAGGCAGCAGTGATAGATGTGGCAATCCCAAGCGACAGCAACATCAAGAGGAAGGAACACGAGAAGCTTGAGAAATACCAAGGGCTGAAAGAGGAGCTAGAAAAGATGTGGAAAGTAAGAGCAACAGTGGTGCCAGTGGTAATCGGAGCACTGGGGGCTGTGACCCCCAAACTGGGAGAGTGGCTACAGCAGATTCCAGGCAAAACATCAGAGGTCTCTGTCCAGAAGAGTGCAGTCCTAGGAACAGCTAAGATACTGCGCAAAACCCTCAAACTCCCAGGCCTCTGGTAGAGGACCCGAGCTTGAGGATGACACATACCACATATATATATATATATACCATGACATATACCATATATATATATATATATATTTCTATATTTGTTTTCTTATTCATTTTTTTAGCACTATGACTTCACAGCTGTGAGCCACAGGATGCAAAAGCTCTAGAAAACAAATATAGTGAGTGGATCTGGAGTTAACAATCAGCAACCTGTGCTGGGAAGCAGGACTTGTGAGAAAACGTCTTCATACGACGGTGGTTCGCTTCTTACCGGGGTGCACGCCATGTAAGCTAACTAATCAGTTCTCTTGAAAAATGACATCCCCAGACTGCGGCCTGTCTGACCGTCAGACACACGAGTAAATAAATAAGCCAAAAGACTCGAATGTGAAAATAAAAATGTAAAATCTTTATTTTTCATTCTTAAATTACAAAGATGAATTTTACTGTTAAAGTGCTTTAAAATCTCATTAAACTAACATGTCGAATGATCTGACAACAGCTGATAACACGATCAGATGTTTAACTGCAGATACACAGTTATTTAGAAACAGACCACCTGTCAGATAAAGGCAAAAAATGGTTGTTTAATCAGATTATTGATTTGAAGTTTATCAAAGCTTCACAGGAGGTCACAGACTAAAACAACCAACACATCCCTCCTCTTCTTTTCAGCTGCGCCGTGGGGAAAGTCAGTTTCAAACCTCGTGTCTCAGGACACTGCTTGATGATTGGCTCCTTCTTGTGTCAAGGCTGCAGGTGTTTATTGGTCCCGGCTGTCTGTGAGGCATCACCTCAGGAGTGATGTCACAGCTTGGCCTTGCGGCGGTCTCTGACGGCGTACAAGACGGCGTGAGCTTGGTCGAACGAGTCGCCGACGGCCGACTGAACTCTGCTCCTCCAACGCTGCAGCTGAGGACGCTGCTGCAGGACGTCTCTGCCGCCCCCCAGAGGCTGCAGAGAGACACAGTGAGCATGCTCAGAACAAATGGCCAATCACCAAACCCCCCCCCTCACCATGTGAGGAATGAAACACTGACAAACTGGTTTTCAATCTGAAAAAGGAGTGCACCATTTTAGTACACTTTCCTTAAAATGGTGTGCACCGTCTTTCAGGTGTTTTCTCTGGTTTGGTGGGCGTGTCAGAGGTGTTAGCCAATCAGCACTGACGTGTTTATAAACACAGCAGTATTAAAAAAGCGTGGGTGTTAAGAGCAGCACCATTTCGGTTTAAATAGACGCTGTGTCGGTACTGAACACTGAGTCAGTGTTTGTAGCTACAGTAACTAAAGGGGGCGGGGCTTAGAAAACATTCAGCTGATCAATATGTAAACCAGAGAGGCTCAGACCTGCATGATCTCGCAGACGGCGAGCAAATCGGCCACAGTGATGTCATTGCCGCAGAGGAAAGGCTGTCTGCGAAGAAACATGGACTCCAGTTTATCCAGAGTGTCATCGAGCTGAGAGAGCGCACGATTCAAACGCGCCTCGTTCACCTGAGAACCAAACTGAGCCGGGAGGAGCACCTGAGACAGGCGGGAGGAGACAGAGAGAGAGAGACAGAGAGAGAGGGGGTGTAGTTAGAATAATTTCTATCACTTTCCAAATGAAATCAATCACTGATCAATCTGTGTGTTGATGATGTATTTACTGTGTATTCTTGTTCTAGTATCTTTGTGGCGACCAGTTTTAGACCTTTAGGAACCTTAGTTTAAGCTGTTTGAGGGTTCAGACTTGTTGCTGAGGTCCAAATGAGGGTTAAATGCAGCGATCAGTGTGCGTGTGTGTGTGTGTGTGTGGGGGGGGTACCTCCAGTATAAAGACTTTAAAAGCGTGTTGTCGTGTGTTGGTGTGATGCCAGGCGGTGTATTCGTCCACTTTAGCACGTCTCTCTGGTTGATGTGGATACCAGTGCTCCGGCATGTTGTACTTGGTGGCCAAGTACTTCAGGATGGCATCACTACAACACACACACGGGTTTTAACACACGAGTCTGGCTGCTCATGTCATTTCCTTGTTTTGGCGAGTTTTCCTTTGAGTGAGCGTGATGTTTATTTTCCATGAAAACAAATGCAATACCTTGGAGGTTCACTGATAATTAGACTTTGACATGTATTATGTTTAAAGGTTCAGTTTGTAAGATTTAGTGACATCTAGTGGTGAAGGTTGTGAACGTTGGTTACGTATTGTAACCCCAGATTCTATGAGTATAGGCGAGCCCTCTAAGGCTATCGCTATTGGTATACCTCTTCCGCTTCGCGCTGCACTGAGAATTTTAGTCTCACGCCACCCACAGCGTGAGCCTCTCCTACGCCCGCACCTTGTATATATACAACGGTGAGACCTTGCCTTCGCTCCCAAATGCCTTTTCTTCAGCACTGAGAACCAAGGTCCAGTGAGGCTTTCATCTTAGAGGGTTGCGCCTATACTCATAGAATCTGGGGTTACAACACGTAACCAACGCTCTATTTCTCAGATAGGCTTCGCCCTCTAAGGCTATCGCTATTGGGTTAGAGGCGAAGCAGGATGAGTCAACGCCTCACTGGCCCATACGGTACCACCAAGCATAACCCACCTGCCCAGAGCCATAACAAACCACCCAGTCACCCGCCGACAGCGGCATTGGTGTCGGCGCGGCGCATCGAAGCACCGATGGCGCTGACGCCAGAGGCCGAAAGTGCCGACCCCGCGTAACGGGAACCGAGCGGGGGACCCAAGCGGTCGAGGTCACGCGTAAGCAGCGGCCGCCCTCCCCACACCGTCCGGTGGGAGAGAGGCGCCGCACACCTACAAGGAGAATCACTCATCCAAAACGCCAGTACTGAGTGAGTCAGAGAGAGACGGAGACATCCCGCAGATAATAACGGACGAAAGAGCACGGAGACGCACCAAGAGGCCGCCGTGCAGATCTCGGCCCACCGCCAGCCCACCGCGTAACGCCACTGAGGAGGAAACGCCCTCGTGGAGGCGCCCTGATACCCTCCGGGAGACTCCCCGGTAGACATGTAAGCCTGGGAAATGGCATCACACAGCCAGTGAGACAAGCGCTGCGCCGACAGGGGAAGCCCCTTGGACTGCTCCCTGTAGTGCACAAACAGCTGCTGCGAAGCGGCGCCAGGCGGCCGTGGCGCCACGTAGCAGGACAGCGCCGCACTGGGCAAAGGAGGTGGGACGCTAGGCCCTCCGGTCGACCCATGGGGAGGAAAAACCCGAGAGGGTGATCACCAGCGACCTAAAAGAGCTCTTGATGCTTTTAGGCATGAACGCCGGGTTAGGGTGCAGGGTAGCCGAGCTGCCGTCGCCCTGAATCCTGAGGCACGATGGAGCCACAGAGAGGGCAGCCAGATCGCTGACCCTCTTGGCCGAGGTCAGAGCGAGGAGCAGGGCTGCCTTAGCCGAAAGGAACCTCAGGTCCGCCGCCTCCAAGGGCTCAAAGGGAGCTTGAGTTAGCGCCGCAAAACCAGCTGCAAGTCCCACTGTGGGACAGCAGGCCGTGTCACAGGTCGGCGCTCCGCGACACCCCTAAGAAAGCTGCTTTCACCAGGGGTGGGAAAACAGTCCTGTCCCCGAAGCCCTCGTGGCAGGAGGAAATGGCGGTAGCGTAGGTTTTAACCGCACTCGAATGCCAGTCCCCTGTCCACGCAGCAGCTGCAGGAACGAAAGCACCGCTGGCAGCGGACAGGAGACCGGTTCAGTCCCCTGATCCAGACACCAGCTGAAAAGCCGACCACTTAGAGGAATAGGAAGACCGAGTGGATGCGCCCGCGACTCCTGGATGGTGCGAACCACCTCACGGGAGAGACCTAAGCCCTCCAGGCGACGCCTCTCAGCGGCCAGACCCAGAGAGGCTGGCCGAGGAGCGGGTGACTCCTGATCACACCCCCCGCCTGAGAGAGCGCGTCCCCCCTCCAGGGAAGTTTCCACGGCTGTCCCGCCAGCAATAGCTGAAGGCAGGGAAACCAGGACGCGCTGGTGCGCTCTGGAGCCACCAGGACCACCGCCGAGGAGGAAAACTGCAGGCGGTCCAGAAGGCGCTGGGATAAGCCTCACCGTGGGAAGGCATACAGCAGCCCGGGGCCAAAGGGGATGAGCAAAGGCGCCCACCCCCAGAGGGGAACGCCCCGCTGGCTCAGTGAAACCAGAGGGCGACTGAGCATTCTCCCTGTTGGCTAACAGGTCCACTTCCGCCTTGCCGAACCGAAGCCAGATCTGAGCCACCAGTTCGGGATGGAGACGCCACTCGTCCGGCGAGGGCCTCCCTCGACATAATGTCCGGCTCCTATGTTCAGCACGCCAGGGATGTACTCCGCTCTGATCGAGAGCAGGTGAGTGCGCTACCACAGGAGCAGCCGCCTGGCCAAACCCAGTAGCTGCGCTGAGCGCACTCCGCCTCTGGCGGTTTATGTAGGCCGCCGCTGCCTAGTTGTCGGTGCGACCAACACATGTTGGCCCCGCAGCAGTGGAGAAAAATGACGGATCACCTTCCACACCGCGGAGAAACTCCAGCGCTGTATGTGGAGAAGTCTGCGCCCTGCCACAGACCGCCCACCACCTGAGAGAGGCATGTCCCGCCCCAGCCCGCCAGGGAGGCGCCCGTGAAGACCGAGATGTGGGACGTGACTCCTGCCCAGGGGACCCCGACCGAGAGAGAAGGGGTCCCGCCAGTAGGCCAGATCCGGGCAACAGACCGGGAACAGAGACGCCGGGCGCCGCTCTCTGCGCCACCGGTCTACACGCAGGCGGATGAACCACCGCTGCAGCCTCCTCATGTGGAGAAGCCCCAGGGGGACCACCACGTGAGCCGCCGACATGAGGCCCAGGAGCCTCATGACCGACAGAGCTGCCACCGCCGCCTCCCGGGACAACGTGGGCGGAGCAGCTCCATCAGAGCACCCACCCTCTCCTGAGAGAGCCGCCTCTGGAGGGAGGAGTCCAGTACCACGCCAAGGTAGGTGAGCCTCTGGGAGGGAGGTGGGCACTCTTCTCCCAGTTCACCGTGGAAGCCCAGGTAAGACAAGGCGCGACCAGCTGGGCCGCTTGCAGCACTGCCTCGCCCTGGGACGGCGCCAGCAGCAGCAGGTCGCTTCTTCCCAAGCAAAAGGACCCTGATGCCAGACCGCCGCGAGCGGCTCCATCGGCCGCCTCGACGCACTTGGAAAAGTGCGCTGGGCCAGGGAGTAACCGGCGGGCAGGCGGTCGTATTAGTACTGAGCGCTCTGGAATGAGAAACGCAGAAACTTCCTGTGTCCGGGAATGACGGGCACATGAAAGTACGCTGGCCCCTCAGGTCGATGGAGGAGAGCCAACTCCTTGGCGACACTCCAACACCTGCTTCACTGTTAACATGCTAAAAAGGTCTCACCATAATCGCTCTGTTGAACAGTGACAGATCCAGGATGGACCTCACACCGCCTCGCCTTTTTCCTGACCAGGAAGTAGCGGGAGTAAAACCCCCGATCCTCCTGCCCGGAGGAACCCTGGAAATGGCCTGCTTTTCCAGGAGCTCCTGGAGCTCCGCTTGGAGAGCGGTGTACTGAGCCGGAATGAGAGCATCGCCTCTACAATCCGGGTGAAAAGGGGCTAACTGCAGCCTGTAGACCCCGGGCGGATCAGGCTGTCCGTCCATTTGTCCATCAGGCAGGAAGCAAGCCACTCTGAGTAGCCTGTGAGTGGTTGGACCTGCTGATGAGGCGCCCTGGTGGGAAGCCACTCTGCTGCCCCTTGCCACCGCCACAATTGTGGGGACAGCAACCTCCTTGTTCCACTGAACAGGAGAGTTAGCACCAGGCAGGGGAAAAGGGAGGCTCGTGGGCCAACACACGCAGCCAGTCAGGGGAGTGCCTCCCGCGCTGCTTGCATGTGCGAAGTCAATGTGACGGCAAGGCACAGCCACTGGGGAGGCGAGCCAGTACTCGCCCACCAGGGCCCTCCGCGCCCGCTGCCTGGGGGGCAGGGGGCACGGGCCACATCGTGGAGAGACCTTCACACACAGTCAGAGGGGTCTGTTGGGTGTCCTCCCGCAGTGGCGGAGGGACCACACGAGGCAGCTGAAGTTGCCTTCGCGGGTCCCTTGCCGCACCGCATCCCCGTGGGGAGGGAGGCAGAGGCAGACACAGTCGCTGGGGCACGAGGTGGGCAGCCACAACCGTAAGCTTCTGTAACCATGCCGCCTCCGATTGGGGCAGGGATAGGCAACAGAGGAATAGTCTGCCTGCGACATCGGAGCCAAGCTGCATGAAGGCCACACGGCCAGCTGCAGCCGGTCCACACAGTGTGACGGCAGCCGCTGACTCGTAGAAGACAGTGGCGGGCGAGGAGGAAATAACTGCTTGTGGCCTTGGAGCCAGACTGCATGAAAGCCACCTGGCCATCTGCAGCCTGTCTGTGTTATGCCACTACCCCGTGAGGGGGGGGGCTCATCGCCATGCAGCTCGACCGGCAAGGGAAGAGGGCAGGGGGCCTACGCGGTGGGCTCAGGCCAGCCACCCGACCATGTCAGGGAGGGGCAAGAGGAGGGAGGATGTGCAGCGTTGCAGCAAGCCCAGGCTGCTTGTTAGCCGCTTGGCTAACACACAGCTGGCTCACACAATGTGTGGAAGTGAGAGACAGCAGCTTCTTCATAATGTCCAGAGCAGCTGTCTGTAATGTGCAACACTAGGTCATGCAATTGACAAAACACAATTCTCCCCAGCTGCTACTAACGTGGTTGGCACACACTTGATGGCGCATAGCCGCATGTACAGTGCCCAACACAGCCTGTCACACACCTCTGGATGCAGGAAGAGGGACTGCGGCGGTGATGCCGCGGTCACGCGACAAGCCCGCAGTCGCGTTCTGCCGGGAGGGGACGCGCGTAATGTGTGAGCAGCGACAGGATAACACTGCACGCAGGGGGGTGTAGTGCTATCCTGCCTGCATGAAGCTGCAATGTACTGCTTCGAGGGCTCATTTGACACAGTCTGGCTTCTGTGAACCAAGGGGGACCCCTGGAAGCACAGAAGGACCGCGCCATTGATGCCGCGAATATGCACTTGCTCGCCGCCGGGCACCGCCGGGGAACGCGCATAATGTCAACAGCATCACACACTGCACAGCAGATTTCTTCGTGAGAAAATATCTGTACAGAGTGTGTATATGTTCTGTCCACATCGAGCTTAATGTCCGCTGTCGTGGGCTAACACCGCTCTGTGGGGAGGGTGTGTGAAGGGACCTCAGATTGTGAACAGAGTGTGCTGCTTGTTGCTTGAGCTTCAAGCTACACATTAGCCACGTGGTTAACGGCAGCTGGCTCACACAGTGTGCGTAAATCAGTGCTTGGTGTGGCTGGTTCGACTGAGACCGCACAGAAAGCATTTGTTCACAACTTCCACAAAGGGGCAACAAGATTCCACACAGCTTTCTCGACCCATAGCTTACCAGTGATTCGCTTCTGGCCGACGCAGGGTCGGCCAGCAGCAATAAAACCGCTAGATGTCATTAGCCGCAGCTAATGTGGAGCAACGTGGCACACGGGATCGCTCTGGTCGGCTGATCCAGGCAGACCGCATGTGAGCGTTACGTTAGCCGCTCGCTAGCATAACGCTCGTTAGCATAACATGCCTCGCCGCTGCAAGCTAGCAGCGCCGAGGCCCGCTGCCATCGGAGGTCTGAACGGGAAGCGAGGAGCCGCCGGAGACCCGTGGAATGGCAAGAGCGAGCAATCCACCTCCGCCTTCCGCCAACAGCAGATCGAGGGCTTCGCCCAGAGAGCTGGTGGACCGCCACACCTCCTCGCACTCGAACGGCAAGCTATTCGCCTGGCCGCCACTCTTCGTGGAAAAAGGCGTAAGAACGGCAGTGCGACATCGAAAGTGAGCCGCCGGTCGGCCGCTCCAGTCCGGGCACGCCGCGAAGCGGGGACCGACGTAGCCCGTGCTTCGTCCCGCTCTGACCGGCTTGCTGGAAGACATCGCTCTAATTTTCCGCTGGAAAATCTTGCTCTTTAGACAAATCTTCTGCTCTATAGACAGCTCAGTGCTGAAGAAAAATGGGAGCCGAGGCAAGGTCTCACCGCTGTATATATACAAGGTGCGGACGTAGGAGAGGCCCACGCTGTGGGTGGGCTGAGACTGAACTTCAGTGCCGCCAGGCAGGCGCTGAAGGGGTATACCCAATAGCTGATAGCCTTAGAGGGCTAAGCCTATACTAAATAGAACCATCTGTCCAGTCTACCTGCTCAAAAAAATAAAGGGAACACTTGAACAACACAATGTAACTCCAAGTGTTCCCTTTATTTTTTTGAGCAGTATATATATATATATATTTCCCCAGTCTCTCCAGGCAGATGACATTTAGGGGAATCATGTTCTGAACATGAAATGCAAAAGTGTCCATAGGTTGATGGATGAGGATCAAACACTGTGCAAAACATGCCGTGATCTGCGAAACATTCACAGCAGAATCCATTTGTTAAAGAGAGAAAAAATGAAGTTACTGAGCTAACTGAACAACATGTTGATGCGAGTCAATATTAGGCCTTATTTTCTCATCTACAATCTAATGGTTAAAAAATATTACTATGATGCAAAACTTATTTGCAGACCGCTGCAATATATTATTACTACTTCTTTTTTTAATGTAACGTATTCAATATAGTGATGAGTGTCTGTGGTGTTTGTCCATTTTCAGCTACTATAGAAACATGATGATGCAACATGGCAACATCCATGGAAGAGGGGACCTGAGGTTATATAGATATAAATGTCTGTTTCTAAAGTAATAAAAACATCATGGTTTATGTAAGCAGGCCCGTCGCGACAGGACAGGCAAACCAAGCAATTGCTTGGGGCCCCGAGCTGGACTGGGGCCCCAAGACAACGACTGTTAAAATGCAACGACAAACTGTGAGCGCCGCGCCCTTTGATAGATAGTCAATGCAGTAAAGTGCAATGACACTGTTATCGGAATCCCCTCAAGGGGCCCCTCTCAGTAGTCGCTGACAACAGCGCCAAACACGTTATCTCTGCTGCTCAGTGTGTATGTGTGTGTGTCATACCTGTCAAGTATCCCGTTTTGGCCGGGAAAGTCCCGTATTTTATCCTTCTTCCCGCCGTCCTCCGTGATTAGTATTTTCCCGTAAATCTCCGTATTTCAACCTGCATTATTAAAAAAATAATAATACCCATGCAGCTGCGCAGGGCTGACTTAAGGTGATGTATGTTGGACTTAAAACCTCACTCCCGACACATTAACAGATGCACTGGCGACCAACGCTAGCACCCTTACATTTTAGCCTCGTTGTCAGTGTGTCCGCCTTCCGTACTCGAGGTCGCCGGTTCGAAGTCAGGACCGTGCAGTACGCTATCGGGGTCAACCGGTTACACTGGAAGAAGACTGGTTAGAAGCTTAAAGAAAGTTATGTGAAATTAAAAGAAAATCTTTTTAAAAAAAAGCAATATGAAATTAAAAGAATGTGTGGAATGAAAATAAAATGTAAAGACAAGCAATGTTAAATGAACAGAAAATATGCAAATAAGCATGTAAATAAATGCTCTTCAAATATACCCTTTTGTGTTTTCTTTAGGCTATAACACCTGTCTTAAAATGTAAGGGATACTGGAACTTGGTTGGGGTGGTGGGACTGCTCGCGGTGGGCGTCAGAAAATCTCCCTTATTTTCAAATCCAAAACTTGACAGGTATGGTGTGTGTGTGTGTGTGTTTTCAAGTATGTTGGATTTAGTTATTGTGCACTTTTTTTGTTTTTATTTGATTTTATGGTACAGTGGTGTTTTTTGCAAATGTTCAATTGTTACACACAATATTGCAATAGCAGTATTTGCACTGTAAACTTTTATTTATGCACAGTATATGCAACAGCAGTATTTGCACTGTAAAAAAATTATTTATATAAAGTGTGAGTGAACTTTAACTGTATGGCTATGCTGTGGTTCCTGTAGGCTTTGCGTGCGTGTGTACAGGGGTTGGGGCGGGGCGAGGCGGGGCGGGGCCCTCCATGTCCATTTTGCTTGGGGCCCCCAAATTCCTTCAAACGGCCCTGTATGTAAGGTCTCTACACACCATTGAAAACATAGTTATGGATCTTGCGTTTCTATTAATAGATCCTCAGAAATATTACACACTGGACAAAGTGGAAATTAGTTCTGACCATAGACTGTATATAAGAAAGGATCTGACTGTACAAGACAACAGAGCAGCACGTTTACAGAAGTGTGAGCGTGTGTACGTGTACCTCTCTGTGAGGACGAAGCCGTTGTCTACCATGACAGGAACCTTCTGCATGGGGTTCAACTTTGTGAAGTCTGGAGTTCTGTTCTCTCCTGCACACGAGAGAAGTGTCAAGAAAAGCTTCAACCAAACCGCATTCAGAAATTCCGCCGTTTAAAGTTTCCTGCATGTTGCTGAGTATACAGACAGGACTAACAAAGACTTTTAAGACATTCGGAAACAAGAGAACGAACTTTTGAGTGTGAATCCAACCTGAGTTTTACTTGAACAAGACGCTGCTTGTATATTCAGGCTTTTTTATGTGCCAATTTTACCAGAAGAGCACAGTGACATGTGCCATCTCTGACTTGACCTGAAGAAAACCTCAAAAGGAGAACAAATTCTGTCAGACAGGTAACGGAGTTTTGTGTGGAGTCAAAGTCCTCCAGGGTAACTTAGAGGTCGCGAGCAACGGCGCTACTGAGAGTAGGAACAGTTAGTCAGTTACTGTTCCTGGTTATTCAGTTTGCTGTTCACCTTTCCTCAGAGCCACGGTGCGGACTGTGTGCGGGGTTTTGGTGCAGTTGAGCAGGATGTGCACCGCCCGGCAGGGCTGCGACAGAAGATCCAAATACACCTTCACCAACCGGCTTGTCGCCATGGAGCCTCGTTTGAACGGTTAAAAGCGGTGAAATAAACAACAGGAAATGCCACAAACAGCTGCCCTTTGCCTTCTCCCCCCTGCCTTCTTCTTCTTTTTGTTTTGTGGCAGTTTGTAACCATGACCTTTAAAGCTCCATACCGCGACCTACTGTACCGGAGTATGTAGCATGAACGATGTTGGGACTACTTTATGTCATAAAAATAACAAAACAAAAAAGACATTCATCTGATTGACTTTTGTCCATCAAAAACAATGTTTTTATTTAACCTTGTGTGATCAAACCTCCTGCTGGTTAAAACGCTCTCCTCTCTTCTCTTCCTTCCAGTCGCACCCTGAGCATTAATAGATTTTTGCAAACTGTAGTCTAATTTTTCCGTCCACTTTTATCCACATCCCGTCCTGCCATTTATTCATCATTTCCTATTTGATTATCGACTTGGCTTCTCCTTTTCCAAACGGTATATTTTAGGCCAAAGATCAGAGGGTTTTTTTCTGGCCATAAAAAAGAGGTGAAGAAGCCGCAGAATGTCTGCGTTAAAACCCTCTGAGAAGAAGGAGACATGTTGCAGTTTATATGGTTCTCGGTATCTGTAGCATACTAGGCCTATTTCTTGACTGCAAGTCAACATTTTTATTATAAGGCTAATATGTTCTATCATATTTTATTTATCTGTATTAGAGAGTGGCACGGGACTGGATTTTCACTCATGTCCCATCCTGTTCCCGGTAAAATAAATAAATAAATAAAACAGTGTTTATTATTTATGACTGCATATGTAAAAAATATAAAATATTATCTATGATTCCGGCCGGCTCTGTGATGAACAGTGAAACTGACTCCAGTCCAACCTAAGAGAATCCCAAGTGTGCGTGTGTGTAGTCTAAAGGCCTACTGCTATTTATATTTTTGTCCTGTATATTTAGCCTATTTCTGCATCTTGCAACTGCGTCCTACTGCGACGTGTGCAATATCAATTACATCTGTATATAAAAGATGTTTAGTGCATACCTACACATAGGCCAATAACTGTTGGCCTATATTGATCATTTTTTAATTTAACGAGTATTTTCTTTTCTGTTGTGTTGTGTATACATGGTGCATGTTTTACATTTGTGTTTATGTGGCTGTTTTATTAATTATTTAATTTATTAGTTAATTGATTAACGGGGTAAATAAGTATATTAAATAATAAAGAAAAACGCTGCACTTTAAGGTAGACTTACATGTAAAAGCGTTAATGGGATGGAACCAATTATACCGCTGCATTTGTTCACCTTCAGGAACTCTGCATCACCTGCTGCTGGATTATTGGAGGTTCCCTTCGTCAGTCAGGCCCAAAGCTGTGAACCACATAGGGCCCATTATCAGCTGGGGAAATGACTCTGTGCAACAAAAAAAAAATTTAAAAACAGACTTTTTGAAACGGTCAGTCTACACTGAAAAGTGTGTGAAGGAAATTTGATATTTTACTGTGTTTCCTGTTTCACCCTGCATGCGTCATCAGAACAGACCAATGTTTCACTGTGTGGTATTTGATTATTTTATTATGTTGCAGCTCGGTGAAGTTTCCCTTGGAAAAGATGCTTGTTAGAGAGTTTTCTTATCTGACTGTCCTTGATAGGCCTTCATCTCAGGACAGTTTGTCCCTACTCCTCCCTAAGATAGCTGTAGTACCCTTACAGTAGTCACCTGTTTCTACACTGGCTCTTGGTCTCCGCGAGACTGTTCGTACTCTGTATGTCTGTCTGACCCATTGCAAAGAATAAATCCCTTAAAAGACGTCTGGATTGGATTCTTTCTTTCAGAAGACTTAGATTTCAAGTGTCAGGCTGAATGTTGGTCGAAGAGCAGCATCCCTGTAAAAATACATCAAATTAAACGCCAATAAAATGCGGTCACGGGGCAAAAAAGAATGAACAATAAGCAGACCGGGCGCAAGGTTATCAAGAGGTTCCTCAAGAGAGGACTCTTGTGTTAATTGTCAGTCTATGACATTTGGACAAAACTGCTTTTCAGTTAAGGCAGCTGGGATGTGGAGTTCTTTTCCACTGAGTGTCAGAGAATGCAGTAGGCTACATTCAAAACCTTTAAAGGTAGTGTGAAAATATGGTTGAAGGACAATCAGATATGTAGACACTGAGCTATGAGACACTGAATGTGTTCAGTATGTTTTTTACTATGGTAAAAATCTTGTAATGACAGCTTATTTTTGTATTTGGATTATTTTGGTTTTGGGAGGTTTGGTATTTGAGTCTGTTTTTAGTTTGTTAGATTTGGTTTATTTGAGTTGGTTGACATTTATCTACATATTTATGAAATGTAAGGTGTGGGATTTCTTTTCTTTTTTACTGTAATATTTTGCACACTATTTGCACCTGCACAGGGACTGCAGATGGGAATTAGCTTTTAGCTAAATCTGGTACAGTACATAGGCTGTTAAATAAATAAATAAATAAAATTATTTGTCTAAATGTAGCAGGAAAATAATAACAAATAAACTAACAGCCTATAGCCTGTAAATATATAAGATTATGGTCATTGTGTATAATATAATATTACTGTTATTTATATAGCAGTTTTATAAACACACATGGTAAGTAGGATTTTTAAAGTGAGTCTGTGAAGAAGGGAGATGTTTGTTACAGTCTCCCTTAAGAGGGATGCAAGAAGAGGTAAGGAGAGCAGCAGGTGAGGGCGAAGCGACTGAGTGATGTAGGTAAAGAGGGAGCTGCAGTCTGCAGTAAGGAAGTTGGTGAGGAAGTACATGCCAGAAGTCCCACTGTTTCAAGAAACTAGACTGACTGTGATGTGGGGTTCAAAGGTCAAATGTTGGGCAAAATCATGAGGTTCTCATGGATGGTCCTGATGTTGCTGTAGCGATGAGGCCATTATAGTGACTGAGCTATGGGGTGAAACCATCAGGGCCAAATTAAGATGGAAACGTTTTTGAGACATTCAGTTTGTAACAGAAGCTCAGCAGTCATGGAGGCTGGTGAGGTTTTTGAGGCCCATCTGACCAACAACAAGTACAGCTATATGTTACCGTATGGACCTATATGGACCGTGTGATTGGTTCATGCTGTTGGGGTGTGACTGCAGTGCCCCCCTGTTCGGATCTGGTTGGTGTTGGTGGATGAGATGTAGACACCATTTTAGGCCTTGCTGGAGTCCAGTCCTGCTGCCCTCCGTGACCACGCTTGTTGTAAGTAAAAAAAAATCAAAATCAGAGAGACAGTTTCGGTGTAATTACCACTTCCACAACGTGTTGTGTGTGTTGGCTTGTGGATTTGGTAGATGGTTGTCGTAATAACAGCCAAATACTCATTCACTCGCTCGTCCTCCACCATATTTCCTGCGGAAACTGCCAAATAATTGATCTAAAAGTTGCCATATAATGTAATTAAGAGCTAATTGTTGTTCAGGTTGTGTGCCGAATTTAGTAGTCGAACACCCCGCTGTAAAAGAAAATACTAATTCATGTTTTGCGAGGTGAGAAAAACAAAAGAATCACAAATTGTCTGATTTTATTAATGGGTTGTGGTGTGGGCGATTTCCCCCGCAGATAGGCCTAGTGTTTAGGGGCCAAGGCATGATTCGTGGCTGACTTGCTGTTAAACAGTGTACATCACACACACATAGAGTCAAATAAAGGACGTTTAAAAATACAGTGTATAAGTATGAAGTCAGTTCTTGTGACTAATGCTTGTTGTTTTTTCCTTAATGGTTTGCTTCCTTAATGTTTCGCAGCGAGACCGCAGCTACAACAGCGCCGCTCGCTCCACACACCGGTCAAAGGCTGACACCTGCTGGTGAGTTTGTGAAACTGCACCGACAATTTTTGAATAAAAACAGCAGGACGCACCGAAGCAGGAAGGTACAAGCACATCTAAAAGAAATGTGAAAAATTATTATTAATTTCTTGAATAAAAGCAGTCCTATATATGTAATTATCTATTTTATCTTGGCTGTGAAATAGTTTGTTTTCAAAGAACCCTAAACGAGTTTGAATGAGGTGAAAGAGCACTCCCTTAGCGCCCCCTTCTCCCTTTCATTTATATATGAATCATGCCAGGTTTGGAAGTGTTAAGCTGGTGTAGCCCAGTTGTGCTCGTCCAGAATCCATTTCCCATACATAAGTGTGTGGGATCACATCAGCTATCCTGCAGCAAAAACAGCAGGAGCACAGGAAGCTTCAGCTCTGTTTCGCAGCCTTTGTGGTGTTATTCTCCTTCTTCTCAAGGTCAGTTTCTTCATGAGCTGAGCCGAGAACCTTGTTGCTGCCAGGAAAGTCTACATCCGGGTGAATGAAGCCGTCAGGTCTTGCAGCCACCTGTGTGTCTCTCTCTGTCTTCCTCCCCCCACCCGTGTCTCTCCCCCATGTCCCCCTCTCTCCCCCTGTCTCTCTTTGTGTGTCCTCAGGGCAGCCGCTAAAGATCAGCCAGGGGTTTCTTGGAGGGTTGAAGTGTCGGTGAGAGGAATGTAGGAGGTGGAGCTTAATCTTTTGTTATCTCGCCTTCAGCACAACAATCCTGGCTGACTGTTGTAAAGGCTCATTGCATAGAAATCCCATCACCCTTGGGAGCTCTTCAACCAGGCAGGCGGGAACCTGGTGTGGGTCAAACCGGGTCAGACTGGGTCTTAGTGGGTCAGAGTAGGGACAGGGCTCACCACAGCACCCACACCTCTGCATATTGTTGTTCTATGTCAACATTAAAGACATTTAGAGGCAGTTTATTCACTTCCAGCCTCTGTATGAAGTGCTACCATGACCCACAGCAGTCACAGGACGGCACCCTTGAAATTAAACTCAGGGACAGGGGACTGTTGTGTTACTTCGGTAGCACATGTACTAACATTGGAACGATACAGAGAAGATTAGCATGGCCCCGGCGCACAGGATACCGTTCATTCTTCTCTGTCGAAGGGAAAGGGGCTCTGGCTCCTGCTCCTGCTGCGGAGCAGAAGGTTGGCGGTTCGATCCCCGGCTGGGACAAAGATGGTCAGGTAAGGTAAAACTGCTGAGAAGGTAAGGTGAAAGGAGTAAATGCTGAGAAGGTAAGGTGAAAAGGAGTAAAAGCTGAGAAGGTAAGAGTAAAACTGCTGAGAAGGTAAAGGTCAAAAGGAGTAAAAGCTGAGAAGGTGAGGTGAAAGGTGAAAAGGAGTAAATGCTGAGAAGGTAAGGTGAAACTGCTGAGAAGGTAGAGGTCAAAAGGAGTAAATGCTGAGAAGGTGAAGGTGAAAGGAGTAAATGCTGAGAAGGTAGAGGTAAAACTGCTGAGAAGGTAAGGTCAAAAGGAGTAAAAGCTGAGAAGGTAAGGTAAAAGGAGTAAAAGCTGAGAAGGTGAGGTGAAAACTGCTGAGAAGGTAAGGTCAAAGGAGTAAATGCTGAGAAGGTAAGGTGAAAAAGGAGTAAATGCTGAGAAGGTAAGGTAAAACTGCTGAGAAGGTAGAGGTAAAAAGGAGGAGTAAATGCTGAGAAGGTAAGGTAAAACTGCTGAGAAGGTAAGGTGAAAAGGAGTAAATGCTGAGAAGGTAAGGTCAAAAGGAGTAAATGCTGAGAAGGTAAGGTGAAAAGGAGTAAATGCTGAGAAGGTAAGGTGAAAAGGAGTAAATGCTGAGAAGGTAAGGTCAAAAGGAGTAAATGCTGAGAAGGTATGACTCTTGGAACATAAAGCGTGTTCTCTTAATATGTGCATATGTACACATACTGTCTGTAGCTGTCTGTCTGTGTTTCATCCATCTCCTCAGACTGGAGGCCTCCAGCAGCAGCAGCAGCTCTGACTGTGTCGACCAAATGTGCTGAAATAGCACAAGATATCCTTTCTGTTGCGTTAACCTCAGTGAGATCATGTGTGCTTAGACATAAGATGCCTGTATAACCAGCTATCAGTTCTTTTTATTGATTAATTTTAGGAGGCCTAATTGAGCAACAGATGCCATGAGGGACTGATGGTCTGGCTTTCTTATCTGGTACCTGAGGACAGCTAGGACTCCTCCTGGTGACACACCAGCTGGGAACTCCCACCTGGTGTGTCAGATCAGCTGATCCAAGATGTCCTGACTTCATGCCGTGCACTTCCTGTGACACGAACAGACCTCCTGGTGCTCCATGCCCATGAAGCACCAGCGCGGCGTCCTGTGGCGCCCCGAGCATGCTTAACGACTGGAAGTGTTTAAGCTGACAGTTTGTTGAGTCCCAGCTTGTGTGTACACCCTGTGATATTGTGTTCTGTGACATCTGCAAGGGAACTGGGCTTAAATTCTGATGCAGGTG
Source organism: Lepomis macrochirus (assembly GCA_024633595.2). Lineage (NCBI taxonomy): Eukaryota > Metazoa > Chordata > Actinopteri > Centrarchiformes > Centrarchidae > Lepomis > Lepomis macrochirus. The sequence goes on from JALXJV020000014.1 coordinate 29,807,298, forward strand.
ACTGAAACTTGAGAAGAGTGAAGGCGAGGAGATTCTGTCATTAAATGCTGGGAAAGCTAGAAACTGCTTAGTCCACATGAAAAGTGCTAAATGACCCCAAACACACAATGAATTTGTAAAGAAAAGCAAATCTGTGGTGTAAAACTTGATGCAGCTTAATCTCCAGTCGTGTGACTCAGAAATGCTGAAAAGAGCTTTTAGAAGTCATTTTGCAATAAAGGTTTAGAAGAGATCTGAAGCTTCCGTCTGCGTCTCATCTTTGAGTTTTGTTTGACTACAAGTTTGTAAAGAAATGTCCCGTGTGGTCTCCAGAGAGGCTCAGACAGCCTGAGCTTCGGGGCCCACGGCAGCATTCAGGAGGCCCCCAGACACACTTCCTGTTGACAGCAGGAGCTCGTGTACAAGCTTCATCTGAGTGTGGCTGATCGTACAGAGAGATGACAAGTCTGCAGCGTTAAAGCTGATTACGAGATGATTAATGAGTGCGTTTGTTAGAACTCACATCAGCTGACAGATTCAAATAATGTTGGATTGACCTTTGACCCTTACAGAGTGTCAGCAGCAGCACGATGATGCGTTTAAATCTTACTTGTTGCATTAAGCGTCCACGTTGAGTGCGTGTGATGCTTCAGAAATGACCTGGAATAATACAGCTTCCAAACAAAGTGCACATTTATTATTTTATTGAAAACAGCCGGTGAACATCCGAGGAACCTTTAGCAACACAATATAATATAATATAATAAAAAAAAATATAATAATATAATAAAGAAATTTGATTTAAAAAAAAAAAAAAAAAAAAAGTCCCCTATTCCCCTTGGTCCTCTGCTCGCCTCCTCCTCATCTCCTCCCTCCAATCCTCCAAAGTTTGCCGCCCGGCAGCAGCGCGGTCACGACACACCTGCGATGCGGGTGTGACCAGTGTCGAGCCTTTTGGGCTGGCCACACCTGCTGCAGGTGTACTGCGGCGTCTCCGGCGGGTTTTGCTCCCGGACAGCGAGCCCCAGCTGCAGCAGCAGCCTCGGCAGCCTTCCTCTTCCTGTATGCCGTTGTCCTGGGCACACGCGGGGCTCCAGGAAGAGGAGGAGGCTGAGCAGCAGGGGCCGATGTGACCGTGCCACCCGGGAGGCGGCTGGAGGAGGAGCAGGAGGAGAAGGCCACCTGGAGGAGGAGGAGAGGCCACCTGGAGGAGCAGCGAGAAGGCCACCTGGAGGAGGAGCAGGAAGCCAACCGGATGTTCCCGGCTGCTCCTGCGTCGGGAGCGTCGTAGTGAAAGGAGCTGTCCCTCGTCCCACCTGCACAGAGGACAGCCCTTTAGCTGGAGGAGAGGATGGTCAGCTGCAGCTGGAGCAGGGACGACGCCAGTTCCCTGCTCCAGCACAGACCTCTCCCTCTCCTTCTGGCGCCGAGAGAACCTGGAAGACAAACAGAGGCCGTTTTTAGTTTCTTCATGTATATAACTTTATCTCATATTTACTCATTACATGGAAAAACATAAATGGAAGTATAAAGCATTTTGTTAATATGAGTCTTTGAGTTTGTTACAGAGAAGTGTTCACAGGAAGCCTGCAGTGGATGGGCATCAGACAGAGGTCACACAACAGACCTCTGAAGAAACATGAACCAAGCCCAGCTGAGGAGCGACTGTAATTAACATACATAGTTCCTGGAACATTCTGTATAGTAACATATGTTAATTGTTGCTGCTGTACCCCCTTTCCACCATACAGCAGCAACGTGCATGTAACTAGGGACCTCCCTGAACATAATAAAAAGAGAGGAAGCGGCGGAGATGCCTCAGAGCGGTTGGAGTTTGTAACTGAGTACATCTCTGTCCGTTCTCCTCGCGAGTAAACAGAAAAGCTATTAACTCTCTCGTCTTTCTTCCTTGTTTGATATTTTAGGTGTCTAAACCTGACACTTAGCTTTCATCAAAAGTTCACAGATTAACACACAGCAACACGTCCTAATCAGAAACTCACCACTGGGACAGGGTCCTCTGATTTAGCTCGAAGAGCTGGAGGCTGGTCTGAGCCATCAGCCTCGGGCTGGCCAGCACTGCCTCTCTGATGGCCACGTAGTCAGAGAGGATGAGGGACCACCGCGTCCTCAAGACCCCTCCGATCCGCGTGGCCGCAGGATGGAGACGGCAGAGCTGGCTGCAAATGGCCTCCACCAGGCGACTGGCGCTGGGCCAATTTGCAGGGCCCGAGTTCAGTCCGAGAAGACAGCTGGAAGAGGGTGGCGGAGAGGACAGCGTGGGTTAGGAGGTCCAGCCCATATTTACTAGAGCTCAGGCAGCGCTGGAAATGAGTCTTACCGTTGGAGACTCTCCTTTCCAGGGCAGGAGGTGTTCTTCCCCTTAGCTGCCTTGAACCGCCCCTTGGGCTGCCTCTCCCGGTGTCTGGGTGGGTAGGCGACTTCGCTGTTTGTCCTGCTCTGGCAGGCGTTTCCAGAGCAGGATGAGTCTGTCTACCCTCCTGTCAGAAAGCCCCTGAAGGCTCCTGGCCTCCAGCAGGGCCGGGCCAGCTTCAGGGCGTGCTGATATCCTGGCTGGCCGTCAGGACCCTGCATCTCCTCCTGAGAGAAACACAAGGAGGAAAATAAAGGCGGAGACGAATGAATGTTATGTTATGTTATTATTTATCAGCATCGCCGTCCTCATTATCAAAAAATCACATTAGTAGATATTAGTGAAAACTTACCTCAGAGTCTGAGGAGGACTGCTGAGGAGCAGGAGCCTGAGCGTCAGGGGCCTCGGGAGGGGCATCTTGGTCAGGGCGGCCGGACCGGATGGCTCAGACCTGGAGTGCGTCAGCTGGATCACCCTGACCCGGCTGCTGCCGCCGTGCTGGTGGGCCGGGTATCGGGCTCGAAGACGGTGGGGTCCTCCACATCGTCCTCGAAACCCTCGTCCCACCTCCTCCTCAGCGACTTCGGCGGCAGCGGCCTCGTCCGGAGTGTCAGGGTCCAAGCTGACATCCTCAAGCACTCTGCCCGTCTGCTGGTACAGGTACTCCACGCCGATGAGCTCCCCTGTCACACAGCAACAACAGGAAGGATTTGTTAAGCGCTCCTTTCCCTCTCGGTTACCGTGTTACAATAAAGTGTTCTCACATCACACACCTGTGTACGCAGCAGGCTTGGTGAAGTCCTTAACCATCTGAAGGCCAAGCACCCGTTGGCTCTTCTGGTTAAGGACGTGCTTGAGGTGGCCACTGTAGGAGTGCAGAGGCGCCACCTGGCCCTCAGCTGCAGTCGGTGGTGCAGCTGCCGCCGCTGCGCGGTCCTCATTCCACCTCACCAGTCCATCGACCAGGAACGCCTGGAAGTGCTTCGCGTTAGCTCGCGTCCCTGAGGAAGCAGGTTGTGGAACAAAAATGTAATTACTTCTGCATGATGTGTGAATTCAGAATACTTAATCATCACTAGTTGTGAGACACATTAAAAGTACCTGGGATGAACGGTTGAGGTGGAGGTGGAAGGACTCCAGAGGCGTGGAGCCCCTCAGCAGCGGTAAACCGGCAGGATGACTCCGCCCTTTGTCACACTGCCGGTCTGGGTGTACAGCTGCACGCCGGCTGGGTCCTGGATGCAGCTGAGGTGGCGCCTCTGCGTACTCCAGATGTCCTGGATGTGGAGGCGTCCGAGCAGCGGGATGCCCAGGCTGTCGCGTCCTGCTGCACCGCCCGAAGGTGTCGAGGAGCTCCTGAATGAGGGCGCCCGTGTCCTCGACCCACGTGTCTGTCGGCGACAGTGGAGCCTCCACTCCTCCCTGGAGATCCTCCGGATCACCTCGGCGTCAGTCAGGCCGACCATCCCGTGCTGCCCCTCCAGCTGGGACCGCTTAGCCTCAGTGAGACGGCGTGCATCTCCGGCGTCCACCTCGAAGATGCAGTGAGACAGCTGCCTCATGAAGGTGGGGTACAGCTCGTGGCTCTCAGTGGTCACACCTGATGCGAAGCGTCGCATCAGGTGCCAGATGTCAAGCCGAACCACCAGCTGTCCCCACTCCTGAGAGGAGGAAATAGAATCTGTTTTTTATTACAGCAGTTATTAAATACTGAATCATCATTATCGTCATAAAATAAAAGCTATAATATAATATATATAACTGTTGCAATTCAGCTGTTACGGACTCAGACTGATACCTGAAACAAGGCAGCTGTCTTCGACACGCCGTCTCTGTTGCAGCAGTCGCGGTCAACGTAGATCAGCTGGGGGGGGGGTACCCCGGCGAGACGGTACCGCTTCATCAGTCCGGCCGCCATCCTGGACAGGCCCTCGGAGCCCTCAGAGCAGGTGAGGACACTGATGAGGACCTGCCCGTGCTCGTTACCAACGTTGGTAACCCAGGCGGCCGTGTCGGAAGCGGTACCTACGAGCTTCTTCGTCACCTGAACAGTGAGAGACGTTTCAAATGTTAATGCATGTGTGTGTGTGTGAGAGAGCGGATGTTGATGTGCACACACACACATGATGCAGCTGTGAGCCTTTACTGCGCCTTCCTTGTGGAATCCAT
>JALXJV020000014.1:29812319-29949978 GCA_024633595.2 Lepomis macrochirus
GGCCATGCTAATCTTCTCTGTATCGTTCCAATGTTAGTACATGTGCTACCGAGTAACACAACAATCCCTTGTCCCTGAGTTTAATTTCAAGGGTGCCGTCCTGTGACTGCTGTGGGTCATGGTAGCACTTCATACAGAGGCTGGAAGTGAATAAACTGCCTCTAAATGTCTTTAATCATGACATAGAACAACAATATGCAGAGGTGTGGGTGCTGTGGTGAGCCCTGTCCCTACTCTGACCCACTAAGACCCAGTCTGACCCGGTTTGACCCACACCAGGTTCCCGCCTGCCTGGTTGAAGAGCTCCCAAGGGTGATGGGATTTCTATGCAATGAGCCTTTACAACAGTCAGCCAGGATTGTTGTGCTGAAGGCGAGATAACAAAAGATTAAGCTCCACCTCCTACATTCCTCTCACCGACACTTCAACCCTCCAAGAAACCCCTGGCTGATCTTTAGCGGCTGCCCTGAGGACACACAAAGAGAGGCAGGGGGAGAGAGGGGGACATGGGGGAGAGACACGGGTGGGGGGAGGAAGACAGAGAGAGACACACAGGTGGCTGCAAGACCTGACGGCTTCATTCACCCGGATGTAGACTTTCCTGGCAGCAACAAGGTTCTCGGCTCAGCTCATGAAGAAACTGACCTTGAGAAGAAGGAGAATAACACCACAAAGGCTGCGAAACAGAGCTGAAGCTTCCTGTGCTCCTGCTGTTTTGCTGCAGGATAGCTGATGTGATCCCACACACTTATGTATGGGAAATGGATTCTGGACGAGCACAACTGGGCTACACCAGCTTAACACTTCCAAACCTGGCATGATTCATATATAAATGAAAGGGAGAAGGGGCGCTAAGGGAGTGCTCTTTCACCTCATTCAAACTCGTTTAGGGTTCTTTGAAAACAAACTATTTCACAGCCAAGATAAAATAGATAATTACATATATAGGACTGCTTTTATTCAAGAAATTAATAATAATTTTTCACATTTCTTTTAGATGTGCTTGTACCTTCCTGCTTCGGTGCGTCCTGCTGTTTTTATTCAAAAATTGTCGGTGCAGTTTCACAAACTCACCAGCAGGTGTCAGCCTTTGACCGGTGTGTGGAGCGAGCGGCGCTGCTGTAGCTGCGGTCTCGCTGCGAAACATTAAGGAAGCAAACCATTAAGGAAAAAACAACAAGCATTAGTCACAAGAACTGACTTCATACTTATACACTGTATTTTGAAACGTCCTTTATTTGACTCTATGTGTGTGTGATGTACACTGTTTAACAGCAAGTCAGCCACGAATCATGCCTTGGCCCCTAAACATGTAGCCTAGGCCTATCTGCGGGGAAATCGCCCACACCACAACCTATTAATAAAATCAGACAATTTGTGATTCTTTTGTTTTTCTCACCTCGCAAAACATGAATTAGTATTTTCTTTTACAGCGGGGTGTTCGACTACTAAATTCGGCACACAACCTGAACAACAATTAGCTCTTAATTACATTATATGGCAACTTTTAGATCAATTATTTGGCAGTTTCCGCAGGAAATATGGTGGAGGACGAGCGAGTGAATGAGTATTTGGCTGTTATTACGACAACCATCTACCAAATCCACAAGCCAACACACATAACACGTTGTGGAAGTGGTAATTACACCGAAACTGTCTCTCTGATTTTGATTTTTTTTTACTTACAACAAGCGTGGTCACGGAGGGCAGCAGGACTGGACTCCAGCAAGGCCTAAAATGGTGTCTACATCTCATCCATCAACACCAACCAGATCCGAACAGGGGGGCACTGCAGTCACACCCCAACAGCATGAACCAATCACACGGTCCAGTATACGTTGGTAACATATAGCTGTACTTGTTGTTGGTCAGATGGGCCTCAAAAACCTCACCAGCCTCCATGACTGCTGAGCTTCTGTTACAAACTGAATGTCTCAAAAACGTTTCCATCTTAATTTGGCCCTGATGGTTTCACCCCATAGCTCAGTCACTATAATGGCCTCATCGCTACAGCAACATCAGGACCATCCATGAGAACCTCATGATTTTGCCCAACATTTGACCTTTGAACCCCACATCACAGTCAGTCTAGTTTCTTGAAACAGTGGGACTTCTGGCATGTACTTCCTCACCAACTTCCTTACTGCAGACTGCAGCTCCCTCCTTACCTACATCACTCAGTCCGCTCGCCCTCACCTGCTGCTCTCCTTACCTCTTCTTGCATCACTCTTAAGGGAGACTGTAACAAACATCTCCCTTCTTCACAGACTCACTTTAAAAATCCTACTTACCATGTGTGTTTATAAAACTGCTATATAAATAACAGTAATATTATATTATACACAATGACCATAATCTTATATATTTACAGGCTATAGGCTGTTAGTTTATTTGTTATTATTTTCCTGCTACATTTAGACAAATAATTTTATTTATTTATTTATTTAACAGCCTATGTACTGTACCAGATTTAGCTAAAAGCTAATTCCCATCTGCAGTCCCTGTGCAGGTGCAAATAGTGTGCAAAATATTACAGTAAAAAAGAAAAGACATCCCACACCTTACATTTCATAAATATGTAGATAAATGTCAACCAACTCAAATAAACCAAATCTAACAAACTAAAAACAGACTCAAATACCAAACCTCCCAAAACCAAAATAATCCAAATACAAAAATAAGCTGTCATTACAAGATTTTTACCATAGTAAAAAACATACTGAACACATTCAGTGTCTCATAGCTCAATAAAGACATATCTGATTGTCCTTCAACCATATTTTCACACTACCTTTAAAGGTTTTGAATGTAGCCTACTGCATTCTCTGACACTCAGTGGAAAAGAACTCCACATCCCAGCTGCCTTAACTGAAAAGCAGTTTTGTCCAAATGTCATAGACTGACAATTAACACAAGAGTCCTCTCTTGAGGAACCTCTTGATAACCTTGTGCCCGGTCTGCTTATTGTTCATTCTTTTTTGCCCCGTGACCGCATTTTATTGGCGTTTAATTTGATGTATTTTTACAGGGATGCTGCTCTTCGACCAACATTCAGCCTGACACTTGAAATCTAAGTCTTCTGAAAGAAAGAATCCAATCCAGACGTCTTTTAAGGGATTTATTCTTTGCAATGGGTCAGACAGACATACAGGGTACGAACAGTCTGCGGAGACCAAGAGCCAGTGTAGAAACAGGTGACTACTGTAAGGGTACTACAGCTATCTTAGGGAAGAGTAGGGACAAACTGTCCTGAGATGAAGGCCTATCAAGGACAGTCAGATAAGAAAACTCTCTAACAAGCATCTTTTCCAAGGGAAACTTCACCGAGCTGCAACATAATAAAATAATCAAATACCACACAGTGAAACATTGGTCTGTTCTGATGACACATGCAGGGTGAAACAGGAAACACAGTAAAATATCAAATTTCCTTCACACACTTTTCAGTGTAGACTGACCGTTTCAAAAAGTCTGTTTTTAAATTTTTTTTTGTTGCACAGAGTCATTTCCCTTGCTGATAATGGGCCCTATGTGGTTCACAGCTTTGGGCCTGACTGACGAAGGGAACCTCCAATAATCCAGCAGCAGGTGATGCAGAGTTCCTGAAGGTGAACAAATGCAGCGGTATAATTGGTTCCATCCCATTAACGCTTTTATATGTAAGTCTACCTTAAAGTGCAGCGTTTTTCTTTATTATTTAATATACTTATTTACCCCGTTAATCAATTAACTAATTAATTAAATAATTAATAAAACAGCCACATAAACACACATGTAAAACATGCACCATGTATACACAACACAACAGAAAAGAAAATACTCGTTAAATTAAAAAATGATCAATATAGGCCAACAGTTATTGGCCTATGTGTAGGTATGCACTAAACATCTTTTATATACAGATGTAATTGATATTGCACACGTCGCAGTAGGACGCAGTTGCAAGATGCAGAAAAAGGCTAAATATACAGGACAAAAATATAAATAGCAGTAGGCCTTTAGACTACACACACGCACACTTGGGATTCTCTCAGGTTGGACTGGAGTCAGTTTCACTGAATCATAGATAATATTTTATATTTTTTACATATGCAGTCATAAATAATAAACACTGTTTTATTTATTTATTTATTTTACCGGGAACAGGATGGGACATGAGTGAAAATCCAGTCCCGTGCCACTCTCTAATACAGATAAATAAAATATGATAGAACATATTAGCCTTATAATAAAAATGTTGACTTGCAGTCAAGAAATAGGCCTAGTATGCTACAGATACCGAGAACCATATAAACTGCAACATGTCTCCTTCTTCTCAGAGGGTTTTAACGCAGACATTCTGCGGCTTCTTCACCTCTTTTTATGGCCAGAAAAAAACCCTCTGATCTTTGGCCTAAAATATACCGTTTGGAAAAGGAGAAGCCAAGTCGATAATCAAATAGGAAATGATGAATAAATGGCAGGACAGGTGGGATGTGGATAAAAGTGGACGGAAAAATTAGACTACAGTTTGCAAAAATCTATTAATGCTCAGGGTGCGACTGGAAGGAAGAGAAGAGAGGAGAGCGTTTTAACCAGCAGGAGGTTTGATCACACAAGGTTAAATAAAAACATTGTTTTTGATGGACAAAAGTCAATCAGATGAATGTCTTTTTTGTTTTGTTATTTTTATGACATAAAGTAGTCCCAACATCGTTCATGCTACATACTCCGGTACAGTAGGTGGCGGTATGGAGCTTTAAAGGTCATGGTTACAAACTGCCACAAAACAAAAAGAAGAAGAAGGCAGGGGGAGAAGGCGAAGGGCAGCTGTTTGTGGCATCTCCTGTTGTTTATTTCACCGCTTTTAACCGTTAAAACGAGGCTCCATGGCGGCAAGCCGGTTGGTGAAGGTGTATTTGGATCTTCTGTCGCAGCCCTGCCGGGCGGTGCACATCCTGCTCAACTGCACCAAAACCCCGCACACAGTCCGCACCGTGGCTCTGAGGAAAGGTGAACAGCAAACTGAATACCAGGAACAGTAACTGACTAACTGTTCCTACTCTCAGTAGCGCCGTTGCTCGCGACCCTAAGTTACCCTGAGGACTTTGACTCACAAAACTCCGTTACCTGTCTGACAGAATTTGTTCTCCTTGAGGTTTCTTCAGGTCAGTCAGAGATGGCACATGTGCTCTTCTGGTAAATTGCACATAAAAGCCTGAATATACAAGCAGCGTCTTGTTCAAGTAAAACTCAGGTTGGATTCACACTCAAAAGTTCGTTCTCTTGTTTCCGAATGTCTTAAAAGTCTTTGTTAGTCCTGTCTGTATACTCAGCAACATGCAGGAAACTTTAAACGGCGGAATTTCTGAATGCGGTTTGGTTGAAGCTTTTCTTGACACTTCTCTCGTGTGCAGGAGAGAACAGAACTCCAGACTTCACAAAGTTGAACCCCATGCAGAAGGTTCCTGTCATGGTAGACAACGGCTTCGTCCTCACAGAGAGGTACACGTACACACGCTCACACTTCTGTAAACGTGCTGCTCTGTTGTCTTGTACAGTCAGATCCTTTCTTATATACAGTCTATGGTCAGAACTAATTTCCACTTTGTCCAGTGTGTAATATTTCTGAGGATCTATTAATAGAAACGCAAGATCCATAACTATGTTTTCAATGGTGTGTAGAGACCTTACATACAGGGCCGTTTGAAGGAATTTGGGGCCCCAAGCAAAATGGACATGGAGGGCCCCCCGCCCGCCCCCAACCCCTGTACACACGCACGCAAAGCCTACAGGAACCACAGCATAGCCATACAGTTAAAGTTCACTCACACTTTATATAAATAATTTTTTTACAGTGCAAATACTGCTGTTGCATATACTGTGCATAAATAAAAGTTTACAGTGCAAATACTGCTATTGCAATATTGTGTGTAACAATTGAACATTTGCAAAAAACACCACTGTACCATAAAATCAAATAAAAACAAAAAAAGTGCACAATAACTAAATCCAACATACTTGAAAACACACACACACACACACACACACCATACCTGTCAAGTTTTGGATTTGAAAATAAGGGAAATTTTCTGACGCCCACCGCGAGCAGTCCCACCACCCCATCCAAGCTCCAGGATCCCTTACATTTTAAGACAGGTGTTATAGCCTAAAAGAAAACACAAAAGGGTATATTTGAAGAGCATTTATTTACATGCTTATTTGCATATTTTCTGTTCATTTAACATTGCTTGTCTTTACATTTTATTTTCATTCCACACATTCTTTTAATTTCATATTGCTTTTTTTTAAAAAGATTTTCTTTTAATTTCACATAACTTTTCTTTTAAGCTTCTAACCAGTCTTCTTCCAGTGTAACCGGTTGACCCCGAGTACGTACTGCACGGTCCTGACTTCGAACCGGCGACCTCGAGTACGGAAGGCGGACACACTGACAACGAGGCTAAAATGATAAGGGTGCCAGCGTTGGTCGCCAGTGCGTCTCTTAATGTGTCGTGGAGTGAGGTTTTAAGTCCAACATACATCACCTTAAGTCAGCCCTGCGCAGCGCTGCATGGGTATTATTATTTTTTAATAATGCAGGTTGAAATACGGGAGATTTACGGGAAAATACTAATACGGGAGGACGGCGGGAAAGAAGGATAAAATACGGGACTTTCCCGGCCAAAACGGGATACTTGACAGGTATGACACACACACATACACACTGAGCAGCATAGATAACGTGTTTGGTGCTGTTGTCAGCGACTACTGAGAGGGGCCCCCTTGAGGGGGATTCCGATAACAGTGTCATTGCACTTTACTGCATTGACTATCTATCAAAGGGGCGCGGGCGCTCACAGTTTGTCGTTGCATTTTAACAGTCGTTGTCTTGGGGCCCCAGTCCAGCTCGGGGCCCCAAGCAATTGCTTGGTTTGCCTGTCCTGTCGCGACGGGCCTGCTTACATAAACCATGATGTTTTTATTACTTTAGAAACAGACATTTATATCTATATAACCTCAGGTCCCCTCTTCCATGGATGTTGCCATGTTGCATCATCATGTTTCTATAGTAGCTGAAAATGGACAAACACCACAGACACTCATCACTATATTGAATACGTACATTAAAAAAAGAAGTAGTAATAATATATTGCAGCGGTCTGCAAATACGTTTTGCATCATAGTAATATTTTTAACCATTAGATTGTAGATGAGAAAATAAGGCCTAATATTGACTCGCATCAACATGTTGTTCAGTTAGCTCAGTAACTTCATTTTTTCTCTCTTTAACAAATGGATTCTGCTGTGAATGTTTCGCAGATCACGGCATGTTTTGCACAGTGTTTGATCCTCATCCATCAACCTATGGACACTTTTGCATTTCATGTTCAGAACATGATTCCCCTAAATGTCATCTGCCTGGAGAGACTGGGGAAATATATATATATATATATATATATATATATATACATATATATATATATATATATATATATATATATACTGCTCAAAAAAATAAAGGGAACATTTGGAGTTACATTGTGTTGTTCAAGTGTTCCCTTTATTTTTTTGAGCAGGTAGACTGGACAGATGGTTCACAACCTTCACCACTAGATGTCACTAAATCTTACAAACTGAACCTTTAAACATAATAAATGTCAAAGTCTAATTATCAGTGAACCTCCAAGGTATTGCATTTGTTTTCATGGAAAATAAACATCACGCTCACTCAAAGGAAAACTCGCCAAAACAAGGAAATGACATGAGCAGCCAGACTCGTGTGTTAAAACCCGTGTGTGTGTTGTAGTGATGCCATCCTGAAGTACTTGGCCACCAAGTACAACATGCCGGAGCACTGGTATCCACATCAACCAGAGAGACGTGCTAAAGTGGACGAATACACCGCCTGGCATCACACCAACACACGACAACACGCTTTTAAAGTCTTTATACTGGAGGTACCCCACACACACACACACACACGCACACTGACCGCTGTATTTAACCCTCATTTAGACCTCAGCAACAAGTCTGAACCCTCAAACAGCTTAAACTAAGGTTCCTAAAGGTCTAAAACTGGTCGCCACAAAGATACTAGAACAAGAATACACAGTAAATACATCATCAACACACAGATTGATCAGTGATTGATTTCATTTGGAAAGTGATAGAAATTATTCTAACTACACCCCTCTCTCTCTGTCTCTCTCTCTCTGTCTCCTCCCGCCTGTCTCAGGTGCTCCTCCCGGCTCAGTTTGGTTCTCAGGTGAACGAGGCGCGTTTGAATCGTGCGCTCTCTCAGCTCGATGACACTCTGGATAAACTGGAGTCCATGTTTCTTCGCAGACAGCCTTTCCTCTGCGGCAATGACATCACTGTGGCCGATTTGCTCGCCGTCTGCGAGATCATGCAGGTCTGAGCCTCTCTGGTTTACATATTGATCAGCTGAATGTTTTCTAAGCCCGGCCCCCTTTAGTTACTGTAGCTACAAACACTAACTCAGTGTTCAGTACCGACACAGCGTCTATTGGTAATGGTGCTGCTCTTAACACCCACGCTTTTTAATACTGCTGTGTTTATAAACACGTCAGTGCTGATTGGCTAACACCTCTGACACGCCCACCAAACCAGAGAAAACACCTGAAAGACGGTGCACACCATTTTAAGGAAAGTGTAGTAAAATGGTGCACTCTTTTCAGATTGAAAACCAGTTTGTCAGTGTTTCATTCCTCACATGGTGAGGGGGGGGGTTTGGTGATTGGCCATTTGTTCTGAGCATGCTCACTGTGTCTCTCTGCAGCCTCTGGGGGGCGGCAGAGACGTCCTGCAGCAGCGTCCTCAGCTGCAGCGTTGGAGGAGCAGAGTTCAGTCGTCCGTCGGCGACTCGTTCGACCAAGCTCACGCCGTCTTGTACGCCGTCAGAGAGCGCCGCAAGGCCAAGCTGTGACATCACTCCTGGGGTGATGTCTCACAGAGAGCCTGGGCCAATAAACACCTGCAGCCTTGACACAAGAAGGAGCCAATCATCAAGCAGTGTCCTGAGGCAACGTAACGAGGTTTGAAACACTTTCCCCACGGCGCAGCTGAAAAGAAGAGGAGGGGTGTGTTTGGTTGTTTTAGTCTATGACCTCCTGTGAAGCCTTATTAAACTTCAAATCAATAATCTGATTAAACAACCATTTTTTGCCTTTATCTGACAGGTGGTCTAAATAACTGTTATCTGCAGTTAAACATCTGATCGTGTTATCAGCTGTTGTCAGATCAGTCGACATGTTAGTTTAATGAGATTTTAAAGCACTTTAACAGTAAAATTCATCTTTGTAATTTAAGAATGAAAAATAAAGATTTTAGATTTTATTTTCAAATTCGAGTCTTTTGGCTTATTTGTTTACTCGTGTGTCTGATGGGATGTCATTTTTCAAGAGAACTGGTTAGTCAGTAGGCGGTGCTTTCCTGGCGTGCACCCCGGTAAGAAGCGAACCACCGTTGTGTGAAGAAGTTATCTCACAAGTCCTACTTCCCATCACTGGCCACTGATTGTTAACTCCAGATCCCTTTACTGTATTTGTTTTCCAGGGCTTTTGCATCCTGTGGCTCACAGCTGTGAAGACATAGTGCCACAAAAAAAGGAATAAGAAAACAAATTTAGAAATAAGAGATTTTAAGGTATAATTATAAGCATTTTATTTTTCACAACTGTTATTTTGTATATATTTTTTTTATCATATATATGCTCCAGGTTTAAAATTAGTAAAATGATCCTTTGTGTAACATGACTGCAAAGAGCAAAGAAGGTATCGAATAATGGTAATGCTATAATAAAATGAACATAGTAAAGTCAAATATTAAAGCAAAATAAAGTTATGCATTGTACCTTTAAGTACCTTAAAATGTCACTACAAGGTGTGTTACAGATTAAAACGAAGAGGCTTTTGTCCTCTTCTTGTTTTTATTCTGCAAAATACAACTTAAGTCATGCGAAAATACCTTTTTTTTTAAAAGTTAATATCATTTACGACCGCCACGAACACTTGAACGCAACGAGGAGTCACTTTACCGCAGCTAGTTATGCGAATTCTGAGCTTCATGAGGAGTACGTGAAGGCGCCTTGTGCTGTGATTGGCTGCCGTTCGGGGCCAACCGGAGTTCAGCGCCACACGCTCCGCTCGCTCACAGGAAGAGGTGGAGAAGAAGAAGCAGTAACTGTCACCGCTGGGACGAAAACAGTTCACCTTCGTCCTCCTGGACAGCATGAAACGCACTCTGCTGACTGAAAGGAGCCTTTAATTTAACATTTAAAAACACGTTAAGTCCGTAGAGCTGAAACAGAAAGGCCTCCTTTTGGCGCGCAGGTGCGTCTGGCTCGTTTTCTTCTTCTGCAGGAGTGAGCTAGCTTAGCCCGCTAGCTTAGCAGAACACCCACTCACCCGTGTCCGTCCGTGCAGGACTTTTTACCATCAGGACCGACGAGATCCGGCAGGAGCGGCACCAGAACTGCCCTGGATTTTATTTCACAACAGCAGCTGCACGTATTGGGTCCAAACGCGGCGTCTGCACGCGCAGTTTCTACTAAACAGCAACGACAAACATCCTGCAAAACAAGGAAGTCTGAATGAACTTTGCTGCTAGCCTGCTAGCTAGCACCTAGCCAGCCCTGGAGCTTCATTGTGCAGCTTGCTCCTGCAGCTGAAGGGGGTCCGTGCAGCCTCGTCGCCTTCGTCCCGCAGTGCTGATATAAATTATCTGTGAAAGCATCTCGGCGTGGAGTCGATATTTCAAACGCTATCTAACGGAGCCAGTCAGTTTCCGAGATGATTCCCGACAAAGCGCCGAAGGAAGACGTCTTCCACGGGTCTGAGGACCTGAAGAAGGAGGCTCACATCCCCAGCTTTGACAAATATAAAGAGCTCTACTTGAAATCTATAGAGAGTCCTGATGGTAAGTCCTCTTTGTTGCATCTCTATTTTCAGGTCTTAAGTGAGGAGGAAAGCTGCTAAACGCAATCAGATAAGACAAAATATAAGATCACAGAGCTGCATAACCGCAGCATAAATCATCCACCCGTGTTGTTTCAGCAGGGCTAAAGGTTATATTTGAAGGGTGTCTGCAAAGTCATTACATGGTTAACGGTTCAGTCACAAAATAACTAATCTTAAACTCAATTTCTTAAGAAAGAAGATTCTGGACTTTATTTTTCTTCTGTGCTCAACTCTTCTCTGTTTATTAAACCCACTTTCACCTGTAGAAAAATAATGGGATTATTAATGGGGCTGCAACAATGATTATTTTGTTATTGATTTAATCTTAGTATTACTATAAACCAAACTATCGTTTAGTCTTCAAAATTGGGGAAACGGTGAAAACTGCCATCACTATTTCTCAGTGGCCGAGCTGATGTTTTTAAACAAGTTTCACGTTGGACCAAAAGTCCCAAACCCAAAGATATTCTGTTTCACGCTTAAACAATTAGTTAAAAAAATCGATCAGTGAAGTGAAACTAATCAATTAATAGTTTCAGTCAATGCTGAAAACTGGATGGTTTCAGCTTTTCTGTTGTGAGGATTTGATGCTTTTTCTTCACCACACATGATGGCAAATAAATAACAAAAAGCAACTATTAATTCATCTCTTTTGCTGTACGAAGGTATAACAGACCTGCAGCATCACCAGTTTCTGATGTTATAGTCAAAATAGTTATTTGATTTATCATGGAGATGACTGGCAGGTTGTTGATCATGAAAATAATCATCAGTTGCAGCCTTAAATTAAATGTTTAGGTAATTTTAAGCAACCAGCTTCTCGAAGTGGTGAGTTCCTGCTTTTACATTACATTAAACTGAGTTTCTTTGGGTTTGGGACCTTTTTACAGTCCTAATGATTATTCAGGATAGAGCTGCACCCATAGCCGATTAGCTGTCCACTATTAACTACCTAGAAGCTATTTTGATAATCAATTAATCTGTAATTTTTTTATGAAAAATGGCCAAGTTCCCTGACTCCAGCTTCTTAAACGTGAATATTTTCTGGTTTCTTTCCTCTATGACAGTAAACTGCATATCTTTGGCTTGTGGACCAAACAAGACATTTGAGGACGTCGTCTTGGGCTTTAGGAAACACTGATTGACATTTTTTACCATTTTAAAGACCAAACAACTAAACGATTAATCGATGATGAAAGTAATCAATCACATTAACCAATAACAAAAAATAATAGTTGCAAAAATGGTAGCAGCCCTGCAACCTACCGGCGTGGTTTGTCAAAAAAGTGTGTCGGACTGTCGGTCAGGCAAAAATGTCACTTTATCACTTCATTGTTTATTGACATTTTATAGACGAATCGATTATTTGGGACGGTAATTTGCCCGGTCATCATTAATGAAAATAACTGTAAGTTGCAGCTCTACAGCCTACCTGCATGGTTTATCAAAAAAAAAGTTTATTAACACAGTATTTAGTTTTATAAAGTATGACGTTCGACTCACTGTTACCTTCAGATGGCCTGCACTGAAGAGGTTATTTTGGGTTTTCTGGTAATAAGGAAGCACCTCTCTGCTGTAGCGTTTGTTTGGGACGTGGCGCTATGAAACTTACCGAGCGGGAGGGGGAGGTGGTTTATCTGCACAGCTATTGTTAATCAAACAGTTTGCTCGGGTCATTTCCTTGTGAAGTGTGGAGGCTATGTAAAGCACTTCAGAGTGCAATAAGTGCAGCGGTCAAACAAGTTCCTCCTGCAGGTGGAAGCTGGGCTCAGGGCTGGAGTTTGATCGTCCTGTTTTATTACGTTCACCAGAGTTACATCATGATATTGAATGGTTTAATATTGATTTATTAAACCATCGGACAGTTAAAGTTACCGTGCAGTGTAAGATTATTTTAAAATCAAATTTGATTTAATAAAAGGCAGCAGCAAATAAATAAAGTATTCAGCATTGATTTAAAAGACCTGAGAGTTTCAGCAGACCTGCAGTATTTTGGGAGTTTGTTCCGGATATATGGAGCATAAAATCTGTACGCTGCTTCTGCATGTTCGGTTTGACTCTGGGGACAGAAAGCAGACCTGTCACAGACGACCTGAGAGGTCTGGATGATTCATAACATAGCTGAAGATCAGAGAATTCTAAACCATTGTGAAATCACAATGTCAACGCTTAAATTTAAAAGGTAACTTATGTATTTTTAAACCAGTCACTATGTAGCTCCCTTCAAAGCCACCGGACTCCATTGTTAATAACAGTAATTTTACCTCAGAGGACACATTAGTTGCTGGTCTACTGCTGCGTCGGTCGGTCGGTTTGTTTGGGAAATAGTGTGGTTTGAGTGTCTTTCTTTGATTGTGTCATTGTGTGACTTTGGTGTTTTCAAAGGATTAAAAACCCCCAAAGTATCACAATAACCGATGGAGGTGTTGTGCCAAATTCTGCCTGCCTGCTGAGAACTGCACGCACCTCGCGGCTGATAACGGTCATGTATTGCTGAGAAAAGAGGTGGATGCAGATCCCGGCAGGTAGCCCACAAAATTTGTTCTGCCGAATTATGCATCCGTCCTTTTCAGACACTTTGCTGTGCTCATTGATCAAACGCGCCACATATACTTACTGAATGTCAAGGAATGGTACTTCTACTAAGTGTATTTAAATAATGAAGACTCCAAACGTTCATAACATATATATCACCACTGATGAACCCTACCAAGAATACTAAAACTCGGCGTAAGAGAGGCGGCAGTATACCACAGAGGTAAAATTACTATTTGTGTCAAGGGAGTCTGGTGGCTTTGACGAGCGATATAGTGACTGTCGCTGGTTAAACAAAAAGGACCTTAGTCTCTCTGTGGGAATCCTTTCTGTAATATTGTCAAACACTTATAACAACAATCTGAGCCTGTCAGGAGCAACAACAAGCTCTTTAGTGGATGTACTTTGACGGGTGCAGTTGCCCACAAGGATTACGTTACAGCCCTGTTGTGCTGCTGCAGATTGCGGCATGCTTGCTCAATACTGGAGCAATTTCAAAATATATTATCACTATCACCGATTAGTCACTTTGAGAGATAAACAAGGGGAAATAGGGTCCAGGCTGAAAAATGAACAAGTTAGACTTGTGCATTTTTAGACTTTAGTTGTTTCTGGTCCGAAGTTTAAAAGCTCTGCTGGTAATTCAGTGCTTGGTCACCTTTCCTAGACTTGTTTTTGAGCAAAGTGATTCTCTGGTTGCAACTTCTCCAATGTGCGAGGACTTGCTGCTTTTCTCTGTTTTTTAAAATTTCTTCCTGTTTTGGATTGTTGCTCGGTCAAAACAAGATATTTGAGGATCACCTTAATAGAATTACGTAATCGATTGACTGAGAAGATAATCGGTACTATAATGAAAGTTATTGTTAGTTGGAGCCCTTGTGTGAATGCTGAAAAAGTCAGATAATCGAAAACTTAATCCAAAAGAAATTCCATCGTGATAATTAATTAAATATAATCTTGAAATATTTAGTGTTTAAGTCTCCTCAAATGTGAAGGGAACATTTTCGATTGGTGATTTTTGTCGGGCATTTGTTGTAGTTTTTGACATTTTAAAGGTTTAACTATTCATTAATGACTGAAAAAGAACCAAAAATTTCATCTTTAATTAAGCTGGTGATTCATTTTGACACGAATGAAAACAAATGCCGCACCTACAACTCGTGCATGTACACATGAAAGCCCAGCAGGGCCTAAAAGATGCATCTCAGATGGCGGCCGCCGCGTCTTCAAAATGTGATTTATGAAGACATTCATTATCTCATCTGATCTGTGTCCCCTTCCTTCCTGTCCTGCAGAGTTCTGGGGTGACTTCGCAAAAGATTTCTTTTGGAAGACCAAACACACGGGTCAGTTCTTCGACTACAACTTCGATGTGACTAAAGGAGAAATATTCATCAAGTGTATGGAGGGAGCTTCCACCAACATCTGCTACAACGTCCTCGACTGCAACGTCCACGAGAGGAAACTTGGCGATAAAGTGGCCTTCTATTGGTTAGTATGAGGCTTTTTTCTGTGTGTGAGAGATGCATTGTTTGTCTTTTTACGACTGATCATCTTAGGTGCTTTCTGTTATGTTTCACTGAGCTCTTACTTCATTTGGTTGCATTCGGTCTACAGTAACAATGACGGCATTAAATTGAACCTAACAGGATGCGAGAACCATGATGTGTCAACTCTGACGCACCAAATCAAGTTGTTCATTTGACCATTGACAATTTCTTTTTATTCAACCAAGAAAATATTTTAAGAGCGATGTGGCCAGGAAGAGGCAGCACAAACAGTCGAACGCTTCAAAAGAGATTATACAGTTAAAGATGCTCTGAAGAGTTTAGATTCAGTGTTACCCACCAAAACGCAGATTTATCCTAGAGGTTTAGAACGAATACATTTCCTTCACAAAGCTGATTTATTTTTGTGAAATTGGTGCTGTGTACATTATCAATAGATGAAGTTTAACTTAACCTAAGTTTATGGAAAGGGTTTTTATTCTTTTTGATGCTCACAGTTGTTCTGATTTGTCCTGAGACCTTTTTATTAACGAGCTCATTTGTCTTTGTCATGTATTTAGTCTATGTATATATATATTAACAACGTCCTTATAGGCAAATCCTGCCACTCAGCAGCCATCTTGGTAACGCCTCCGGGCAGCTATTCTGAACTAAGAAGACCAGGGGCAACGGAAACAGCGGTGCCTTGAACACCCTGTTTGTCACGGTGGGTGCAGGGTGGAGTGCAGGGTAGCAGGTTGTGGACCCAAATGCAGGACATGCAGAGCAGGTACAGTTCAAAAGGGGTTTATTGAGCAAACAAAAGGTGAGCACACTTACAACTGAGTGGCTGATAATCAGAGTCCAAACAAAGTAATCCAAAATCCAAAACACACAGGTAACAGGCAGTGGCAGGGCAGGACAGACTTGTAACACGACAATACAATGACCGGACAAGGACTAAACAGAAACACCAAACATTTATACACAGGGACTGACGAGCAGGGCGGGAGCAAAAACAGGTGAGTGAGATCAGGGCTTTACAAACTTGTCGCAGCTGATTGGGTAACACCTGTCACACGCCCAGCAAACGGAAGAAAACAGACCTAGAAGCCTGTTGCTGAACGTCGCACAACGTTTCAAGGAAACATGTCGTTCAATCTGAAAACGTTGCAAACTGGTGAATCAGCAGTAAAATCTGATAAAAATCACTGAAACAGTTTGATGACTTGGCCTCAAAATAAGGTTTAGTAAGTGTTTTTCCCCAAAGTTTATACTTTGTAAAGTAGTAGTGACGCAGGCGTAGTAGACTCTTCTGTCAGTGAAACCACGAGATTGGTTGAAATATGTTTCCCGCCTTAAAAGCAGACAACTGGCTTTCTAGCGGGAGGGTAATCCCCGTCTTTGGCGTTTCTGTATAAAGTCGTGTTGAGGATTCTTACCACCTGAGCACTGATGACCCCGGTACCAGGGCAGCACGCGATCTTTACAACCGCTGGCATACTTCTGCCGTTTTCGCCGTTTTCAGTCCAAAACTCAGCTGATTTCTTTCTAAAAATATCTCAGGGCGCCATCTTGATTATTTTGCAGTACCTGGGAGCTGTGCCTGCCTTCTCTCGCCTCTTTCTGCAGAGCCGCTAAATATCTACGTTTCATTATTACCTACTTCTTGGATTGCTGTTAAAAACTTTGCTTTAAAAGTACCAAGTAGTAACACAGTGAGAAAATACATTTTTATCCTGTTCGTTTTACAGTTGCATCGTAGCCTCATAATCGTAATGAGGTGCCTAGAAATTCCCACCCTTGAGGCGATGCATCGAGGAATCGAATCGAATTGTTGACCTGATAATTGTAATTGAATCGAATCGCGAGACCGGTGAAGATGCACACGATCAATTCTAACTTATCGTGACGCTCTTTGTGACCCTGGTTTTGAAAAGTGTTCAAGTTATTTTTAGTGTTAATATTCACATGGAAAATGAGGAATAGCCTGTTGAAAACAGATGGCAACGGTGCTCTGGGCGATATTACTGATTAAAAAAAAATTTTCCGCTGTTTTAACTCCGAAACGCGCCGATGTTGTTGCTCCGGGTCTAAGCGGGCGCCATCTTGATAATTGCGCAATACAAGCTGCCGGCCTGCTGTCTTCTTTTTCTGCAGAGAGGAAACATAACGCTTGAGAACATACAGTGTTTTTTGGCATTTTGTGGCCGATCCGTTAGAGATATATAGACGTGCAGGGTATCAAATGAAAGGTCTGCTCGATCGATTGATTCGGCTGGTATATTTCAAAATGTTGCGTGATAACTTTTGTATTTTAGTTTATTTTCATCAGATTTACAGTTACAATTGCATTCTATGTGAATTAGAAGATATTCAGTTGCATTGAAAGCTTCCTCAGGATGGTTTTGATGGTTTATTGCATTAAAATATAGTTGTTTTTTTTCCCAGGTGAGGATAAAAATGTCAGATTTTTTCTTTATTGCATCTCCATGTAGTCTGTAAAAGTAAAATAAATATATTAATACACAATGGCTTCATATTCTGTAGCTTCTGACTTTTCAAAGAAGACCACAATTATGCATCTAGGCCAAATGGTTGAGGAGTTATTCCTGATTCAGTTTGAATATGTAATTTTAGGCGTTTTTTTATGGAAAAAAGTGCCTGTTTTCAACGGGATAGCAGAGGTAAAAGAGAGGGACACGAGAAGTGTGAGAGATGGAGACAAAAGCTGGAGGAAAGAAAAGAAGGAATAATAATGAAGGGAAGTCTGAGAGAAAGACAAAGAAAGGGAGGATGACTGCGGCTCCATTCATTCGATCTGTCGGTGTTCAATCCTGTTATTGTGTTCACAGAGAGGCGACCCCCCCCCCCCCCGACACACACACCAACCAACCAGCCGGAGACAGAGCAGGCTTTAAATACATCAGCGACCCCTTTAAACACACTTTCTCTTGTGCTGAGGAATGCAGGCACAAACCCAACACACTCATTCACACCGAGAGCACAGAAACTCCCGAGCAGTAACTGCAGCGATTAGTCAGATCTGTGACTGTATCTGACATGTGTAACTTTTAAAGCACCATTTCTTTGTAATAAGTCACGGTTCTACAAAGACTGAAAAAAGCTGCAAGTCTTTGCATTTGAGAAGCTGGAATTAATAAATGAACGGCAGCAATCTTAGCTTACTATAACTAACAACCACGAGATACTAAATCATAATTTATTTGTTGATTATATTTTGTGTTACTAATAGAGACTCACAAGATTTTTAACACTGTTTCTAAGAAATCTTTAATGCTGAATTATATAAAAATCCTGAGCATTAAACACTTAATTTCCTGCATTCTAGTGATTTTTCTGCACCGATCTTTGCCTTTTCTGCATGAATTTATGGTGGAGATGTTTTTATTTATGTAAAGGGAAACTCTGTGATAATTCAAAATCTAGAAATAAAACAGAATATAATGCAGTAAGGCTACGGTGTTGCTTTCAGATACGTGTTTTCTCCTGTAGATCAGCTTTTGTAATGTGATATCATCCCTGGTGAGTCAACACACATGCAGGCATGAATCAGTCTTCCCTCCTCTTTGTGTCTTTGTTTGGGGCAGTAACCTCTCGTGTGTATGTAGTTCCTTTTCATCTCAATGGTAAATGATTTAATTTTAATTTGAATTCGAGTTCAATTTATAACTCCTGGACTTTAATAGCTCCAGTGTTTCAGCAGCTTTACTGGCTCATCTTCAAAGCTCTGACCTGTGTTCTCTGACGTGTCCAGAAAAAAGTCGTAATATTACGACCTAATGTCATAATTAAATGAGAATTCCTTCTATTATTTAATTATCTTTAAGTCCACCTGCCACATATTCTGTTTGTGTGCATTATGTTATTGCTACTAACCGACAACACTTGTGATCAGGCAGAAATCTCACGTTAACTTGGGCGCCTCTGATAAATTGCAGCTCAGTGTCCAAAACGGAGCAAGTTTGTGCTTCAGTTTGTAGACGTTTATATTGCAAAAGTCTACCAGCTATGTTGCCACTCTGTCACAAGCTGGGTGCAACTCACAGCGCTAGAGTGGGCTCATTTGATCACTGTGTGTGCCGCTGTCGCAACAGCTGGGGGAAATAAAAGAAAAATAATTGTTTCCAGACTATTTCTGGAAAATTCTAATTTATAAATTGATCATACAAGAGTGCTTTTCATAGTGTTTGGAGCAGGCAGCTGGCGCAGCCAAAATATTGTTGCTGAAAACATGTTTGGTGTAGGTACCGGCGCCTGCCGGAAACGCCGCATAACGTGATTGGCTATCTGTTTGCATGATGTCATGGCAGATTGGGATTGGCAAAGCCTCATGGGTGTAAAGGGACTTAGGCTCTCTATACTTCCCCTAATATATTTAAAACAAATAATATTATATAAATAGCTGGAATTTTGGAATAAAGTGTCTCAACCCTGTTTTTAAGTTTTCAAGATAACATAGAGCTCCCTCCTTTCTCTTTTAAAGGACACATAATCTGCTCATGTGCTTTCATTTCACTACTCCGTCTCTTTCTCTCGGCCGACTTTCTTTCATTACAAAACGCTGCACTCGTTCCCGTTTGTCTCTCTTCTCTCCGCGGCATCACTTCATTTCATCATCTTTACTTTTCACCTCGCTCGCTCCCGAGTTCCTTCTCTCAAAACCTTTCTGCCTCTTTTAGCTCCTTTCTCGCTCATTGTGTCATTTGCCTCCGGTTACTGACATGAATAGATGAATGCAGTTAGGCTATGCAGAGGCTTTTTAAAGCAGGGTTATCCAGGGAGAGGGGAAGGGAGGGGGGGGGGGGTGATTGAATAAAGCAGAGACACCAGAAAGCGTGTCCCTCGCTGTGGTTTAGGGATACGGTGGAGATTACTTTTAATTGCCAAAAAAACTTGGTTGGGCTGCAACTTGTTGCTTACTTGTTGTAAAATGTCAGATACTTGTGTCCTTAAACTGCTTTAACATAGACTCAAACCATTTAAATGTATTGTCATAGTAATAAACCAGCAAATATTCCCATCTGGAACCAGAGAAGAAGTCCATGGATTATCAGACTTGTTGTCAGTTTCAGTTCTTATTTATGTCCAAAGTAATTCAGGCTACATGTCAAAGAGTACAGCTCAAAATTAGGGATTGACCTGTTATTTGTCGGAACGAGGGATTAGTGATTTACCCACCCGATAACCAATATGAACAAACATTTACAAATTATTGACCCAGTTGATCAGGACATTCTCATAGGTATTTATATGTGTGCGTTCATGTTCCTGAAACGTATCAACATATTTAAATATATATCTTACAGCTGTTTCTTTTTCACTAAATGTCAATCTTTTTATTTTCTTCATTTTGTTCGACTGTCGCTGCTTTATTTTTAGCGACGTCCTCATACAAACGAAAGTGTGTTTGCGTGACAGCGAGAGATCTCTCCACTGGTCCCTGACATTTAAAACCGCAGTGTTTAAAAATGGGTTATCGCTCTTCAGATAGGAAAGCTGGGCACAGAAACATGTCAGATGACCTTCACTGAAGAGTTTGTTTCTACCGTGCAAACATTTTGCACCACCATGTGTAATAATATAACAGAAATATAGCAATAATTATGCCTTTTTTATATGTCAAACGTATTTGTGAAGAGGTTTGTGTATCATTTGTTTCCCTTCGGTTTAACAGCTGAATTTAACGGTTCTTGATACTACAGACCAGGGAACCATCCTGGAAAACAATTTGAACCATCCTGAAGTTACCGTAAAGCGTCCCAAAATCAAAATGTTGTTTCTTTACTTTATTTTCCTCTGTATTTTTTAGTGACATAATAAATCAGGATAAATTGATGAAATAAATAATATTTATTTTGCTCTATTCAAACAAAAAAATTTAAAATCAAAACTGAAAAGTTGCCTGTTGGGGAAACTTTTTACCTCAATGATAAATGATTTAATTTTAATTCAATTTTTAACTCCTGGACTTTAATAGCTCCTGTGTTTCAGCAGGTTTTCTGCTGATGTTCAAAACTTTCTGCACATTCAGAATCTCCCACAGATCTGTGTTTTCTGACATGTCCTGAAAAAAAATCATAATATTATGAGACCCATTCAAACTGTACTCTTGAGAGAAGTTGCACTGCACTTCATCGGAAGTACAAACCGAAACTAATCCTTGTGATCAGGCAGAAATCTCAGCACAAATCCACATGCTAATTTCTGCAGCTCACGGTGCCAAACAGAGCCAGATTGTGCTTCAGGTTTTAGATGTTTATAATGCAAGACTCTACCAGCGAGTCTGCTTGTATGGTACCTGAGTAATTTTCAGACTTGATGTGCTTCTCGTCTTGTTATTTAGCAGCTTACTTTATTTCACTGTGTTCATGCTGTTTTTCCGTCTGGCTTCAGTCTGCAGTGCAGAATGAATAATAAAGAGGGGATGCGGAGGGAGAGAGGTTTATTCGTCTGACCACAACAGGATACATGAAGTCAAAGCAGATAGATATTGCTTCTCACGACCACACATTGATTGTTGTGCTCAGTCCGGCAGACGTGAGAGCTTTGAAGTGCTGTGGACATGAGATTACGTTCCTGCTATTTTGAGGCCGTGTCTTGACTTACTGCACTTTTCAGGGAGAGCTTTGTTTCTGCTGCCATACGAGCTTTAAATAAGTAACCTCTTCAGTTACTGTGGTGTACAGTGTCCATCTCTGTGTGTGTGTGTTATGCTAGGCTATGCTATGTGAATGACTGTGGTGCTTGAGGACAATTAAACAAATCTATCTACTGTGATTGAATTTCAAACTAGACTAAAATGTGTAATGTATAGCCTTTAGTAAAAGCTCCAATCTTCATAACATACCGGTATAAGACAAATGCTTAAAAGATGTATTTTTGAAAGCAGCATTTATTTTATTCTCGTGACTCTTAATTAGCACATGTCTAAAACAACCTCAAGTTTAATTTAAAGCTCATAGCTAGATTAGGCGCATTGTGTAATTTTGCGATTCGATTATTCGTTTCAATAATCGATAGATTAATCGACTATCAAAATAGTCATTATTTGCAGCCCTAATATCCGATATCTGTATTGGATCGGTGCATCCCCAGTCACAACATACTATTTATAAATGAAAACATGCGGTGCTACAGAGACGCCTCGGCCTGCAGCTCATGTTCTCCAGACGTGAGGGAACTTGCTTGTTTGGTGCACACATCTAAACTGAAAAGACATAAAATACATTTCACCACCCTGCTGCCACCTTCTACTATCAAAGTACACCTCAACATGAAAACAAATGGCATTGTTGTTGTTTGTCTTTGTATTGTTGTATATGTAAGGCTTGCTCCAACAAAAGGAAATTCCACTGTGTACTTGTGCATGTGTGACAATAAAGCTATCTTATCTAATCTAATCTAAAGTCACCAATAAAAAGTGACTCAAATAACCATATCTGTCAAAAAAAATTAACGTTCGACCACCGAAATTAGTCAGCCAAAAAAAGCACTTTAGCTGTTCGGCCTAATAAGTCAAAAGGCTGAAGAGATTTTGCCAAACAATTATGTTGACATGTCGGCAGTGTGAATGCATTTTAGAGTTTCCGAGAAGGACGCCAAAAGTCGCCGTTTGCAGACACAGTTCTGCTGAATTAGCACATCCACTCCATCTGTGGCTGCCTTCTCAGAAAAGGCAACAAACGGTCTGACCCGCTGCGAGAAGGCGATTGAGCTAGCCGCACCTAAATTTGGAGTGCACACGTATTCAAGCCTTTACGGTAAATCCACGGAAACGGCTCAGAGCGAGCTGACAGGCAGGTCAGAGACTTTATCCTGTCAGTTTCTGTCTTTGCATAGACAGGTGTTGCAGTATGAGAGTCCTAACTGAAGAGAGGCTGTGAAGTCTTCATGTTATGTGATACGAGAGCAATGTTATTTATCAAATTGGGTCGGACTAGATGACTTTAACGCGAGGATACACATGTGACAACGTCCGGTTTTCAAAATAAGGTGTCTGTACAGGATGGAAATAACATTAATTGGCTTATATTCACAGAGAGAATAAAACATATCGCATGTGCCCATTAAAAGTCATTTACTTTACCGGACCTCTCTCGGGCCTCAGATCCACCCACCATAGTCTCTCCAAATCCTGTAGGAAACACTGAGGAAAAAGCACATTTTACACACAAATTCTTTCATTAAAAGTACAACACTGTGCTAAAACCTGGAACAGTTAACCTTCTTGGTCTACTTGGGCTAACTCTGGCCTGGGACAGAAGCCAGGCTGCCGGATATCTGTGGGTCCAACTGAGATATATATTGTGTTGCTGATGATTGTCAAGGTCAGAGCTTCACCATAGTGATTCTGTGTGCAACTCCTGTCAGCTGTTGGTGTCAAGTGGGTCACAGAGACCTCTCAGTTATGCAAGCTCCCCTCCTACCAATACAGATACTGGGTGCACTATTGGGAAACTGAAACACACACACACACGCTGAGTGTTGGCTGCTTTTTCTGGATCGTTTTACCGCTTCAGCTCAAGCGTGAGCTCCAAGAAATCTGCACTGCTGCTGAAAGACAGATATTTTGCAATCTCTGATTTTGTTGCATTTCATTGTGGGCAAGGCAGGGCTTGTGTGTGTGTGTTCCTGTAATGCTGTTGCTCTGCAGTTGTCAGCAAAAAACCGATAAGCAGTAGGATTTTAAACACTTATTAAAAGACAATCGTTTGATCACTTTAGTGCGTGGCTCCAGACTAAGTACTGTGGCCCCTAAGTGAAAATTTTAGGGGCACAGGCAGAAAACTAAGAGGCTCACACCTTAAATATAATTTTTTTTTTGTAATTTTTCACATATTCCCCATTTTAAATGTATCACTGATAAATGGTTGTGGCAATAAATATAGAAACTACAATGTTATGTTTAATACGCAGTCACATTGTGTGACCAGTATCAGGGAATGTGTGAGAGCGATAACATCCAATTTAATACTTTTTTACTCAGCGGTTTAGACATTAATGGCCGTGTCATGTGTTATTTTGAGGGTTATACAAGCTGTACTCTCACTACTTTACATTGGAACAAAGTGTCACTTCTTCAGTTTTGTCACATGAAAAGATAAAATCAAATATTTACAGAAATGTGAGGGGTGAATACTGACTATATACTCGTGTTTGTCCACTATGTTCACCACCTCTGTCCATCCTGTTATGTTGGTATTTTTCCTTCATGGTTTATTGAAATTACCAAATATTAAGTGTATATTAATATTTACATAAAGATATGGATGGGGTTGGCTAAACAGGTGAGAAACTTTGCGTAAATCTTATCATAATTCACTTTTATGGAGGAAAAAAGTGAAAAAATATGCCCCCTATTTATAATGCGCACTTGTTTTTGTGAATATAGGCCTAACCTATGCTGTTTAAAAACAATTTTATTGTAAAAAAAATATATCAGACAAGAGTGAGGGACATATGTTTTTCTATAAAAATCTCATTTTAGTGGTAATCATGCACTGAAAACACTTCTAAGCAGTTATGTCTAAATCCTTAACAGGGTGGACGTGTCCTGCAGGTCACATGTTGTTAATATATGTAAATTTAATACATTAAATGTGCCTGAGCTCAACCGATATGTTTTTCATAAAGTTAAATATATCCTTTTATATAATAGAAATTATATAAAGTAAATCAAATTTTTATTTATTCCAAGTAATGAAGTCCAAATGGCACCCTATTAATAAAAAGGACCCGCCTGAGAAATATCCCATATCAATCATAGCACATTCAAATGTACATGCCTGGACACAAAAAACTATTTGCCTACACTTTTAAAAAAGAGAATGAGATAAACCGAGTTTGCTCGAATGTTCCTGTGATTGTTTTTACATTTAAGCATCTGTCATATTAATATTAACAGCCACATCTTCGAGCATCTTCAACCAAGTCCGTTTTCTCTCTGACTTTAACCTTCCTTGGACAACTATGACCCGGATCACTGAGAACCTTCACAGACGTCATATCAAAATTGTCAAACGTCACACACACACACGTGAATATTGTCAAATTTTCCGGTCATGTAGTTGTACAAAATACTCACGCTGTCTCAAAAATGGTCCCCCTTAAAGCCCCCCTTTAGTGTCAAACAAAAAGCCTCCTCATTATTCCTTCTGGGCCTCCTTTACTGTGCTGTAATCTGTGCAGCTTTTTAATTAGTTTCCTCCTTCTCTTCTCCAATAGTTCAGTGGAATCCCTCACTTACTTACTTTAGTGTCCCTGTGCTAGATGGGAAAAACAGAAGATATTCTAACTCGGCTAAGAAAAAGACATGCTTAAGCAAGTAATTATTACAGCTCACATGTGCTCAAATGTTATTTATTATTATTTGTTAATGTCTAATGCCTATATTTTTATTTATATATATTTTTATAGTGCTGTTAGGTTGACATATCTAGTTTTTTTCCCCCTCATGGTGCACTTTAAGCTCGACTTCTTGCTCTCTTTTCCGCCTCTTGCTCTCTAACTTGTTCTTCTCTTCTTGTTAATGTATTCCCATGTGGCTCTCCCCTCTCTAAGGGCACTTTCTTAATGCACTCTCATGCTCTTTCTCTCTCTCTTATTGACTCTTACTTGTTGTCAACCACCCGTCTCCTGTCTGAACACTTCAACCCTCCCTCAGGTGCACTTAAACTTTGGTTCTTGGGCCGTGTCCCACTTCCACAGTACATTTAGTAAGCGCAAAGTACACATTTCTAATCATTCAGACGGAAAATGTGTCTCCTTAATTGTTTAGAGTTTATGTTTTATTTTTTTTTATGAATGATAAATGGTGATGAAGCTGCGCCTGGAAGAGCTCAGAAAACAAAGTAAAACTTTGGTAATACATTTGTGAGGTTTAGTTAGCAGTGTAATTCCAAAGTTGCAGATTAACGTCAGCACGCATTGCATCATTTCCTGTTGCTCCAAAATGGTAAAAAAACACTAATTTATTTTATACAAAAACAGAATACTATCACAATAATATAAAGTACCTGGTATAGACCAGGGTTGAAATGATTAGTCATGGACTCATCGATTAATCAGTCGACAACTGTCAGCAATTTTTCACAATGATTATAGGTTTTAAGTCGTCCAGCAAGGAAAAATACTAAACATTTCCTGTATTCTGCTTTTAAAATGTGAAGATTTGATTCTAGTATCTTATTATATCTAACAGGTTAAGACAAAACAAGACATTTAAAAGGTGTCACTTTGGGCTCTTGCAAATTGTGATGGCCACTTTTCACATTTTTAGACTATTAATTGATTTAAAAAAATAAATTCTGACTGTAGAGCTGCGACTAACGATTATTTTCATCAAACATTGTTTTCTTGATTAACAGAATAAATGTTTGATCTGAAGTATCAAATATTAGAAAAAATCACATCAAAATATTAATTAAAGTCTCGGACTTATTA
This sequence comes from Lepomis macrochirus, assembly GCA_024633595.2. Lineage (NCBI taxonomy): Eukaryota > Metazoa > Chordata > Actinopteri > Centrarchiformes > Centrarchidae > Lepomis > Lepomis macrochirus. The sequence continues at coordinate 29,838,769 of JALXJV020000014.1, forward strand.
AATCTCTGAATTATGCTTTTATATAATTGTATACATTTAATCTAAGAGGTGGAACAGTTTAGATTTTTTTTTATATATTATTTAATATCGCAGAGGACAGAATTGGGACACAGCTTTGGACTCTCCTTCCTGCTTCAGCCTGCCTCTCTCCTCTTATCACTAACTGTCACTGTGACGCTGAGAGACGAGCTGCGTTTAAGAACACGGCTGTAATTTGATAATCTGGAGAGGCAGAGCTGTCGCAGCTCATTCACTTCTCTGAGTCCAGGTCTCGAGGCAGTGTCATTAATCCAAGTCTTATTCCTACAAATTCAAAGAGCCGGTGTGTGTGTGTGTGTTAGTGACCTTTTGCAAGCGTGCAATTCCCTAAACGCCCATGATGATACTCTGTTGTGAAAAAAGGGGGAGAGTTGAGATGAGTCAACGTTCACAACTGGGCTTAAGTTCAACCCAGTATAAGATGACTGGAACAAGAGTTTTTTTGTTTGTTTTTCTGGGCTGCGGTTTGTTTCGTGGCTGTGATCATGATGATGAAGATGCGGGGACAGCCGGATTAACCTGATTGGTCGCCCTGAGGCGGAGATGGGCTGCTGAGCGCTATCAGTCTCTATTAGTGAAGATCAGAGGTCAGAGTGTCAAGATACAAATATGAAGACATCCAGCTTTACAGCTTGTGTCAAGTAGAGCTGAAACAATTATTTGATTAATGGATCTGCTGCTATTTTGATCAGCATTTACTTATTTATGTCATATTCAAGCACAAATGTCAAAGATTTGATTCCAGTTTCTCAAATATGCTGCTTTCCTTTGTCTTACATGATAGTAAATTTAATATTTTAATGTAATTTAATAACTGCAGCTCAATCCTCTAGATAGATAATTTAGCAGAGACCAGCTTAAAGGTTGATATCGTGCTTTAGTGGTGCATTTTTTGGGTTAGACTTTACATTTAAAATGAGCACAAACCAGATGCGTGTGGTGTAAAGAGTTACCTACTGATAAAACCTTCATAAGGAAGATGTTGCTGTTTCTTTATTTTACAAATGTGAATTCACCATGTGTACTTCTGAAAATATGATTTATGTGTGTTTATACATTTTTTTCCTAAATGTTTTGCTCTTTATTTTAGGGAAGGCAACGAGCCAGGCGATGAGCTGACGGTGACCTACAGAGAGCTGCTGCAGAGGGTCTGTCAGTTTGCCAACGTCCTGAAGTCTCAGGGTACGTCGAAACTACCTGATCTACAACTGAGGTCTTCGGTGAAACAGGATTAACAGCCGTCTCACATCTGGCCTTTTCCCTGCTGTGTTGTTTTGTGTGGTTCAGGTGTGAAAAAGGGCGACCGTGTGTCCATTTACATGCCCATGGTGGTGGAGCTGGTGGTTGCCATGTTGGCCTGCGCCCGCATCGGAGCGGTTCACTCCATAGTGGTGAGTTTGATATTTCTTTATAAAGGCAGGGTGCACACAGACATTCTGAATTATGGACGTTTTGAGATATTTAATACTGTTCGTTTCCAGTTTGCAGGTTTCTCTGCTGAGTCTCTGTGTGAGAGGATCCTGGACTCCCAGTGTTCACTGCTCGTCACAGCAGGTAAGTTTAAGATTAAGAAAACAAGTCCACATAGGAGGATTTCACATAAATGCAGCGCTAAATAACAGGTGGGTGTGTGAGGATCACTGGGGTTCATGCCTGCCTGACGCAAAGAATATTTCCTGCTGACGTGTCCCTTTTATCTGAAGACACTGAATCCATATCAGCTCCAGATCTGCTGCTCTCAGTTGCCTTAAAGGTCTGCTCAGACAGACAAGGAAGCATATTTCCCTGTCGCATTATTTGTGGGAATTTGAGACACCAGAGATTGAGCAGAAAGAGGTTCAGTGTCTTTCTCAAAGCAGAACTTGTTACAGTCCCTCTGGACTCTCCGCTAGTCCAGCAGAACGGGTGAAACAAGTAGCTGAAGACGAGGTGCCGAGCTGTGACCAGTAATCAACGTCTTGTTATCTGGATTAGAGTCTGGGGGTTTAAATCTGTTAATCCACTTGGTTAATGGCCTGTAATTGGAGCCAACACACACACATTGCTCTCATTCATAAAAGTCCTGTAAGCTGATCACCAGCAGTTTACTCATAAAGTTTTATTAGCTTGTAAAGAGAGTAATGAGGGTATGAATGGTGAAACTGACCTAAATTCTCTTCTGGGTCTCGGTGAGTTTTACTGCCACAAAAAAAAACATTCTGTAAACTATCTGAGCTACTTATGAAGCTGCGGGGGTTGAGGCCCTGTCGTAAAAGGGGTTCACTCATTAACAATGAATAACCTCCTTTTTGTAGAAATTTAACTGGCGTTCTTGCACAGAATGACTCGGAGTGAGCCGAGGAAAGACAGAGTGTGGTACTAGTTGTCGGTATTCTCTAAATATTTCCTCTAGAAATGTTTTAGTTTTAATTATCTGCTTTGAATAATAATTTGTGTCTGAGGTAGATTTTGCACAAAGAGGTTAAAGTTACTCTGTTAAAAATTCTTTCAAAGCAAATCTGTTCTTCTCCCTCATTAAAAAATTGAATTAAAAGTCCAGAATCTTTACATGAATATGCAAATATTTTTTACTTTAAGTACAAAACGTCACCTACGTCCCTGAAAAGTACATGCGCTGGAAGTTTTGTTTGTACGCCTGTTAAACTCAGATTCAAGGTGAGCAGAGAGAAACTTTCCTCCTTCAGCAGATGAAAGCGAGAAACAGCCTTCTTTTGTCAGACTCTGTGTAGTGAAGGTGAAACATACTAACCGAGGAACATTTGTGCACTTGTTTTCTCAGACTCCCTCTCGTGCCTCGGCCAAAAAACATTTACTTCTTTGCAAACTAATCCCAGTTCGAACTTTGACCTGTGAAACAATGAGACTTGTGTTGTCCAGCTAATTAAAAGAGATAGTTTGGAATTGACTGCTCTTTAGGAAGTATTATTTTTTTTAAATGTAGCTTAATGCTGATAGAACACATTTCTCAAAATTCAAAAATTCTCTGTTTCAAGCTTCTTAAATATGAAAGTTTTCTCGTTTCTTTGCTTCTTTATGACAGTAACCTGAATATCTTTGGGTTGTGGATAAAACAAAGCTTTTAAGGACGTCATCTTGGGCTTTTGGGAAACACCGTTTGACATTTGTCACCATTTTTTTTAACATTTTATAGACGAAAAAACTAATCCATTAACCCAGAACATAATCTGCAGATTAACCAACAGTAAAAATAATCAATAGTTGCAGCCCTATATCATTTCCAGTCCTGTCAGCTATTAGACTGAACAAATGTGTATTTTCCTCCTCTTTCTTTTCTCTCGTTCCCTCTCTCTTTCCATCTCTGTCATCTCTGTTTTCATCTCTCGTTCCTCCAGATGGGTTCTATCGAGGAGATAAGCTGATCAACCTGAAGCTCATAGCTGACGAAGCTCTGCAGAAATGCAGGAACAAGTAAGCTGACACACACACACACACACACACACACACACACACACACACACACACACACACACACACACACACACACACACACACACACACAGGAATGTGACGCCCTGGATGTTGTATTTACACACACAAACACTTGTACAGTGATCAACCGCTTAATTAATGTATGTATATGTACGTATATATAATGATCAGTGGTGGCCCAAAGGTTAGAGAAGCGAGGTCGCCGGTTCAATCCCCGGACCGGCAGGATAAAGTCTGGGAGTGGAAAGTAAGCTGATCAGGCTGTGGTTGTACTGGGAAGCTTCTTCCAGGTGTGACTGTGTAACGGTGTGAAAGTGATCAGGGTCTTCCTGTAAAAGAGAGGCCTCCTCTCAGTAAAGCTCCCCTGAATAAATAAAGGTTAAAAAATAATCATGAGTGGGATCTGCTGTTGCATCTGAAAATGTTTGCTCCAAATGCAGCAGAAACATGTATTTAACTAAATTTTAAATATGACATTAATCAGTAAAAACATTTGACACCTCTTTTGCCCAGAAATACGCAGTTTTCACATGAAACCAACAGTCAAACATGTTTCATTACAATTTCTTTTCCAACACACACACGCAGCCTTGATTTTCTTGATGTTGATGAAATGTTAAAATGGACAAAGCAGCCACTCTGAACTGAGTTGACAATGAAACATGGCTGGATTTACTGTAGATACGCTCTCTTCACATCATGCATTTGCACAATCTTGCTGTTTCCCTACTGGGCAGATGGATGATCCAATAGTCACATGCGAGCAAAAGCATTTGGTTAATATTTTATCCTTCAGACACGGCAGTATTCCAGTGCATTGCCACTCTTCTGTAGTACTCTTTCAAATTAAATAGTTAACTAGATGAAAAATGCCTTAATGCACACTGAGGATTGAGAGAAACTGTCTGCTCACTGGGTGTGAGATGGTAATAAATGCCACGTCTGGATGTCTCTTCTCTCTCTGTGCAGGGGTTTCCCAGTCCACAGGTGTATAATGCTGAAGCACTTGTCTAAAGAAGCAGAAGACACTCCCCTGGGCTCTCAGTCTCCTCCCGCCAAACGATCCTGCCCCGATCTGCAGGTAAACCATAAACTAGAACCCCTAACTGGCCCGTTTCCTGACCAGGCCAAAGAGTCACTGCAGCCTGTGTTTGACACATTAGTCTGCGGTTATACTGAATCATCTTATCGCTGTCCCATCACGTTGTATTCTTTTAAACATTCTCCACAAGAAAACATCACTGCTTTGCTTCTCCCTTTTTAGGCAGATAATCACAGAGGGGTTACTAACATGTGAATGATACTAATTCTCATCCGATTCCTGTGTGTCTGGAGAAGGGTGGCGACATTCTGTATTTTTATTGTCAACACATCCCATGATAAGACCAAAACCAACAATTTAATTGATCTAAAGTGGGAATTATTATTTCTCCAGGCTGCGCATAAGCAAATATACATGGTGTGTGTTTCTTTTATTCTTCTGCAGATTGGATGTATGATGTTAGACTTTTAGGACGCAGTGTTAAGGTTTTGCAAACCACAATGTAAAGAAGATATAAGGAAGCAGGAAATATCCTGTTTCAGCCTCACCCAGAATTTGGATTTGTGATCATAGCTGGACGGGACGTCGACGAGATGACGAGATTTAGTTTTCTCTGCTCTGCTAGAAGATCACTTGTGACGTCCAAACTCTTAAAGCAAAAAAACTCAACTAGATGTTGGATCTAGTCACTGTTGCGGATTTCGTAGGTGTCACCTCCTCTGTGAGCTATGTTTACCCATAACACCCTTCTCTGCATCGGTTTGCAATAACGCAGAAGCATAATTCCAGTTTGTGCGTATCACAGCCTGATGTCTCTCCTTCCTCTGAGCCACAGAGCTCCATTGTTGTCCAAAAACTATTAAAAGCAGTGAGCCTCACTGCTGCACTGGATCACATGTTCCTTCATCAGCACGAACGCACACACACACTGTAGTTTATTCTGACGCAGTCCCACATACTCAGTCCCAAATACTCACTAGAGCACCACGATTCATCCTCCGCTCAAAATAGTCCCCAACAAATGCACTGTTTCCTCCTGTTTGTTCGATTTAAAAACTACGGTGAGCAGCTGTTGTTTTTATTTTTTAGGAAATTACTGAGCCTCTTTTAAAAAAACGTAACTATATATTTAAAAAAAAAAGATTTTCGTCTTTAATAGGAGCCAGTGGGCTCGGAGCTGAGAGCCTCAGCCAGGTCAGACTGTGTTGAGAGATGGACTAACATGTTGCTGGTTTGGGTCTTTTCATGGGATTCATTGCAGAGAACACAAATATAGAACGAAGCCTTATCGGTTAAATATAATTTAATAATGTTTTGTATTTCTACATGTTAGAGATGCCGCTGAATTTTTGTTATTATGCTGTTGCGTCCAGACAACAAGGACTGTCGTTATGTTCTCAGGCACTGTGGATCCTTTTCTGTTGTTCTGTAGTCTTGAAAAGCTCCTAAAACTTTTCTCAAATGTGTCACTGCGGACACAGGGTTCTTAATCTTTTGTGTTCTTTTAATGTGAGTTTTTAAAAATAACCACTCTCCATCGTTGACTTCTCCTTCCTCCTCCTCCTCTTCCTTTCTTCCCTCCCACCCAGCAGGAGAAACAGACAGTGAGAGTAAAGAAAACACGTCCTGTTCCGCAGGTATTTTCACTCCCTCATCTCTCCACTAAACCCCCATAACACGGTTTTTACTTTTGCTTTTGAGAGGAGAATTTCACCCACAAGCAGATTTTTCATATTACTGCCGTGGGGTAAAAACAAAAAAACAAAGTAAAAGTTTTTCAAGCAAATTTTAGGGGCAGTTTAGTTGTTTTTCATGACATGTCAAACCCCTGATAAAATTTAAGAAACTGTTATTGCTTGTTTATTGTTTTTACCCAACAACACAGTTTGTTTATTCCTGTGATGTTTGACAGTTCAGATGACATTTGTGAACATGGCAAATGATTTCCCCTCATTTAGTAAAGAATGAACTTAAATTCTGAGGTTTTATCTCTGATATCTGCTGAAAATGTGAAACAGACACAATAAGCTAAATCATCTGATTTTTGTGTTGCCGTTACTTAATGCTTGTCAGCTTTAAAATTTCAGATTGACTGATTTGCAGCAGAATCTAAATTAAGTCCAGAAATGGGACATGAATGGAAATAAAAATAATGAGTGTAAAGTTTACTGATATTGCGCCATAAAAGATGGGACAGTGCTGCTTGTGTTCTCAGATGTTTGCTGGGCTGTTAATTCATTGGAATAAAATATAAAATCTCTGAAAGCGTGGCATTTGGATTTACACGGCTCTTCTTTTTTTTTTGTATTTGTTGTGAACACGCTCTTTGTGTTGCGGTTGTACACTTTCACCTTCGACGACTCTGTTGTTGGAGTTGAGCACCTTTTTTTTTAGATTTTGTACACAGCCCTAAACGACCTGCTGTCTGTCACTGAAAGGTGTGTTTTTCTTAACTTCTGTATAACATTTCTCTCCTTTACTCACCTGCCACATGCCAGGAAGAATCAGCGGTCTGTTGTTTCAGGATTTGATCTTTGGTTTGAATACATATACGTTGCCTTCTACAATTTTAAAACCTCTCTGAAGGCCTCATTTCTCAGCCGGCAGGCTAGAAAATGGCCTTCACTGTTATTAAAAAGGCTCTTAAGGGTTAATTAGGGCTGGACAGTGTGGCCAAAAAAGATTTATACCTTCTGGTATCCATAATTATCAAATTTTTCATTTCTTTCGAGTTTAAAGGCTGATTTTTGATCCAGAGTGATAAGTTGAAGAAATCTCTTCTTTATGGTCAACACTTGATGCCAAACAGTGGATCACTTCACAAATCTGAGGTAGAACATTCAAAACAATAATGAGATAAAATCTAAAATATGCACGAGTAAAATTAAGTAAAACTTTTTTTTTCAAAACAAAATAAACATCTTAATAAAAACATTAAGTCGTAATTTGTGCATGATTCAAGTGAATAAAATCAAAAATGTATTGTTATTTGTTAATTGTTAATTATTGTTATTGAAAAAAAATATTGCGATAATTATTGTTATTGTTGTGTTGTCGAGCCCTGGGGTTAATGTTAGTAAAAGCGTGCCCGTTTGATAATTTTCCCATTTTCTGTATGTGTAAATCAATCACACCACTTAGCTGTGAAGGGCTCGTGATGTTGGAGGAAAAAAAAAATCAATACAGATACTTAAGGTCCACTTAAGAGCTTACGATTTGTGAGCCCAGAGAAAAGCTAGCAAGCCGCCTTGAATTAAGAAACCAGTATTGACTCTCGATTAGCTGTTTTCTGGACGCCACCAGAGAGCTGAAATCGCCTGTAAAGGTCTGTAAAGATTCAGCTGATAATTCTCTGTGGGTTCATCTCTACTAAACACCCAACACACTGTCACATTAATTGATGTGTTAAAATAAAAATATAGATTAATGTCGCTTTAAATAGTGTATTGCTCAAAAATGTTTAAAAGCAGCACCAACATTGGCAAGAAGTCATAATGAGCACGATAATCCACATAACACTGAACTAACTGAAATCCATGAGCAACACTTTAGTATAATTGGTTATCGACATTCAGTATAATTGTGTATTTTATTGTATTTTGTGCATATATTTGCCATATTATGATACGTATCGCAAAATATTCTCTTAATTTCCTGATATTGATTCCAGTCATTCCGCCCAGCCCTCACCTCATGTCATGTGGTATTTTTCATTAACTTAAAAGAATCAGATTTATGTCTAAATACACAAACTATTTATTTAAAAAGCTTGCTTGCTTTCTTGTATTTTGCCCACATGCAGAATCAAACAGACCCCTGATTCTTTCTCAGTAACTTAGCTGTATGTAAATACAGAGGTGGAGCCCTGTGTTTTCTCTTTTTGACGGCCACGTTGCCTCACATCTGTCAACGTTGCTATTGTTTTCTATCCTACTGCACATAAATATTTTAAAGATGGTGCATCTGAAAGCAAACCACGATTGTTCCCTTTGGTTTATGCTCATTTAAATTTAAACTTCCATGAACATGTAAGAAACACTTGGCTCATAATTGAAAACACAAGGCCCTGCCGACATGATATCACCTTTAACATGATGTGTACCAGCTCTGTACGACTGTCGCCATGAAAACAGCATTATGGGATGGATCTCTGTGTGAACAGTGTCAAGTGGACATCAGATCTGGGTCGGTTCACTGAAAGGCGCTCACTTGATTTTCTGGGATTGATTTTGTTTTTGCCTCATAAAGGCTAAAGTAACTTCTGTACTTTTCAACCTGGACCCTATTTTCCCATGTTTTTGTGCGGTCGGCTGAAGCAAAACAAGACTGCGACATAATCCTTGCAGGCAATGGGAAGGACCTTTTTTAAAGAGTAAAATCCTTTTTTGTTTAAGCAGAAAAAGTCACTATATGACTGTCATCATAGCTGCCAGACTTTTTTTAACTCCCTGTTCTAATTCTGCGTCGACTGGTTAGTTTGCGTTATCGTGCGACTTTGGTGTTTTCACAAAGTTAAAAACACCAAAATCACACAATAACCCAAACAAACTAACCGACCGAGGCGGCGGTAGAAAAAGCAGCTCCTGTGCTCTGCAAGGTAAAAATCACTGTTTTGGTCAGTGGAGTCTGGCGGCTTTGACGAGAGAGATATAAAGCGACTGTTTCTGGATAAAGAGAAAAGGCATCTTACTCTTTAACAAAAAGAATTACGTTGCAGCTCTGCTCGCTCAATACAGGACCAGTTTCAAAAAATGTCTTCCCAATTAGTCACAGAAAAAAATACCGAAGTTGTTGTGGATTTTGTGGGGACTTATTATTTTATTTTATATTATATTGTCTTATCTAAATATCTTTCCCCATCTTGTTCTCTCTCCCCTTCTGTCTTTCTGTTAGTCCAAAGATTTTGATGCTTTTTAAACTTGTGTCTAACAAAGAGACAATTTCCCTTATTTTTCCTTAAACTACTATATATAAATGTTACTTAATATGTTCTGTTTTAATTTAATTTTAAATCAGACGGTACGTGACCCAGCTCTGATCGACACACAGGGAATACAGAACTTAACGTGTTTTGTAACTTTTCTAACAACTCTTTATTGCTTTATTCACCGTAACTCAGATCTCCAGCTGTCTTTCTCTTCTTTGAACTCTCTCCAAGCTGGTTTGTCAAACTAACTCTCTCTCACATTTGCTTTGTGTTTTAGATGTTGTTTTGAATGTTGAGTGGCTTGATTGACGGGGATTTTATTGACAACTTTGGGAATGTGTGTGTTCATTTGTCCTGTTTGTGTCTACGCACGTTTGTGTGTGTGTGTGTGTTGTTTTTTTGATACCAGGTCCCGTGGAACCCCGAGGTGGACTTGTGTTGGCACACGCTCGTACGTGGAGCTTCAGATGAGTGTGAACCGGAGTGGTGCGATTCGGAAGATCCCCTCTTTATCCTCTACACCAGCGGCTCAACCGGCAAACCAAAGGTAGAGTAAACACACACCTTTTTACAGAATTAACCTTTAGTGCTGTGGATTCTGCTGCAGTTTTATTCCCAGTGTAAACTGGATTTTCTTCACGAATCAGACGTATTCCTCAAAAGCCATTAAGCCATAATAACCAACCAAAACTTGTCTGGTTCCAGCTTCTTAAATACAAACACTTACTGCTTTCTTTCCTGTTTTATATCATTAAATATAAGAAAGATCAAGAGTATTTGAGTTTTAGGCTGTTGGTCATGTCATTTTAGGCTCTGGGAAACAGTGATTGATGTTTTTTGATATTGACTGTCATTGTATTGCCTAAATTATTAATCAGTTTATGTAAAAAACAAACACACATTATAAATGATCGTTAATAACAATACTTCTTAAATGCAGCCCTAATCTGAGGTTTTTAATTAGGGTGCACTGATTCTAATAATAATAAACTTTATTTATTATAGCGCTTTTCTTAAATTAAATAACACTGAAGTCACACAGTAAAAAGATAAGTCAGGATCTGGGAACAGCCAGAAAGCCTCCATCAGCTGATCCAAGAGGGCGCTCAGGGTCATTTTTGAGGTAATTAGGGGCCTGGTCGTGTAAAGCCTTGAAAGTCCACAATAACATTATAAAATCATTGCAAAAATGAACAGGTAGCCGATGCAGGGAGGCCAGAAGTGAAGTTTTATGATCTGGTTTTCTTAAAACTATTTTACATCCTCAGTTTAACGGTTGAATTAAAACTATTTTTGCCTCCACCTGTAAAGTTAGGATGTCTGTCTTTATAATTCCTGTCCGTTTGAACTTTCAGTTAAGCTCTTTGTCTTCTGCTCTGTAAATCAAACCTTTGCTCGCTGATGAAACTTTTTTTTAACCCTCCTCTCGTCTGCAGGGAGTCCTTCACACCGTCGGCGGCTACATGCTTTACACCGCCGCCACCTTCAAACTGGTGTTTGACTACCAGCCCAGTGACGTGTACTGGTGCACGGCAGACATTGGCTGGATCACCGGACACTCCTACATCACCTACGGCCCGCTGGCCAACGGGGCCACCAGTGTGCTGGTGAGTGCAGGCTTTAGGGACTTTGGGACTTCCTGTTTTTAGAAACTTCAACCAAGTTGGCCGAGTGCAGCTCTGTGGTGACTGATTGCATGCAGTAGCTGATTTTATCTGTAATGGTCTGCAACTAAAGAATGCTGACCAATAATTATATGTGCTTTCTTTGCCCTTTGAGCTGTCCTCAGATCATAAACTGGCTCATTTTTACAGCTTCATTAGACCTGCGGTCATTATGAGTCACCATTACAGGGAGTTACCTAAACATGAGCTAACACCGTGGTTTCTTCATAACGCCCGAGTTGCGTCATTATTAACTTGAGTCCGTTGTGATGAACTTTCATCAGCTGCAAGACAAAACCATATTTAGTGAAACAAGAGATCTAATTTGACTAAACACAAACCTAAAAGGAAAAGACGTGGCAGAAAACAAGAGCACAAGTATCCATATAAAACTCTTTAAACCAATGATTTTCTAGTGCAACTCGGCAGCAACATGTAGTCTGTTGGATAGCCATAATTATACCATAATAAACAAAAATATGTACAATATACAGTGTGTATGGAGCGTTTTCATGCACAAATTCAGGTCAAAATTGGAACATAAAAACACAATTTGCAGCATAAACACTGTATTTTATCTATAATATCTATAAATATTAGTTCTTTTTCCCCTGCAAACTAATCTTGAGCAGTGATTACACACTTCAGTGTGTTAGAATTAGAATCTGAAATCAGTTTAATTTTACCTGAATTTGTCAGTTTAATGATAAGTCAGACAGACAATGATTCAACGGCTGTGTCAATGTGGGTGGAGATGGCGCAGTGGATAAGACAGCTGCCTTTGCATCCCTGAGCAAGACACTTAACCCCTAGTTGCTCCAGAGGCGTGTGACCTCTGACATGTATAGCAATTGTAAGTCGCTTTGGATAAAACAATGTTCAATGTTGGATTAACCTTTTGTCACTTTTTTAAAAAATGGCAGAGCTGCTTTTGCAGTTTTATATCATTTTAAATTGAATATCGTTGGACTAGACACTTAAAAATGTCACATTTGGCTTTAGGGAAGTTGCGATGGACTTTTTTCACCATTTTTCCTCACATTTAATAAACCAAATGATTTTCAGTCGCAGCCTTTGTAAATCCCTAAATGTTATTATTTTTGTTAATCAGGCTGAACGCTGAAGACACAATCCCTGTTCCCCACACCGTAACCAAGCCTGAAATGTGACGCTGATTTTAAAAAAAAACATTTTTATATCCACTGTTTGTGTGTGTTTCAGTTCGAGGGCCTGCCCACTTACCCGGACGTAAGCCGTATGTGGGAGATAGTGGATAAATATCTTGTGACCAAGTTCTACACGGCTCCGACCGCCATCAGATTGCTGATGAAGTACGGCAGTGAGCCGGTGCAGAAGTAAGTCGTCCCCCACCACCACACCTTAACTGTCCCAACAGGAAAGTTCTGCTCTACATCTCACTGGTACAAGCCGACAGTTTAATGGTTTCTGTGGTAAATCACTTAATCTCGTCTTCTCGTTCTCTCTTTCTGCAGGTATAAGCGAGATTCTCTGAAGGTTTTGGGGACGGTGGGAGAGCCCATCAACCCTGAGGCCTGGCAGTGGTACTACACTGTGGTGGGAGAGAAGAGATGCCCTGTTGTTGACACCTTCTGGCAGACAGAAACTGTATGTTATAGTTAAACTCTCAAATATCCACTGAGGGGCTTCTGGTTGTCTTAAAATACATAATTTTGTAATTTCTAAGTAATTTCATCATGGAAACACATAAATATTTTCAACTTGTTTTGGGCAAATTAAAATATATGTATAAAATAATCTGTGTCATTTGTTGTCCATTAGTTGTTTCTCTAATGAAGCTGTGCTTGCACACGGTGGACTGTGCCGCCCCCTGCTGGACAGACAGTTTACTCGCACCATATTGTTCAGTTTTTAGTTGTCAAGACTAATAACTGGATGTTTTCTGACCTTTCAGGGTGGACATGTGTTGACTGCTCTACCTGCAGCCACGCCCATGAAACCTGGATCTGCTGTGAGTAAATAAAACACTCTACATTTGTGCTTCAACATCGTCTGACAAGGCTAATTTATTTCTATAGCATAGTTCAGACACAAAGTGCTTTACAGACTGATCTGACTTTCTACTTTATTATACCACCACAAATAAAGTAGTAAGACAGATCAGTGTACGGTAGTTTGTTTTTGATTTTTCATAGACTCTTCCTGCTATCTACCTCATTGTTGTTGCTGTGCTCGGGGAATTTTTTGGTTTTATTGCTTTACAGACATGTTAACTTTAAAATAAAATTAAAAACAAACAAACCTTTAAACAAAATTGAATAAAAGAAAGTGTGAACAATTGGAGCTAATGCTGCTTTAAAGTAATAAAATAACAAGCTTTTAAAGGCGAGCAAGAGTTGGTGCACACCTGCAAGTGAGGGCAGTTAAAGTGTGTTTGGTCCCAGTTTAATTGCAAGTTGTTTTAAAGAAACACAATAAAAACTGAGATGAAGAAGCCACATCTTCATGCAACATCAAATTATCATTCCCTCTTTCCACAGTAGCAATGTTGTTCTACAAGAACTGCAGTTAATGGCTTAAATAAAAAGAAAAAACCTGTAACATTGACTGTGTTAACCTAAATTATGTAATCATCTCCATGAAAATATAGGACAGTTTATGCACAATTAAAAAATAAAAAAAACAGTGAACCTACTAAAATATAATTTATGTAACGTTTCCAGTTTTACATTTTGTAATTCCCACATTTCTTGTCCACAAGTGTAAGTAAGTTTAGGATGATATCTAAAACAAATACGTCTTTACAAGGTAAAAGTAGTGCTCTATTTTTTTCTTTTGATGACAGTAACTGTTTTTTATTTGGTGAAAGTAAATATTCGAAGAGTTTAGACATTAATTAAAGACTAATTCGATTTAAATACAAAAACACAAAGAAAGAAAGAAAATTAGACAGACACACAATCAACAAAGCAATGATGGTAAATAAATAGATTTAAATGAAGAATAAAGACCTGAAGGGAGGTGGACAAGCCGAGGCAGAATATAATATTGCAATATAATAATATAACAAGATAATAAAGATCTATTGGACATCATGAATTAACTATGACAGTTTTCTTTGTTAATATGTTGGCTGGTATTCCATATCTATAAAACCTGTGTGGTATATAGAACTTCATCGATTTTGATCATCTTTTTTTAAAAAAGCAAAATGAAAATATTCCTTATCTGCAGCCTGAGAGAATTTAATAAATAACTTGATGCTCCACTCAAAGAGCCAGATGAGTTCTTTATTATTTATCATTCATATACAAATGTGCATAGTTTAAAACAGAGGATAACCATAGATTTTCTACGTTTGCCTTCCTGAGATGAACTCAGCATTGTCACACTGATCTTGTAAATCGCTCTTCTGCGTTCACAAACCTCTAGTTTTAACGTCATTACAGATAAATAAAGTGCCTTCATGACGTCTCCCTCGCTTCCGTTCTTGAGTGGTGCCGGCCATCTTGAATGAGTCCGGAGAGGAGCTGGAGGGGCCGAGTGAAGGATACCTGGTTAGGATCATTATTCCCGAAACGATCTGAATCATTATGTTGTTTGTGTTTCACCCTTTGACTGGTCACGTGTGTCGATGGCGTCCCGCCTCTGCCTTCAGGTGTTCAAACAGCCGTGGCCCGGTGTGATGAGGACGGTGTACGGAAACCATCAGAGGTTCGAAACCACCTACTTCAAGAAGTTCCCCGGATACTACGTCACAGGAGACGGTGAGAGACGAGATCTGTTTTGATAAAACACTGGTGGCCTCGGTGAGATATGAGAACAAGCTTTTAATTGTAGTCTTGTCTCTCATTTTTTGTTCGTCTTCTTTATTGTCGTAAGTTCCTGTTCTGTTGTATTTATTATTTTAAATCGTATTTATCTGTCTCCTTCCTCCTAAGACCTGTTACAGCAGCAGAAGAAATAGTCTACATACTGTTGTGTTTTACTGAATTACCTTTTTTCTTTTATTGTTTACTTTCTATCTGTCTTCAGCTCTTTGTAACAAACCGCTGGAGGCTGAGAGGCCCTGAAGGTTTAGGGATGTTAAAGAGACTTGAAGTACAATTTAAAGCGAAAGAAGCTTTGGGCAAGATTAAGAGGCGACCTTCTCTATGCACCACTGATGAAAGCTCCATGTTCACACTCGTTTGTGGAAACATTTTGTTTGTTTAAGCTACATTTTTAACTTAATTTATGTTTTGATTTAAAGGTTGCCGTAGAGATAAGGATGGCTACTATTGGATAACAGGGAGGATAGACGACATGCTGAATGTTTCAGGTAAGACTGACCGATGAGCTGATTACTTACTTATTACAACTTACAGCGAATTAAAAACCTGAAGCCTTCCTGTTTGTATTCAAAAGCTTTTTAAATTTAAAAAGGAAAGCATAACTTAAGGAGGACAGTGTGTATTTGAAACATGTGAGAAGTAATATAAAATAAAGATTTAAATTATTGAATGGACTTAATGAGTTGAAATGGTGTCGCGCTCTGTGGAGATTCAAGAAAGCCTTAAAAAGCAAAAACAATTAAGGATTACAAATTAGATTAGATTTAGAAAGGTATTTAATTTATTTTCTTTATTTTCTATTTTGTTTCTGTGTTTTGCATTTTAGTGTACAGGCAAATATAAACCTTCAGCCTATTTCTTTTTTTGGTTGTAAACATTGTGAGTTATTTTGTGTGAATGGTGCAAGCATATAAAAGATTTTTGTAAATTTCATTTTCACAGAAACTGTCAGTCTTTGTATTTAATGAACCGGAATAAATCATTCATTCTCTCTTTTCCCTGCAGGTCACTTACTGAGTACGGCGGAGGTGGAGTCGGCTCTGGTCGGAGCACGAGGCCGTTGCCGAGGCTGCTGTGGTGGGCAGACCTCATCCCGTCAAAGGAGAAAGCCTCTACTGCTTCGTAACTCTTCGTGATGGAGTGACCTTCAACCGCACGCTGGAGGCACAACTCAGAAAACAAGGTCGGGAAACGCAGCTTTTGGAGAGGTGTTTTTTTTCCAGCGTTCTGAAACAGCATTTAGATCATCATAGGATGCTAAAGGGTCTCCACTGAAACCCCAAAATCTTGGCGGGTAGTGAAAAAAGAGGAGACTTAAACAAACAATTCTAATTATCTTACTGCACAAATGTATAAAGAAAAGTGTTTCATTGAAGGTTTTTCCGAACAGTTTCTGTAAGAGTTTGTACCTGTGTTTGAAATGTTTTTCTTTAAAGGCATTTTTATTTCTATCATGACGCTCTATAATAAAACCTGGTCTTTGTTGTCACTGATTTATTGTTGGTGTTTACAGTACGGGAGAAGATCGGTGCCATCGCAACACCAGACTACATCCAGGATGCTCCAGGACTCCCCAAGACCCGATCTGGTAAATTTACCAAGTTCACAGAACATTTAAATAGATGCAGGTTTTCATTTTAGCCGTACTCGCTGACACTTTTCAGAGAGCCAAACCTGACTGATGTACAGCACTAACGAATCACTTCTTCCAAATTACAAATAAACCTCTTCTTTAACTTGTCCCAAGGTTTTGGTTTCGGGTGCGAGTTCAAGCTTAAACACGGTGTTTGCTACTTAAAAGTATACACGCATTATTTTTGTGAGCTTAAAAAATAGCTTTCAGTTTCTTCCTTGATTTTTAAACGGAAACAAACGCACCATCATGACTTGTGCCTTCCGCTCTCTGCAGGTAAGATCATGCGACGGGTGCTCCGAAAAATCGCCTGCGACGAACGAGACCTGGGCGACATCTCCACGCTGGCCGACTCCTCGGTCGTCGAGCAGCTCTTCCAGAACAGATGCTGCACCGCCGTGTGACGGCCTCCAGGGATCCTCCCAGGGAGGCGCCGACTGCAGCCGCACGCTAGCGGCCACAAACCCAACCAGGGAAGAGGAGGAGGAGAAATTCCATGGTCTTTACAACAAACAACCTTTAGCTCCTGATGAGTGTCACCATGATGCGGCGGAGCCTGAATTTAAAATGACCCCACTGTCCTTATATGTAAGAACAGCAGCAGGTAGAGACGTAACAGCTGGCTGGAGACTGTGAGATACCTCCCACTTCTGTAACTGTATTAATTACTGATTTGAACAACAACAAACACAGTCCAGGAATTAATAAGTATGTCAGTCTGTTTAAATGTTTTCCAGAAGCTGACAGAGTTGCTGCAGTTAAAAACAAGGCAGCGGCGTGCGAGAGAAGCCAGAGGTTGTTTCAGTACAAGACCGTCCTTCACTGGAACTGTGCGGAAGAGGTAGAACAGGTTAACACTTCATTTGGTTTTATCCTATCATTTTAGCCAATAACGCGCAGCAATATCTGCTACTTAACTGCTCAGTAATGGTGTGTACACATTCAGTACTTGTACAGAGTACTGTCGCACCACAGTGAGTCCCGTGTCACTACAAAAGTTTTCCTGTGGTTAAAAGATGAGTTTCCTCTCTGGAATAAGGCCAACGTGACGTGCTACCTGTAACTGCCCTGTAGTTGATGTAACAAGGCGTCTCCTCCCCTGGCTCGCTGCCATAGTACTGTTATGTACACTGATAATTAGCTAAATCCGAAAAAGCTCAGCATTTCTACGAGTTCTAATTTCTATTATGCTTTTTATTTTTAAACATTTAGACTTGTGTCATTTTTTTTTATTTTCATTTTACGGATTTTTGATATTTGGTGGATATTTCTGTTTGTGTGTCCGCACGCTTGTACGTTTTTATTTCTTCTATTCTTTTTTTTTTTTAAGTCGCAGGGAAGCGATCAGGCTCTGGTGGAGGCTGGGAAAGTGCGTTCAGCGTCGTGTAGCTCAGGACAACAAACGGTCGGCTGTTTTTGCTGAAAAGGGAAAAAAAAACACGTAACTCATTTAATCTTCTCGTGTTTAAGTGCTGTAATGTGTCTAGACTTCACATTTGATTTCTAAATGTCTGCGATTAAAATGAAGGTACCAAAGTCAATCCCAAATGGCTGTAATTACATTAGAGTATGATTTGAATTTGGGAAAATAATAAATAGGTTTTTTTATGTGACAGCTAAGATCTTTTTGAATAATAACCAGGAAAGTGTGGCTGCTATAAAAATATTAATACGCGGCGACGTCCAATAAATCAAAGCAAAGGCTCAGTTAAGAACTTATTTACTTTGTTCACGGCTTCACTTCCCGTTGGCAAAAGAACATCAGTATGTAAGTTATTCTGAAAGCATAAGGCTGGTGTTAATCTATTTATTTTAATTATTTTCTGTCAACACAATCCACCAAAAGACCAAAACCAACATGTCAGTCCGTCTCTCAGCCTGTTGGTTCCTACTGAAGACGTAAATCTTTAAAAACACCTCACAAAAATACAGATTCATTTTGGCACTGTTGTTTTTAGGACCAACGGGAGAAAATAATGCATTTGTTGGGGACTATTTTCAGCGGCGGATGAATCCACATGTGGTGCTCCTAGTGAGTATTTGGGGCAGCAGGACGGTGTGTGTGAGACTGAGTCAGATTAAACTACAGTGTGTACGTTTATAGCGATGAAGGAACATGTCACCCGGTGCTGCAGTGAGGCTCACTGATGTGTTTTCAATAGTTTATGGAAAACAGCGGAGCTCTGCGGTTCAGAGGAAGAAGATTCATCGGTCTGTGATACAAACACAGCAGAGGTTTTGGTCTCTTTGTGGGATTTGTTGACAATAAGAACATCTAGAATATCACCAGACTTCCTGTATCCTTTAGATATTGAAGGAGAATGTGGGTAAAAAAACGGTCTACATCATTTTTTATTTTATCTTTCTTTGCTAAGAGACTGAAGTCAAGGTTGAAGCAGCATTCACAGCGTAAAAGTTTGTCAAAATCAACTAAACAACCGAACCAGGAGCTCATTTGGAGCTCGATTTGTGAGAGTGATTTGATTCATTCGAGCGACGTGAAGCAGGGCCTCGTACAGATCAGCTTCTCATTGCTTTTTCTTTTTTTTTAATGTGTTGTTTGCGTCTCTATGTGCCAACATAAGTAACAGTGGAGCTGGGTGTATAAAGCTAATATTTGCATCGAATGTTGTAAAGGAAAATGCAGCTGCGTGTTTGATTCAGAAGGGTTTTTGTCTGTAAAAACTGGTGAAGAAAAGAGGATTTGCTGTTTGTTTTTTTTTTTTCTTTCTCTCTGTCCATCTTCAGTTTTGTGTTGTTTTGAGTTCCCTGTTTGTATCGACGTATATGCAATGACAGTAAATGTACATGACTACTGCCTCTCGTCCTCTGTCACTGGCTTTTCCTTTTAAAACCCTTCGAATTTGTTTTTGGTTTTTTTGCAGGAATATACTTCCTCAAAACGGCGATGAAAATCCACTCCAAACACCTCATGTTGTCTTTTGGTGTGTCAAATGTTTTCACTGTCAGTGAGTGTATAATTTAAAGATTTTTATGAAAATGTATTCAGTATAATCACATAGCTAGAATAAGAAACTGTAGAAACACTAGAAATCATGTCCAAGTTATTAAAAGTAAGGCTAAGAGCAAGAATTATGTCTTTAGAATAGAGGATTTTTTTGCTTTTGTCCGATGAGTGTTTCTGCAGCCAAAGCAGAGCGGAGGAGGAAAGTAGTTCATGGGAGCTGATTAACAGTGTTTGGGTTATTTTTCTAATAAAAGACGTAAGAGGGTTTACTTTTTATTTCTCATTGTTTTTACAAAGTCACCCCGCGTTGTGCTGAGCTGCTGCGATGGAATAAGAGTTTATCAGCTGTCGACACACTCAGGAATGAAAGACGGTGAAATGAAAGTGTTTTTAATGATGCTTTTAGTTTTAGAACATGCAGCTTAGTGAGAGAGGTGGTGTTAATGTTGAAATCTAACTTTGAGAATGAAGCGCTACCGAACTTTTTATAATTGATAACGTATACCACGAACTTAAAGTTTGTACACTAAAAAAAAAAGAACCAGCCTAAAGTTAGAGATACTGTGCCAAAAAAAAAAAGATTCTGACTGTTAAAAGACAAATGGAGCCTGAATATATGGCATTTAATAATTTGTCATTAGCACATGAAATGATTAACTGCAGAACTCGCTTTGCTGGAAACTGTTCATGCAATTAAAGCTGCTTTTTAAGACATTTTAGTATCTTTCTTATTATTAATATTTTTTGGATATTTTCCTGATTGTTTACGGATGATCTAATATTTCTTTCAGATATACAGGTGCATCTCAGAAAAAGTAGGATATTGTGAAAAAGTTCATCTTTTTCCATAATTTAATTCAGAAAGTGAAACTTTCATATATTCCAGATTCATTACGCAAAGTGAAATATTTCATATTTTTTTATATTAATCTTCATGATTATGACTTACAGGTCATGGAAATCCATATATAAAAATATTAGAATAAAGAACGTATAACACAGACATGTTGACCTGAGAAAAGCTTTAACATCAATGCATAACCTGCGTTTATTATGCTTACAGGCCCCTCCAAAGGTCTGACTGACTGTATGCTTAGAATAATAATGTTAAAAAGCTGCATTCATTTAGGTGAGCAAACTGGAACGGTGGAAAGACCACCCGAGATGGTTTTGGTGAGTTACATTTTGTTTCTGTTGAGTTTGAATGATCTGCGAGGTTACTGTAATAATTGTTATTGGTGAGATAGCGCCTGTTTCTGGTTAAACAAAAAGGATCATACACTTTAACAAAAAGGTTTATCTCTGTCGGGCAATGGTTCGCAAACTTTTTCTTGTCAAGGACCCCTAAACTGACACAAATCAGACCACGGACCCCCATTTGATACAATTTCCCCCCCAGTTTTCTCCCATCTGATAGGATCTTTTTATGTTTTATTACACAATGTTTGTTCAATCCAAGACCAAAATATTCATACGTTCTTTTTTTGTGTAACTTATGGATGGAATATATGGTGAAAATAAATGATTCCCCTTTTTGCTGGGGACCCTCTGGAGGCGCTCAAGGACCCCTGGGGGTCCTCGGACCTCACTTTGAGAACCACTGCTGTAGGGATCCTTTCTATAATGTTTTCAGACACTTAAAAATAACAATCTGAGCCTGTCAGCGGGAAAACCGAGCACTTTTAGTGGACGTACATCGACAGTAAGCTGTTTCCCTGTTTGGCTCTCGCTCAATACCGGACCAATTACAAAATGTTGTTCCCTTTTGTCACTTAAACACAAACACATGGGAAAACAGGAAGTTTACCTTTAAGTGAGGGATTTAAAAACGTGTTTTAGGAAAAATTAGGATGTACTGTAGATGGGATGTGATGACACAAGTTTTCTTTTTTTTGGCAGGAAACAGCCAACAAAGATGGTTTGTTTGGTTTTTAGAGTTCCTGCTTTTTTGTTTTATTATTTGTTTGTCTGGCTGGCTGGCAAATGGCAGTTTAGATGTGTTTGCCACTCTGACAGTTTATACAGCACATTGGAAATGAATTGTACTGTGTGTAAATCGCCTTTCACATCCTGGATCTCTGTATCTCCACAGCTCAGAGGGCATTATTCATCAGGTTCAGGGTTTCTTTCACTATTCTATTCTTATTACTACCCTAAATGGTATCTAGCCACCCTCAGTAATTTATTTTATTGGCATACAACTAGTTTTGACAGAACACACATGGTAAAGTTAAAAAACGTGACCTTATTCTGTTTTTATTTACAATTATGACAATAATATTATATGGCATTAATATGATAGCACATAGGGTGGGCAGTCTGTTGTTGACACAAATCAAAGCCTGGTTTTGGGGTTATTTAAACGTTTTTAAACACATTTGATTTACTCATCATAGTACACAGAAGTTAGTTGTTGCTGATCAACTAGATATTTATGACCTATGCTGGCACGGCTGTAAAAATAGCGACCCGCTGAACTGTTACCAGCGTTTTCTTGTGTCATGGTTTATGTGAGTACAAAAAGACAGAGGCTTTATGTTGTGCTGCATTTCCACCAGGGTCACACGTGGTTTGGAAAAGGAAACGCATCAGAAAATGCGGAAGCGAAACTATGTAACCTGCCGTTTAGTCAACGAAACCTTTTGTTCAAGCAGTCGAAAAGGAAACAAGGAAGCAATCTGAGACTCTTTCCGTGAGTCTTTGTAGGAAAGTTACTCATGTTAACGTTGTTCTTATGGAAACTTTGAAACCAGCAGACTTCAGCTTCTTGTTTTCTGGGCTGTCAGTGTCAGTTCTTATTTATTGATTTTTAAATGACAAAAAAAATCCTCATCCTATCAGGGCTGCCCCTTTTCAAACCTCTCCATTTCGAAGCTTTAGCAGCCGTTAATCTTGCTGGGTGTTCGGCCCGAATAAAGTGTGGGAAATAAAATTGTGCGTACACAATGAAGTCACATTATTTCCCGAACATTATCCCATCTTACATAAAATTTCCTGTTTGATGTGGTCGGGACAATAACCGATAGTATCAATCCTAGACTTTTTTTAAATAAATGCTCCGAGCCCACAAGGCAACCTGATAAAGGCCGAGGTTAAAACACGTAGTTCCCGCAGATGCAATCGTTTTTTAGTAAACTCCCTCTTGTGCAATAACATCCTCCATGTACCTGCACTATTCATGATAATGTTCACACACACACACACTCAAACAGCTAAAATGAAGAAAAAAATCATAACAAGAACACTTTGTGCTTACAGATAATTTTTTATTTAAATGAAAATGTCTGAACGTTTGACAGTAGCTAAATTAAAAAATTATATTTTCCCATAATAGGAAAGCACTTTTAAAAAAAAATCACAGTTCAATCAGCTTAGTACGATGGCGGATCAGGGCTGTTGTAGGTAAAACTTAGTCTAATTAGGGGGGGGATTACAAGAAAAAAACTTATTTTCAAGAGGAAAAAAAACGTAAAAATCTTCGAGATTACAAAGACATAACTTTGCGAGTAAACAAACTTGGAAAATACAATTAATTTTTGGAATGTGTTTGTGTTATCAAAGGCTCTGTGCTGTGGTAAAAGCAAGTTATGCACGTGTCAATAACAGCCATCATATATAAGCTACTTTCACCCACCAGGACTATAAGATATACTTTCTGTTCAAAGACCAGAAGCAGTTTGTTGCAGTCCCTCATATCTGCCCACCTCTTTTCTTATGTCTGCACTGACTTCTGTGAGAATAACTGACCCCCCGCCTCATCTGGCTTTATAATAAAAAAAAAAAAAATCTACAATGGCCCTAAAATGCCGTTTAGTGAGGAAATTTCCTAGTGTCAAGTTTTTAAGATATCAGGGGAATGATACAACAATTTACTGATCTGGAGGAATTTCATTTAGAAAGAATTACATTGGAAGGAAATCATTAGAGCAAGTTTGCTACTATCAAATATCGTCGTCATCGGTCACGGTGGAAGTGGCATCGTAACGCCACATGCGACAGCAGACGCAGGGAGGCATCACAGTTTCTTGGCACAAACAAAAGGTTTACTGAAGCGACAGGGGATGTCATTCCAAAAACGTCCTGATGTAAGAAGAAAAAAATCGCTGAGTACAACAGCATGAAAGTCTCCAGTTTATAAAGTGAGCTGATCAGAGCGCTTTTAAATGTCTCTAATGTAGTGCTCATCGTTTTGACAAATCAACACAAGTGAATGAACAAGAAACAGAAATAAATTATTTCAGGTATCCGTTTTTCTTCTCAATGAAACATACTCAGGAAATAAAGAAATAGCATTTGTACCTGCGAAGTTGATCTCTGTACAGTGTTCTCCTCCTACATTGTTCGGCTCCCCATGACCCCAGTATGTGAAGACAACCTTCGAGCCATCAGTCCACATCCACGTTCCCTCCTGGAAGAGAAAGCTGACTTATAACAGGCACGTGCAACCTTGCTTGTAAGACACCGTTGACGTTGAAGTAAGTGATTAGACCTGACTGTGAAATAAAACACGACAGAGTAACTTGCTGACCTCCAGTCATCTAACTTCTCACCTGTCAGTGATGCTGGGTGTGATATAGGCCTCATAGGCATCAATGTGCTTTGCTGTCTTTTCACAAAGTGGCCTTCTATCAAACTAGCACTGTTCCAATTTACATTATTCATGTACACTGTTGACGCATCGTCACCTCCAGTTCAAATACGGCCCAGTACTATAAAGCAACACCAGGAAGCAGAGTCTGAAACTGAAACCCGCCATCTGCCAAATGAGGGTAAATCGTTGGCACCCAGCAGTCCGCTCAGGGGTTATCTGTGGCAGCGTTTCAAACCAAACTCACCAGTGGAAGAGGCCCGGTCTGTCTGGACTACAAGACTACAGGAGGTAAGTCCTCTTCACGTGGTTTTATTTTTGATAGGAAACGTTTGCTTGGAACTCAAACTGAGTGTTTTTATTTGCTTGCTGGGATCCAGCAGAGGAGTTTATTTGTTGAGATATGGATTCTCGTGCGGATTTGAGATAAGGACCCATTCATCGGTGGTTGAACTGTCGGTTTTGTAATGTGCAATGACTATATAACACAATGTGGTGAACTTCCTGTGTGCTTTGTGTTCCCTGTCATCTGTCAGTACCTTTCACAATACATGCTTGTTAGTGCTTGTTAAGTAAGGTGGGGTGATGGACTGAAAGCCATGGGTGCTTTGTGCATGCAAACATGCAAATAATGTTTTTTTTGTGTGTAAATATTTATAGAGCTTTGAATCACAACATTATTTACATAATATGCCTTAAAGTCCTGATTCATAGTGTGCATTCACACCTGTCTTGTTTGGTTAGACTGAATCACACTAGAGTTTGTTTTTCCCTTGTTGCGGATCTTTTGGCACAGGTATAGCACTGTGTCAGATTTCCATTGTGTAATTAGGGATGATGAAAAGGCTTAACATGAGTCATAGTACACATAGCAGTATGCAGTAATATTCGCAGTAAAAGTCTGTTGTAATAAACCGTTGATCTGATTGTATGCAAACATAGCCTCCCTCTTATATTGTAAAGTTTGGTTTGTGAATCTATTTGATCTGGACCAAAGTTAATCTTTCCTGGTATGAGTGTGACCTTATTCATTACTTTAAGGCATATGTTTCAAACGTTGCAGGTAAAATTCCAGTCAGAGAAAGAAAAAAAACTTGCCTGCCAGCTGTCTTGGTTTTCAGTTAGGTAATCTTTGCACATTTCTGTCTAAATTATGTACCTTGATTAAGTTGCTCAGGAGCTATAATTTGGTTATTCTCACCATTGGTTGTTCTAGCACAAGTCTACTAGTTTGTCTCACCTGTAGCGCATCAAAGATCCCAATCCAGGCTTTTAGAAAAGAGCCACACGTTTGGAAAATCAGATTGCTAATGAAAAATGATTCCCCGAGACTGTGGATTGAGGCCAGGTTTCCACCGAGAGCGATGCAGGTAAGCTGATGGGGGAGACAGAGGTCAGTATGGAACATCTAAAAAGCATGCAAGCAGATAAGAATGAGAAATGATCTAAAGAGTGTGACGAGACACTTAACCCACGAGATTTGAGATTGGGTTCACAGGACGAGATTTTAACACTATTATTAAAATATCTTTAATGCTCAATTAAATTTTGGGCATTAAATACTTTATTTCCTGCAATTCTATGAATGTTTATGCACCATTTTATGGTGATGTTTTTTATTTATATAAAGAAAAACA
This sequence comes from Lepomis macrochirus, assembly GCA_024633595.2. NCBI lineage: Eukaryota > Metazoa > Chordata > Actinopteri > Centrarchiformes > Centrarchidae > Lepomis > Lepomis macrochirus. The sequence goes on from JALXJV020000014.1 coordinate 29,864,529, forward strand.
ACATTAAGGTGGCAGGTGGCAATTCAAAGTCTAACTGTGACAGAATCTAAGTCAGTGCAGCTCTCAGTCATTCTGCTTTCAGACCTGTTTCTCCTGTAAAATCATCCCTGCTGAGTCATGGTTTTGTCACCTCAATGATAAAGTATTAAATTTAGTTATAAACTATTTTACTTTAATAGCTCCTGTGTTTCAGCTCGTGTTCAAAACTTTCTGCTCATTTACGATCTCTCCGCTTCAGTTTTTAGATGTTTATGTTGTAAAACTCCACAATTAGCTGTCTGGACTCACAGCGCTTTAATCAGCTGGGCGGATCACTCATACATTTGTATTTCACTGACAAAATGAATGTGTAGCTTTACAGCGTTAATCATTTGTGTTAGTCTCACGAGACAGCTTTTCACCTGACGAGACATATTTAAAGACAATCTCGTCACACCCCCTACTAAAGAGTGATTAACTACATACCTCTGCATCGGCCATGTTCTTGTGACTGGTCTGAACGATGAAACAACGGCCGCCATAAAAACTCCAATCAGGAGGACAGGCTGCAAATTAAAGAAAATTGTAGTAGTTATTATTAAAACTGTGTTTAATTAACGCTCTTTAAAATACTCACGTAAATACTGTCCATTATCAACCAAAGTTAGCTATTGATTATGCTTTGAATAATTTATGTCAGAGGTTCATATATAACATATATATGAACCACTGCAGCTCAGTGCGTCTGTCAGTGAGCAGCCTACGAATGGAGACACGGCACTGATCATTCATTAAGCATCTGATAAAAGCAGGTGATGGTGTCGATGCACCGCCCTGTGGAATGACTCTGGAGTTATTCGAGCAAACCAGACGAACATCAGATCGTGCTGTCTGTATAAACGTCTGTCACTGGACATAATTCAACATACAACATCCAAGCATAAATAAATACCCACCTCCCGTGTTGCGCTTAATCCTGCCGGACCACTGTGAACATGAACACACACATTACATCAGCTTGTATTTTGTAGTGTTTAAATTTTTGCATCCATCATCCTAAACAGTTATTTAGTTTTAGTGTGGCCGCTCCATTGTTGGCTCTTTTGCGAAGCTTAGTAACCGATGAATGAATTAATATTCAGCTACAGCTTTTAAAAGCTTCTTATTAAACAACTTTTCTGTTCAGGCTGTTAAAAGTTCCTCTGGCTCGGTAGATGTCTTGCAGCGCTTCACCTCCACTTGTCTGTTGCCTTTACAAAACCATGTGCATTTGCATTATTTAGGTTGCTCTGATTTTAATTTGCATAAAACTCTCATAACATCCTGATTTTGGCGCTTTTTGTGATGTGTTTTTTATGTATGGCGTTGTACCACTAAACAGGTATGTTTTGTTTATCATTAGGCCTGCGAGTAATCCTTATTTTTATGAATCACTATAATCGTTTGATTACATCGGATTAATCTCTGTTGCTGCAAGCAACAATGTTTGGTATTTTGATAAATGACTTTAATGATTAATAAATCAAAATAATTATGGATCAACTTATTAATTGATTTAATGTTACAGGAAGCTTCACCTTTTTCTACCCCAGTATTAGTAGAAAAATATAGCGGAAAAATTATAATTTAGTGGAATAACAACGACAAGCTCAGTATTTGTGATATACTTTGACATAACTGTGACCACGATGTGAACAGACCAAGAGGCTAATAGATTTACATGCAGTACAATATAAACTAGTTTGGTTAGTTTTATAGAAGTGTTGACACTTGAAAAGCACATTTTACTCACAGCTCCAGAAATCATCAGTCCGCTGGTCAAACAGAGGAAGAAAGCCAAGTGAAAGCCTGATGCCATCTGTGGGAAAGTATAAAACTGAATACATTTATCTTGAACATCAGTAACTGACTGAATGTAATTTTGAATGAGTTGAAGAGAACTTGCATTTTAGCACTTTAGCACTTTGTTGTAATTGCAAAATAGACAGTGTTGTGTGAGCAGCTATTAGAGGCTATTCTGTTGTTGTTCAGTCACGTTGGTAAGAAGTGTTAAAATCTGTGGTACATTTTTTACAGATGTCCTGGTATTGATGAAAGAGTTGGACTCTGATAAAAATTATGAAAACATTTAAATGTCAACATTAAGCATTAATAAGTATTAAGCTATAGAAGATATCATGGATATAGAGGATTAACATATAAACCTTTGACATTGTCACTGAGGTTGCAACAAACGTTTCCTTCTCAAAATATATACTTTTGATTAACTGATTAATTGAAAATAATCAAACATTTAACAATTTCTGAGAGACCAATGTGATGTCATGAAGTTGTTTTTAAATAACAGTCCAAAACCTAGATATTAAATTTACAATGCTATAACGATTCTTAATCCAATAAGGAGAATGATTGATAAACGATAATGATTAATTGATTACCAGAATGGTTGCAGATTAATTTTCGGTTGATTAACTGATTTGACTAAAATATTTCAGCTGCAATTGTCATTTGAAAGTAGTTCATCTATGAAATATCACCTTTGCTGTAGTGATGCTCTGATGCAGAGAGGATGAATGAACAGCAGTTTGTCTTGGAAAAGGAAGACCAGTCGTTGCACATCTATATATACTGTGTACATAATCAGTGTTCTTTGGTCTGGAATGTTAAATATGTCCACGTCAAATCACAGAAAGGGGTTTTCCCCCTGCGACAACAAGGAAATAAAGAACATGTTTCTGCTCTTCCGGTTGGCAGAATTCCCAGTGTAGCTCAGCTATCAAATTTCTTGCTGTGTCATTTTTAGCTCAGGCCTTTTGCTTCACCCTGTTTGGTTGAAACGACAGGCCAAGTCAGAGATGGCACACTTTATCAGCTGTAGCTCTATGTCAGTACGCTAACTTTCTAACACTGATTTGTAGTCAAACTTCATTAAGACCAACAGACTTGTCCAGAGAAGTTATTTATCTGATGGCATCGCACCAATTTCAGAAGATAATCTCAGTTCAATTTTCATTCATATCATATCGAGTATGTTAAGTTTGCCAACTATGTAGTTGTAGCAGTAGTAGTACTTCTTATGTTACGTTCTTCTTCATGCTTTTATTGACTGTTTGGAGTCGTTCTCATGCTGCAGAATAAATGTTGGGGCCAATCCGATGCCAAGTTATCTGCCTGTGCTTCTCGGCACTGAGGAGACCTGATCAAATCCCCAATTCTGTTTGCGGAAATGCAGCTTTAAACTTGCAACTAACCTCCACCATGTTTCACTGTTGCCTGCAGACACGTTCTTGTACTGCTCTCCAGCCTTTCTCCAAACAAACTGCCTTCTGCAGCCAAATATAATGTATAATATTCAGATCTTAACTCGTCATTCCAGAGCACCTGCTGCCATTTTCTGCACCAAAGTCCTATGTTCTTATACGAAGGTATGGCTTCTTGGCCCAAGTCTTCCACAACGACAACTTCTGACCAGACTTCTGCAGACACTAGATGGGTGTACCACTGTTTTCTGCAGCTCCGAGCTTATGGCACTGCTTCACATCTTCCTATTGCAAACGTAAGTAAGCATGATGTGTCTTCAAATGCTGTTTCTTTAGCCGACCACCGAGTCTACGGTTGTTTCGTTGTTCTTCTTAAATAAGCTTGGATGGCACATCTGGAAACCCCTGTCTGCCTTGAAATTTCTTTTTGGGAGAGACCCTGCTGATGCATTACGACTACCTTGTGTCTCGTTGCTGTGCTCAGTCATGCCAATCTGTATTCAGCAACCTCACCTTGTTAGCTGAGTTTGTTTTTTCCTCACCCAGCTGCGTTCCTCCTACACAGCTGTTTCTGTTTCAGTTCATAATTGTGTTTCAACGTGCATATTGAATAGGTGATTATCAGCACCTGTTTGGTGTTATTGTTCAAACATACACCTGACAATATGCCTACAAAATCCCTGACTTTGTTCAAGTCGAACCTAGAAGAATTGATGCTGTTTTGAAGCCAAAGGGGGCTACACTAAATATTGATTGATTTGATTTCCTTTTCATTTACTTTGCATTTTGTTAATTGATGAATATAATCTATAATTATTATTCTTTTTTGCACTTTTGCACTGTATATATAGTAATTTATTGTGCGTGTGTGCATGCGTGTGTGCATGCGTGTGTGCATGCGTGCATGCGTGCATGCGTGTGCATGCTGGTTTTCTACCAGTCATGCATGCAATAGAATTGCCATCCGAAAAGGGCAGAAGTACTGAATTTCATACAAGGAAATGTTATTTAAAACCATTGTTTTTGTCACGTCCTTGGCTAAAGTCATCGACATGAAATGTATTTATTTATTTTATTAGTGGAGCAATGAATTGAAAAGTTATCAAAATCATCATTCAGGCAGTCACCGATCATCGTAATGCACCATGAAGTGCAACAACAAATCTGTCTCAGCTGGCCTTAGAACACAACCAGTCAGAGTTTGCTGTGCGTTAATTCCATAAAAGAAGTTGAAGAACTTCTGCACTGTTGCATGTTAAACTAAGGAATAAGGTTCAGCTCATTTAAGTATTATTTAATGTAAATAATGTAATTCAATATTTAATATACACTATGTTACCAGACGTTTGGGTCGCCTGCCTTTACATGCACACGAAGGTTAATAACATCCCATTCTTAATCCGTAGGGTTTAATACGGAGGTGGCCCACACTTGGCAGCTATAAGAGCTTCAACTCTTCTGGGAAGGCTGTCCACAAGGTTCAGGAGTGTGTTCATGGGAATTTTTGACCATTTTTCTAGAAGCGCATTTGTGAGGTCAGGCACAAGATGTTGGACCAGAAGGCCTCTAATTCATCCCAAAGGAGTTCTGTCAGGTTGGGGTCAGAACTCTGTGCAGGCCAGTCAGGTTCTGCACACCAAACTCGCTCATCCATGTCTTTATGGACCTCGCTTTGGGCACTGGTGTGCAGTCATTTTGGAACAGGAAGAGGCCGTCCCCAAACTGTTTCCACAAAGTTCCATGAAGCTCTCGCACTGTTCATGAGCTAATCCGAAAGCCACACGACGTTTGAAGGTCTGTAGCTATTGACTCTGCAGAAAGTTGGCGCCAGAAAATATGATGAGGACAAAACAAAGCTCCATGGAAATACTTTGGGGGAAAATAGCAGAGTAGCACATCTTTATTGGAAGCATTCAGTTTGGTGTGAATAAATGAATCCTACGGCTCCTCAAGAACTAAGCGGAGTTGCATTTAGCAGCAGCTGAGTATAGCGACAGTGATAAAACCCTGAAGTTAACTTTGTCCAGGAGCAGTAAAGGAGTCTCCGCTTGCTCCCTTACCATAGTTTGGAGGATAAAGAAGATCAGTCCCAGCAGTCTTTTACACAAGCATTTGTTAAAAAAAAGTGGCCTTTGTGATTTCCCTAATTCTGCATCCTCGGTCGATGATCAAATGCTTGATCAAACTTTCCGCCGGTTTGTGTAGCGCCTCATAAAGAGTTGTTCTAAACGCAACCCTCATTGACATTTCACTTAGATATTACTGATGTTTTTATTGTTGAATGTGATGTGTGGATGGGCAAGCTGGGTCATAAAATGAACTATGGAAATAGCAGCTGGGTGAAACACCTTGAAGCCTCTCCCCAATAAAAGCATCTACATCTGTGGAATCAGGGATATGCTGTCATAACAAGTATAGGCTAGTTAAATCAAAGTGACTGAACAACTAATGCTGTGTGTATGTGGTAATTTGGGGGTTTCATGAAGTTGCCCACTTTGCCGAGTACACAATGTAGTGTTGGTACTGAGGAGACAGGCGGGGTGCTGTTGATCAAACGTGAGCAGGACGCTCGTTTAGCAGGCAGAGAATCCTCATCACAAATAAGATCAAATAAGATGCATTTGTGATCACTAACAAACACATCTTCAATGCAAACATCATTAATGTTAAAACCATGAGAAAGTACAAGATCGAGCGTAGGTCCTTTGCTGTGCGTAGGACCAGAGACATGCTGAGAGAAGTTAAAAGATTCAGTAATATTTACAAATTCAGAAGCATTTTTTACAAGCATCATCATCCACATGAATGTTAAAATCGCCAACAATGATCACTCGGTCCAGCTTAATAATGGATGATAAGAAGTCAGAAAAATCAGTAAGAAAAGAGGCCGCTGGCTCAGGTGGCCGGTAGACTAAATACAATGAAATGTATTTCAACGACCAACCTTAGTAATCTGTAGTTCAAAAGAAGAGTACGTGCCAGCGCTCATTGACTGGCAGATAAAATGTTTTTTAATAACCACAGCAAGACCTCCACCACGGCCTGTGAGTCTTGTGCGTGCTGATAAAAGTACAGTCCACAGGACAGAGCTCATTCAAGTGATGGTAGTCCATATCCCGTTGCCAAGTCTCCGTGAGCAACAAGAAGTCCATGTTCTTGAAGGTAAATCAATCACTGAGCAACAGAGACTTGTTTGCAATTGAACGGGCATTTATCAGACCCATCCTGAGCGGTGCAGGAACAGGAACATCTGAAGCAGAGAAAGAGGCTCGCGGCGGCGACCTCAGATGCACGGAACACACACGGCGACCAGTGGTAGGGTTTCTCCAGGGCACCGGGACCAGAGTCCTGGGGACGTCAGGGAAGACAGAACGAAGATCTGGCGTCGCCGTCAAAGACCCCCTGCTTCAAGAGTGTTTTCAGATGAACCTGCCTCTCTGCCCATTTTCCTCGCTTTCTCTGCCGTCTATTTGTAGGTCGTACTAGGCCCTCTCCCTGCCGCAAACACACAGCAGTTGCAGTCGGACGTACGATCGGGGCTGCAAACTCACCTGTACCACTCCAGGTACATCCGTCACCGCACTCCGCCGTGGAGGATCGGATCAACAGCATTGTTTGGCGATCGTACACCCATGCAGTAGACATAACGTTTGTTGACAAACTTAGTTGCAATATAGCACAGGAAACAAACAAAACGAGTCGGGACGAACAACCAGCCGCAGCGGCGAAGCCATACACAGGCGCCAAACCGGAACCGGAGCGAACAAACTAAAGTTCTAGATAGCGTCATCAAACCTTTCACTATAATATATAAAACATGTCTGACCAGGCACGTGCACACATAGACATCAACAGGGGCTCAAGCACCTGCCCTTTTTCTTCCTCAAGAGAAAGTGCCCTTTTTTCCGGGATGCTTTTTTTTTTTAAATAAATGAATTTATATGTACAGTATATCTATTCCTGTTTGCGCACAGCTTTCCTGTCAAACAAATATATTTACTGAATAAAAAATCTAAATATCAGCTCGGGAGATGAGACTTTGTCAGTTCCGATGCTCTCTCTCTCTCTCTCTCTCTCTCTCTCTCTCTCTCTCTCTCTCCGCCTCTACCCGCAGCAGCCCCTCCCAGCAGTGTTTTTCTTGGCTTGTGCGGAGGTGAGTGGTGATGAACTAAAGACCAACAAAAGTAAACTACCAGTGCCTCGAGTTCACTGCTAACATGCATGACTCACGAGCTGAGCTAAAATAATTAGCTAAAGTCAAGCTAAGGATCATGGTTGGCCATACAGGCTACTGTTACTGTTGCCTACTTAATGGAGACACAACAGGTGAGTACAGTAAAATTTGTGTCTAATAATGTAATGACGATCGCCACATTGATATGCAAATTAGGCGTTAACTAATTAAAATGTGCTAATTTCCACACATTTGACAAGTCACCGCAGGTGAATGGGCTAAAGAAAATAACTAAATCATGTCACCACAGACCTTCCCCAGTTAATGACTTACATCAAGACTCTTTTCCCCTGAAATGTTCTGTTTAATATACAGGGTAAACTCCATCTAAATGTGTATTTTGGAAGTTTTCTTTCCATGACAGTAAAAGAAGACATGAAGCAAAATAGACCCAAATTTGAAATTTGACCACTATATGAAAAAGTGTCCTGCCTTAAGCAGTAACTTTATATTTCTGATCGTAGAGGCTCCTCATCTAATAACTATCCATTCCATTAGTTTGTTGTATGCTGATAGATCTTTACATGATACAGACAGCCCTCCCTCAAATGTGAAACCAAGTCCTAACAAACTAAGTGTTATGTGATCCAACAAGACCAAAACAATTAAAAGGATTTATTGCCTTGTGAAAAATAAACAAATAATTAGTGAAACTATGTCCCTCTCCTTGGTGCAGTCATTTATTCTAAATATATACTAGTAGCATAAAAAACATGCACATTGTTTGCTGTTGCTGCTCTTGTGTGATTATTTTGTAGAAAAATGTTGAGGGTTAAACATTTGCAAAAGTGGGAATCAAAATAAATTGGTAAGTTAGTCAGAGTTGTGTTAATATATTTAACATTTTGTCAAAAAAAATCATAAATAATTATGACAAGTGCCGTTTTTTTCACTTGAGCCGCTGCTCACCAAAATGTGCATTTCCCTGCCTGTGTATCTTTCTCAAAACTGTATCACAGCATTTGTTGATGTATCGATAGAAGCATCAGTATACGCATATCAGCAAGGAGTACATAATGATATATATTTCTGTATCATCATTTTGAAAACAACACTGTTTAAATCCTTGTTCCATGTGCCCCTTTTATACTTTGAGCACCTGCCCTTCCAAAGGTCTCTGCACGGCCCTGTGTCTGACACCTTGAAATAACAGGTGTTGTCTTTTTAGTTTCTGCACCTTCACTTTGGCAGCATTAGCTGTTGGGACGTGGCTTGGTAACAGGTGGGTTCCCGGATTGAGTCCAACATGGCCCATTGCTGAATGTGATCCAAAGCCCTGAACTCCTAACTGCTCCCCCGGCGCCGCACAATGGCAGCCCACTGCTCATGGGTTAAATGCAGAGAACACATTTCCCCAGTTCTTTTAAGTAATTTTCCCTCGGGGATCGATGAAATATTTCTGATTCTGATATACTGTACAAGTGTTTGTCAGAAGCCAAACTTGTCAGATGTTAATGTTTTCCAGACTGAAGCAGCTGAACATGAAGAATTAAATACAGACTAAAATTAGCAAAAACTGTTTTAAAATCAAATTAAAAGATTAAAAAGTAAAGTAAAATTGTTGGCAGGCACGTGATGCATATTTCAACAACCGAATGTGTTAACATCGGTGCTTAAAGGAAGCTTTCTCCTCCCGTGAGTCCCCAGCGTGAGACTGCAGGAGTCATTTTATATCTTCTGTCTGTATGAGTGATGGCTGAACATCTTTGCTTTGAACTTATGATAACACTGCCTGCTCAATATACACAGTTGGTCCTGAGCACGCTAGTTTGTGTTTACTCTCCACCAGGAAGTCGGCTAGTCTGTTTACATTGCCTTGTGTTTCTTTTACATATTTTCTTAATGCCTGTCTGTCTTATTTTAGTCACAAGGAATTTCCTTGAAGATCAAAGGTGTGATACAAATAAATACACCTTGTATAGGTGGAGATAAATGATGGTAATTACATTGTAAATATTATTAAAATATACTTGCACATGTCTGTGTGGTAAATTCGGAGACACCAGCCTGTCTATAGAGGAGGAGACAGGCGGGGTGCTGTTGAGAGCAGATGATCAGTCATACTCTTTAAATTAACTTCCACTCACTGCAGACTATGGCTAAACTTTTTATCAAAATATTATTGAAATCACAATGTGCAATAGTCAAATCGCAGGAGCTGCAATTTTCTGATAAAGGTAAAATGAGTCATGCCTTTATTTAATTTATAAATAAAGCAGAGAGGCCCCAGCAGATATCACATCTTCTCAATTTTTTTACAGTGAAAATGAAATACAAAAGTGAACACTTCAACTAAAATTGTGACTTGCAATAGGTGATGAAATAATCACAATATGATTTTAAATTTTTTTTAGTGCAAATGGGTAAAATGAGTCCGGCTGGAGATTATAAAATTAACTTCCGCCTTGTGTTTGATTCCTTTATTTCCCTTATTTACAATGGGGGGAAAGATATTTATTTTTACTTTTACCAACTTTATTACCTGACATTCAAACATGCTGGCGATTAATTAAAGTGAACTCAGCATATGGTTTGATGAGCGATCCAGTCATTGTCACCTGTTTGATCAGACAGTAGTAGTTACTAGACGGGCCGTACAGCTGCTCTTGTGTCGCTGAATTTAGTTTTGATTTTTGGGGATTTAAGGAGAGAAAGCAGCTGATGAAATTTTTGAAGTTGTTGTCATTGGATCAAAATGATTCCTTCTTGAAAATGTGCTCAGATGTTTTCAGAGATGTGAGGATCCTGTCAGGAGAGAACGGCCCATGATCTCAGCATTTACATTTGTTCATTTAGCTGACGCTTTTATCCAAAGCGACTTACAATTGGTATAAATGTCAGAGGTCGCACGCCTCTGGAGCAACGAGGGGTTAAGTGTCTTGCTCAGGGACACAATTGTGAATGGGTCACAGTGGGGGATTGAACGAAAGGCAGGCGTCTTATCCACTGGGCCATCACCACCCTCAGCAGCCTCCATAATCGTAATGGATAGATCAGTTGTTTCTCTGCATACCCTTTGGTAATTTCCTGGTGGCTGTGATGTTTCATGGAAAAAAATTCTGAAAAAAACCCTACACTCCACCAGCAGCACCTGCAGTAACATTACTTCTGGTTCCAGCCAGCAGAAGAACTACTTTTACTAATAAAGTGATTATCTGTGTGGCTGCTGTAATAATAAAGTAAATAGATAAGCACATCAAAATATTGTTAACATCATGACAAGAAATGTATGTATTTTCTTTATATCACATACAAATAATATATTGATATTAGTATTACATTTAACAGGTGCAGCTGTGTCTTCAGTGTACTGTAACAGGTAACACCTTTGTTTTTTTTCTATATCATGTGCTTGAGCCTGCTTCATGAAATGGCAGGTATGTTTTCTTTAACATTGTTTAAGGAACTGTTTAACATTTACTCAAGGCTGTGCCAATAGCTAAAACAATATTCATTAGAAAAATAAGATCATGTCCTGTGATCAGGGGATGACACGTAAGTTCAGCATACAGAGCAGCCAGAAAAGGTATATAAGGACTGAGTTCCCTTCTCCAAGACATCCTGCTACCTGCTACTGCAACTTCATCTGATCATCACAACAAGGTGAGGTTTTAATTCTTGCCTTTCACCACAGCAAAAGCTTTACAGAAAAGACTCTCAATTATATTTAGTGTTAGATTTTCTTGACAGTGATAAATGTAGAAATAAGACTGCATTTTGCTTCATTTCTATGAAACTTCTCCAACATATTTTTATATTAAAAAAGCAAATTAACTTCTCTAATATCTTTACACAGATGGCATCAGTTCTTCATGTCATTGGGCTCCTCTGTTTGACCAGCGGGCTGTGGATTGGAGCAAATGTAAGTAGAGTTTTTAATAGAACAGCTTTGTTAAACCTTAAAAAAACAAGGCAAGGTCCTGATTTAGTCTATTAAGTTATTTTAAGTGTTAGTGAAGCATAAAGATGGTACTCCCCACTGCTTCACAAATATCAAACTGCACCGTTCCAACAAGGAAGTCATGTAAGGGAGGGAGAATGAGCCATACTACCAGCCGATCAGTGTGTGTCAGGAAAATGATTTAAGAAAATGTCACCAATGTGCTTCGTAGACATTAAGGCTGTCATTCCTTCAAAAAGTCAAGTTTGAGCGAATTCAAGCTAATTAAATTAGTTTGAACTGCTGATTTTTTTTTTCTTTCCTCATCCTGAAAACGTTCTCCTGAAACCAAACCAACGGGCCACACATCCTTGCATACAGATCTTTCCTTCGTATCGGTGATGACCTTTTTAGCTTCTGGTATCTGAGGAGGAAATGAAAAGCAGTCAGATGAGTCTGATGTTGCTCCGCTCATTTCTGCTGCCTCACGTAGGTTTCAGCGAGCAGCAAGTCCTCAGATTTGTGGTGGTTGTAAAGTAAAGCAGCTGCTTTTCACAGTCGGCTGTCAGGCTTATTTGTGTTGGTAAATTTAGTGTAGAACCCAAAATCCTTCCAGACTCTGCTTCTCAGATGCTTCAGGGTCATGATTATTTCATCAGCGCAGCTTTGCTGGTTAGTCTCAATGCAAACTGCCTCAAATCTCAAGTTTATATTTACACTGAATATTTAATGTTTCTTGCGACGTTCAAACGAAAGGTCATAAAAATAGAGAAACACCCCCATTTTAATAAAATACCACCTTACCAAAAATAGCAATGCTGCCATTGTAGTCACAGAGTATCTACACACATCTAAAGCTACAAAAAAGGAAAACTATTTGACCTACAACAGTGTAAACAAAAAGAGCTGTGGAGTTTAAACTCGCTAACTGGCCGTCGGACTGAGGGTCGTTTTAGCCTGCCGTTAATTCAACTTAACAAGCAGCAGCGATGATATAGCCATTTTTTTTAATAGCAGGAGAATCCACACAACAGGCGCGACTCTTTCCTGCATGGGTGCGCACGCCAAATAAGACATCCAGAACTTTTGTCAAACGAGAATATAAAAGTTGAATCTGTCGCAGGGCAGCCACAGTCCCTCAGTCCTGTAGAACGTCATGAATCCAGTCAGAGCTCTGAGGAAATGCAGATGCAAAACAAACAATCCAAAGTGCCCAAAATTGATATAGGCCTACATAAAATTTTAATTCTGCATTTTTTTAGTCAAAATAATTTATTCTTTGCTCTTTGTTTCTAATGTTTCATCTCTGTATTACAGTATTTACTGCTGTTAAAAAGAAATAAACAGTGTTTCTGAGGATTTTTCTCTTTTCAATTAATCTTTTACACCAGTGCAGCACTTTCATTATATTTAATAAGAAGCTGCTCTTTTATGTGTTTATCTTAATAGACTACATGTTTTAAAAAAAGGATCACACAACCTTATCAGAGCTAATATTAGTACATTTTAGCACACCAGTTTAAGCATTCCATAGTCAACTTTAATCATATAAAACATAATTAACATAATTTCACTAGCCACAAAAAAATCTGGCTAGTGGAAATGCTGCATGGCTAGTAACTTTGGAAAACCACCAGCCACATTGGCTAGTGAGCAAAAAAGTTAATGTCAAGCCCTGATTAGCAGATATGGTTTTCAGACATACATAGCTGTATATAAATGTGAAGGGAGTTCATGGTTTGCAGCGAGCTGCTAATTCTTCAGATTTCTGATGGTTTTGGAGTAAAGCAGCTGCTTGTCTGCAATCAGCCTTATTTTTGTTGTTAATTTTGGCGTAGAACCCAAAGAACTTTCATACTCTGCTTCTCAAGTGTTTTCAGAGTTTATTCATTTAAATACTATTTAAACAAAAATAGCAACTGCTGCCATTGTAGTCAGACTCAACACACATCTAAGGCTACAAATAGGCAACTGAGTTGTACATTATTCATTTCTAATGCTGTGTTTTTACATCTACAGGGGCAAAGTGGAAAAGGTTGGTGCTTTTTATATTTATGGAGGTGAAATAAAATTAACTAGCAACTTATTTTGAAAAGGAGTAATTGTAGCAGTCATTTTTCAAGCAAAATGGAAAACACTACCTAGTTTTTTCTTTTCAAATGTGAGGATAAGATGACATTTCTTTTGTAGGTAACTGCCCTACCTGCCCTCCTGGTTGGACTCAGTTTGGCCAACGCTGTTTCCTGTTCCAGTCTGCTGATGTGGACTGGGCTACTGCAGAGGTACTTTATGAAACAATAACAGCTAAAACTGCCACCCTGTATTTATTGTCACATCCTCTAAACCAGTTTGCTGCAGCAAGAATCAAGCAGTCAAGAAACCCCCATTTGTTGACATTCATTTAAAAAGCAACTGTCTGTCAGTCTCAAACACGTTTATACTAAAAGTAAAGTTTTGTTTTGTAAGATGTTATTGTGATATTCACACAGTTGGACTGCATGTCAAAATATTATTTAAAGGCATTTCAAATACAAAGGATTGGTTCGTTGTCGGATTCTATTGTTAGTTAAATATTATGTCCATTTACTTTTGTTAAATTCAAACTTGCTGTGTCTCTTTGGTTTGCACTTTCTCTTCCTCATCAGCGTTCCTGCACTTCTGTTGGTGGGAATCTGGCCTCCATTCAAAGCCCAGAGGAGTACACCTTCATCAGAGAGCTGATTTTCAGATCGGCTAACGCGCATAAACCAACTTGGGTCGGAGGCTACGATGCAGTGAAGGTGAGTGTTTCCTCATTAAGCAGGATCTGATGATCTGTGTATAACAAAGTCATACATTGGTTTTTTCTGCTTTATTTTGTTTAAGTGTTCATTGTGTGTTTTTGTGCGTTATGTCCTGTTTTGTTGTTAGTTTATGTTGTTGAGTGTCTTTCTCTCATTATAGATATATTCTGTCTTTTGTCGATCTGACCTTGAACTCTTCTGGATTTGCATTTGCGTCTGCATTTGGGCCTAAATCCCTTGTTCCTGTCTCTGAGTTTGATTAACAGTTGTTTTGGAATGGTGACAGATCTCTCTTCAGTGAGGCTGTCTGCACTGTCTATATAGCAAGACCAATAATAAATTGACCTTTACAACTTTTTCTTTCAGGAGGGTGTGTGGCTGTGGAGTGATGGTTCCATGTGGGACTTCAAAGGCTGGGCTTCAGGGGAACCCAACAATCTTGGAAATGAGAACTGTATGCACATTAACATGCAAGGTACAAATTGGTCTGCTGTCCTCCTGATTGGGATTTTTATTAAGACAGAATGGGAAAGTTTTCAATATTCAGGATGGAAAAATAATCTCTTGTAAGTGATTGTTTACTGTATTATCTAATTTATACATTACATCCTATTCTTTTTGATTGTTTCCTTTCTTTATTTTTAGTGCATGCTTTCATTTACAAGGCAGGAGAGTGCAGGAGAGTTTTTACTTACTTAAAGCGGCAGTTAGTAACAATTTAACATATAATGCAAAACCTTCGGCCTCTCTCTCTGCTGCCGAATGTGTTCACACACTTGTTTACACCTTACACTGTTGTTGGCAAAGGAGCGAAGGGCAGTTTCTTTATAATTGGTGGTTGTTTCTCAGCCATTCTGTTTGCAAAACGTCTGAAGCCGAGCGCTGAAGATAGTGAGCTGGGTGCATGAGCTGTGATTGACACTGTGTGAGGCTCCGTTCAGACTGCAGGCCAAAGTGACCCAAATATGATTTTTTTGCTCACATATGACTCAGATCTGATCTTTTTATGACAGTGTAAACAGGCCAGGTCACATGGAATCTGATGTTTTCCAGTTTGGATTTGGGCCACTTTCATATGTTGTGATATATGTAATGTGACCTGAGTCTGGACACTCAGAGCAGAATTGATGCGACCTTGATGTCACTCTAGAGCAGCTGTTTTCACAGTTCTGCTCGGTGAATGAAATAGCTCCACAAAGGCCGTTGTTAGAAATGTGTCTGTAGATTGTTGCAAACAGCAGCAGGAGCAACCTGATTGTTTTTTATATTTGTTTTTTTGTTCTTACAGATTATCTGTCTCATGTACTACTGTCAGGATATGGGGACAGTTTTAGCAAATTTGACAGTGTCATTTAAAAAATCCCTACTGCAGCTTTCATTGACAAAAGGAAAACAATGTTGTGAAAACTTTGTATCAGAGACCTCTAATGTGCTGTTATTGTTATGTCTGTCTACAGGAAGAGATTATGTCAACGACGTAGTCTGTACCAACCCGAATTCTGTTCTTTGTGCCAAACGCCTGTAAAGATCTTCATCATGTGGTGACACATCTGCCATGATGATGTCACTTCCCCACTGATGATGGTATTTCCACCAGGATCTCAAGCCTCGATGACATCACTGCTGGAAAACCAATTAACAGTTCTGATTTAAATTTCAGTTGGATTTAATAAACACATATATCCTGTTCAGCAAGCTGTCTCACCTCTTTGTAACACCGTCTCCTGCACCAAAGCTCAATATTTCTATAAAAACGTTTTCAAATATTATCTTTCAATCAGTTTTACTTCAGATTGTGGTTCCACATCAGATATTTCAGATTCAAAGATTAAAACCACACAAAACTACAGCACATCAGAAACACACAAATCAAACAATACATCCAGTGAACATACAAACTGTACGTCAATCACAGAGATCTATTCAAAAATAATTTGGCTGTCTTCCAGAGTTCAGCAGGATCTGGGGTCTCATTTATAAAACTGTGCGTAGAATTTTCAATAAAAGTGTACGTGCGCTCAAAAGCCAAAAATGGCGTTCGCCAAAATACAAAACCCTGCGTATGCACACGTGTTAGCAAGTTCCCTTTATAAATCACAATCAAATTGCTCCTTGTCCGACCCTTCAAACGCCCTTCATTAATATTAATCCGTCCTGAGTGCATGAAGAAAAGGAGGCAAATTCTGACAGAGAAGCTACAAAAATTTAATTTAACTGTGTGACACTGACGTTCCTTTGGGTGAAGCAGAAGCGAACTTTCAGGCAACGCCTGTGCACCGGAGGAAAGGGAGCACCGGAGCTCCTCCCCTTTACAACCGACGTGCAGGAAAAGCAGCTCTCTTTAGTTATGACGTCTCTGACCGGAGGGGGACACACATACGCGCAAGACGGGATAACCCGGGTACTAATTTGGATTCCCCCGTTTGAAAACAGAGTAAACCAAATACATTCCACTTGTGTTTAAACATTTATTCAGGCTACACAAACACTTCTCTAACTTAACGAGGCTGGCGATGAGTTAAAAGAAATAGCCAGTGACGTGTTGTAAATGACAATAAGACTGTTTCCATTATGTGTTTTTACAAGCAGCGCATCATATTTATGAGAATAAATTTCAAAGACGCACGCAAGTAGGCCTATTAATTAATAATTAAGTTTCCTGATTAAACTGTCCGTGTTTCTTCTGCAGAAACAGATATCACCGTTTGTGTTTGTTGCCCTCATTCATGGATCTTTTTTGTGCTGCAAATTATCTTAAATTATGTTTTTTTTATTGCGCACTTCAGGGAAAATATTTAGAAAGGCTTTAAGCCTACAATACTCAGAGGTAATATTTCTATTTATTTTACACAGCAGTAGGCCTTTTTTCATCCTTCTGCCATGTGAGTCGCCGTTTCTCATTTCTCCTCTTTATGTGCGTACACATGGTTCAGAGTTTACTTACAGGACGCACATTTTCCCGTCAAGTTTGTTTTTTTATAGATCATTTTGCTTGGGAAGTGACGTATGCACGTTTCCAGTCCTGTTTTGTGCGTACGCACCGTTTATAAATGAGACCCCTGATCTTTATGAGGACCAGCCTACCTTTTCATATAAATACACTGATTAAAAACTGCTTACAGCTAAATTCCGGATTTTGTTCCTGAAATGAGACGTTGGTCTTATCTCATATTTTGGACGCTGTTAAGTTTTTAAAAGTCATTTAATTTTGTTTGGTTGTTATTGTACCTTTTATATGCCTAAACTGTCTTATTGGTTGAGATTGTATTTAATTTTAAAATAGTCAAAACCATATGTGAAGACGTCTCCTTCGGCTCTGGCAAACTTAATTGGCGTTTTTTTAAAAAAAAATATTATTATTATTTTCATCTTCAGATTTAAATCAATAATTGATCAAATCGTTGCCACGTTTAAAAGATGGAGAAGCACTTCTAAAATGAAAGTTACTGCTGCATCTGTTTATTAATTCACCTTATTAACCTCTTGTGTACGTGTAACTAGGCCTGCACTGCCATCTACTGACCAATACAGGCTGTTAACAGGATGGTGCCCCTTTTTAACAAGTGTTTATAAAAGGAGGGTTTCCCCCACAAGCTCTAATAGCATCCATAACATCTTTATTACAAATCTTGTGTGAAGAATAGCGCAACTTTGCGTGCTGTAGGTCCTCTGGAAGGTGGGCTGATCAGTTGCACTGTCAATCCAATTGTGATTAAGTGTCAGTGTGTTTGATGTGGTTTCACTTTAGTTGTAAAATAAAAGGCTGCAGATGTACTTACAGCAAATATCCAGGATAACTAATCTTAGGTGAGAGACGCACCACTGTCCGCGTCCTTGGGTTCTTCTCAAGTCTCTTAATTGCATCCACGTTTCTCTCACTTGCGTGTTTTCCTTGCGTTTTAGTCCCGCCCGCCGGGGACGCATGGAGAGACCAAAGCAAGGAGAGAAGGGACGAGGAAATATGTTTTTAGAGACGTGAGACGTCCTTTCCTCCGAAGCGTCACATGAAGCGACGTCCGTTTCTGATCACGGCTGGATCAGCTGTGGTCAGTCGGCTCTAACAGCTGTACACACTTTTGATGGAGTTTGTGTCTGCACACAAGTGCACTGTGTTGGCAATAATAAGTCTCACAGTTATCAGAGCACAGCGGCATGATTCTCTCTGTAGCAGTTACTACCTGTTTAACAAACACCTGCACATGAATAATAATTACAGGATCATACTGGCACCATGCTGATATTATCTTATATTAATTGATTCTGATTGTGAGTTCGTTATTGAATAACCCAGAATATGATCGCGTCTTTAGATTTATCAGGCTAAATGTTGCAGGGAAATTGAAATTATGTAAAAATCGATGCTCACTTTTAGGCTTTCAGTTTATTTCCTCTCCTGATATCCTTTAACAGTAGCCTAACCTAATGCACAGCTACATTAAATGTATGCAAGTCACATCACTGCGTTTCATCATGTCAGTCCGACGCTTTCTTTTTAGCGTAGCGGCTTTCATTCATACTTTCATCAGCTGATTTTACTCGCGGGGCCGCAGGCTGCTTTCATCAGATGCAGTAGGTGAGATCAGCTGGATGAGCGGCTATGTTTTATATACGTCTATTTGGACTGAACACAAAAATGACCAGCCTCACAAAACAAAAAATTGATGGGAGAAATAAAATAAAAATAAAAATCTTTCTAATGAATGAAGAAAGTTGTGTGTGGGGCTTTTGTTGTTCAGACCTACAATGAACTCAGATTTTAACTTGACAGTGATTCATAAAACAAATCAAATATAGTAGCCCAACTCTGATCGTGTATCAGATCAATCCGCAGCGTCCAATCAAAAACGGCTACCCAGTAAGGGGGCGTGTCGGTCTGTAAAAGACTTCCGCGAAGGATGCACTGGCGTATCCTCGCTCATAGCTCCTCAGAAATCGATCCTCGCTCCTCGACACGCAGATAAGAGCTTTGGGACGGTCCGCGAGATGGCGAAGCAGAAAACCATCCGGTTCAAGCGAGGAGCGAGGAATTAGCCTAACTTTTTTTTTTTTTGTCATCTTTATTACCAAAAAAAGTTACAACATAGAAGACTTATGAAAATATACACAACAGTATACAAATAGTCTACATATAAAACACACAAATCAGGTTAAGTAAAGAATTGTCAGGGGAAGCCTATAGGTTATTGCAAGAAAAAGGAGGACTATATGTTGACAGTTTTAACCGCTTTTTTGTTTGTTGTTGGAGCCAGAAATTAAATTAATGTACAGCACAACTTCATGGGAAAAAAATACAAAATTGTTTTTTTAGAGCTGAATTTACATTTATGAATGTGGAATTTAGCCAACAGAATTAATAAATTTATAATGAAGTACAACTTTTCTTTACTTTGGTTTCTATAAAAGCAAAATACAACATTCTTCCGTAATAAGGTAAAGTCTTTATCGATATGGTCAATGATAAATCTGCTGAGATTTTGCCAGAATGTTCTGGTGTACGAGCAATACCAAAAGAGGTGCAATACAGTTTCTGGGTGGTCTTCACAAAAACAGCAGCTCGTATTGATGTCTCTTTTAAATTTAACCATGTAATGATTAGCAGGGTAATATCTGTGAATTATTCTGAACGACACTTCTTTCACCTTGTTTACTATCAAGTATCTGTGAGGAATCATCCAAACCTTTTTCCAGTCAATGTCGTTTACAAATCGGTTCCAGTAAAATGTGACATTTGGAACAGAAACAATTTCTTTCTGAGATAAAGCACGGATGTTCTTATTATTTCGAGGAAGTTGGGAGAAACAGATTTTGCCTACTGGTGATTCAGCCACATCAAGGAGGGAGATAGAAGCAGGTGGAAGTCTGCCAGTATATTTAAAAAGCATGATGGTGCCTGAAGGGATGGCGTCAAATACAATTGCATATTCTCTAGGTGTAATTGGAATGTTATATGTTGATAAAAACTCTTTATAGGAAAAAAGTCGCCCCTCTTCACTGAAAAGCTGGTCCACCAGCAGAATCTGATTAAGAACCCAACTCTCAAAAAAGAGTGATTTGTTTTTATATAATATATCTCTATTATTCCAAATTAGGTATCTGTGAGGTGAAAAATTATGTTTATAAGTGTAGTAGGTTGGAAAAGCTACATGTTTACTTTTAGGTAAACAGACACCCCCCATTTATTTGTTATAATTGATCTATCCTAATACACTAACTCATAACACAAGGTAATGCACTAACTGGTCAGTAGATGGTGCTCGGGTGCTGCCGTGGATCAAGTAGGGAGGCTGCAGCTATACAAGCTCCGCTCATGCGCAGCTCAGAAATAAACGAGCACTGGCTTGAGCAAGACGCTAACTTTGGTCATCTCTCTATTAATCCACAGTGGCTACACAGTGCTCCCGAGCCTGTGTAACCTTTGCTGCCGGTCCAGATTACCCCTAGGTCTGGCGCCGGTAACATAAGCCTAACAAACAAGAGACTTGAGAAGCACCCTCTGTCTTCGGTGGTCAGGTGTGTTGGGTCAGAGTGTCTTGAACACACCCTTAGCAAAGCACAGACGTACACATGCTGTGGCCCTTCAGCGGTTCGCTTCTTTTTCCAGATCTGGGCCACAAGCAAGACACAAGGTTGTATAACGAAAATAAATTTTGCAGTCACACTCAGAACTTAACGGATAATTGAATTTATATTCATATTCGGTAACATTTAAAAATAAATTGAAATAACACACAGTTAATATATAAATAGATAAAAGTTTTCTCTGAGATTATAAAGTCGTAGAAAAGGCCCACATAAAGGCCTCCTGTAGAAGCACCGTATGCTCGCAAGTATACACTTTTTGGCATCTAAATATTCAGCATATAGTTACTCTAACACCAAATTTGTTAACATTGATTCTTAAAGGAAGCTTCGTCCTCAGGTCTGTCCCCAGTGAGATCGTAGAAGTCATTTTGTATCTGCTGTCTGTGTGAGAACGAACACGTTTTCTTTGAACTTATGACAACACTTCCTGCTCAATATACACAGTTGGTCTTGAGCACATTAGTTTGAGTTTACTCTCCAGCAGGCAGTCGGCTAGTCTGTTTGCATTGCCTTGTGTTTCTTTAACATATTTTCTTAATGCCTGTTTGTCTTATGAAAGTCACAGGAATTTCCTTGATGATCAAAGGTGTGATACAAATAAACAGACCTTGTACAGGTGGAGATAACTGACATTAATTACAATATAAATATTATTAAAGTGTATTTGCACGTGTCTGTGTGAGACACGGTAAATTCAAAGACATCGGCCAGGAGGAGACAGCCTGCATGCTTTTGAGGCATAAACCCAATGCAGACTATGGCTGAAATTTTTAGGGAAACATATTTAAAATCACAATATGTCCATGTGAAATATTGAAATCGCAGGAGCTGCAGTTTTCTGATGAAGCTAAAATGGATCATGCCTTCATGCAGAAATCACATCTTCTTTAATTTTTTACAGTGAAAATGAAATGCAAAAACATTCCCATTAAAATCACGACTCTCTATCTGATGAAATAATCACAATATGACTCTTTTTAAATGTTTGAATTTCATTCAGCTCTAGTGCAGATGGGGCTGAGTAAAATGACTCTGGCTGGTGATTATAAAACCAACCGCCTGGTGTTTGACTTCTTGATCTCCTCGGCTTGTGCTGTAACCTTTTCTTAACAAATCTCCTCTTTAATATGTCTGACAAAGATATTTGTCTTTACTTTTCCCAACTTAATTCCCTGACATTACAACATGCTGCTGATAAATTACAGTGAAGTCAACATCTGGTTTGATGACTGATCCAGTCGTTGTCACCTGTTTGATCAGACAGATCCTGACACGTCACGTCTTGTGGTCAGTTTAGTCACTAGACGCCCGTACAACTGCTGTTGTGTCGTTGAATTTAGTTTTGAGAATTCAGGAGAGAAAGTTGCCCGTAACATTTTTGAATATGTGGTCACTCCATCAAAATGATTCCTTCTTGAAAATGTGCTCAGATGTTTTCTCCTGTCAGGAGAGAGCGGCCCATGATCTCTGCAGCTTCCATGGTCGTAATGGATAGAAGAGTTGTTTCTCTGCCTGCCCTTTGGTAATTTCCTGGTGGCTGTGATGTTTCATAGAATTTTGAAAACTCAGATTTACCGCTAAACTCCACCAGAGCAGCGCCCGCAGTAACATTACTTCTGGTTTCAGCCAGAAGAAGAACTAGCCTACCTTACATTTTTCCCAAAAGGGATTAATAATAACACACAACTGTGTTGCTGCTGTATGTAATAATAAAGTCAATAGATCAACACATTAAAATATTGTTAACATCATGATAAGAAATGTTATGTATTTTTTTTGTTTCACATACAGATAATATATTGATATTGGTACATTTAACAGGTGTAGCTGTGTCTCCAGTGTACTGTAACAGGTAACACCTTTGTTTTTGTTGCCGTATCATGTGCTTAAAATTACCAGAATGTTTTTTTTAACACTGTTTAACAAACTGATTTAACATTTACTCAAGGCTGTGCCAATAGCTAAAACAATATTCATAACAAAAATTAGACCGTGTCCTGTGATCAGGGGATGACACGCAACTTAAGGAACGAAAGCAGCCAGAAAAGGTATATAAGGACTGAGTTCCCTTCTCCAAGACATCCTGCTACCTGCTACTGCAACTGCAACTTCATCTGATCATCACAACAAGGTGAGGTTTTAATTCTTGCCTTTCACCACAGCACCAGCTTTACAGAAAAGACTCTCAGTTATATTTAGTGTTAGATTTACTTGACAGTGATAAATGTAGAAATAAGACTGCATTTTGCTTCATTTCTATGAAACTTCTCCAACATATTTTTATATTAAAAAAGTGAATTAACTTCTCTAATATCTTTACACAGATGGCATCAAGTTCTTCATTTCATTGGGCTCCTCTGTTTGACCAGCGGGCTGTGGATTGGAGCAAATGTAAGTAGAGTTTTTAATAGAACAGCTTTGTTAAACCTTAAAAAACATGGCAAGGTCCTGATTTAGTCTATTAAGTTATTTTAAGTGTTAGTGAAGCATAAAGATGGTACTCCCCACTGCTTCACAAATATCAAACTGCACCGTTCCAACAAGGAAGTCATGTAAGGGAGGGAGAATGAGCCATACTACCAGCCGATCAGTGTGTGTCAGGAAAATGATTTAAGAAAATGTCACCAATGTGCTTCGTAGACATTAAGGCTGTCATTCCTTCAAAAAGTCAAGTTTGAGCGAATTCAAGCTAATTAAATTAGTTTGAACTGCTGATTTTTTTTCTTTCCTCATCCTGAAAACGTTCTCCTGAAACCAAACCAACGGGCCACACATCCTTGCATACAGATCTTTCCTTCGTATCGGTGATGACCTTTTTAGCTTCTGGTATCTGAGGAGGAAATGAAAAGCAGTCAGATGAGTCTGATGTTGCTCCGCTCATTTCTGCTGCCTCACGTAGGTTTCAGCGAGCAGCAAGTCCTCAGATTTGTGGTGGTTGTAAAGTAAAGCAGCTGCTTTTCACAGTCGGCTGTCAGGCTGATTTTTGTTGGTAAATTTAGTGTAGAACCCAAAGTCCACATTCTGCCTCTCAGGTGCTTCAGGGTCATGATTATTTGATCAGCACAGCTTTGTGTGTTAGTCTCAATGCAAACTGCCTCAAACGTCTGTTCCTTGCACCTAATATTTACACTGACACTATTTACACATATTTAATGTTTCTTGCGACGTTCAAACGAAAGGTCACAGAATTAGAGAAATCCCCTCATTTTGTTAAAATACCTTCTTACCAAAAATAGCAATGCTGCCATTGTAGTCACAGAGTATCTACACACATCTAAAGCTACGAAAAGGAAAACTCTGTTCATTTCTAATGCTGTGCTTTTACATCTACAGGGGCAAAGTGGAAAAGGTTGGTGCTTTTTATATTCATAGAGGTGAAATAAAATTAACTGGCAACTTATTTTGAAATGGAGTAATTGTAGCAGTAATTATTCAACAAAATGGAAAACACTACCTAGTTTTATATTTTCAAATGTGAGGATAAGATGACAATTATTTTATAGTTGACTGCCCTACCTGCCCTCCTGGTTGGACTCAGTTTGGCCAACGCTGTTTCCTGTTCCAGTTCAGTGATGTGGACTGGGCTACTGCAGAGGTACTTTATGAAACAAAACTAAACTAAAACTGCCATAACGTATTTATTGTCACATCCTCTAAACCAGTTTGCTGCTACAAGAATCAAGCAGTCAAGAAACCCTCATTTGTTAATAATTCATTTAAAAGGCAACTGTCTGTCAGTCTCAAACACGTTGATACTAAAAGTAATGTTAATGTTATTGTGATATTCACACAGTTGGACTGCATGTCAAAATATTATTTAAAGGCATTTCAAATACAAAGGATTGTTTCGTTGTCGGATTCTATTGTTAGTTAAATATTATGTCCATTTAGTTTTGTTGAATTCAAACTTACTGTGTCTCTTTTGTTTGCACTTTCTCTTCCTCATCAGCGTTTCTGCACTTCTGTTGGTGGGAATCTGGCCTCCATTCAAAGCCCAGAGGAGTACACCTTCATCAGAGAGCTGATTTTCAGATCGACTAACTCAAATAAACCAACTTGGGTCGGAGGCTACGATGCAGCGAAGGTTAGTGTTTTATCACTAAACATGATCTGATCATCTGTTTGGTAGTTTTAAAAATGTCGGGCAGGTGTGATGTGTCTATTTCATAAGCTTAATTAGCAGGTAATCTCATTGAGGTGTCTTTTGCAAGAGAGACCTGATACAGCAGAAGAAATAAGTACAAAGAGAAGACACAAGCATTTACAGTGTAAAACAAAGTCATACATTGGTTCCATTTTCTGCTTTATTTTGTTAAAGTGTTCATTGTGTGCTTTTTGTGCTTTACGTCCTGTTTTGTTGTTAGTTTATGATGTTGAGTGTCTTTCTCTCATTATGGATATATTCTGTCTTTTGTCGATCTGACCTTGAACTCTTCTGGATTTGCATTTGCTTCTGCATTTGGGCCTAAATCCCTTGTTCCTGTCTCTGAGTTTGATTAACAGTTGTTTTGGAATGGTGACAGATCTCTCTTCAGTGAGGCTGTCTGCACTGTCTATATAGCAAGAAAAATAATAAATTGACCTTTACAACTTTTTCTTTCAGGAGGGTGTGTGGCTGTGGAGTGATGGTTCCAAGTGGGACTTCAAAAGCTGGGCTTCAGGGGAACCCAACAACTTTGGTGGAAATGAGAACTGTATGCACATTAACATGCAAGGTACAAATTGGTCTGCTGTCCTCCTGATTGGGATTTTTATTAAGACAGAATGGGAAAGTTTTAAATATTCAGGATGGAAAAATAATCTCTTGTAAGTGATTGTTTACTGTATTATCTAATTTATACATTACATCCTATTCTTTTTGATTGTTTCCTTTCTTTGTTTTTAGTACATGCTTTCATTTACAAGGCAAGAGAGTGCAGGAGAGTTTTTACTTACTTAAAGCAGCAGTTAGTAACAATTTAACATATAATGCAAAACCTTCGGCCTCTCTCTCTGCTGCTGAATGTGTTCACACACTTGTTTACACCTTACACTGTTGTTGGCAAAGGAGCGAAGGGCAGTTTCTTTATAATTGGTGGTTGTTTCTCAGCCATTCTGTTTGCAAAACGTCTGAAGCCGAACGCTGAAGATAGTGAGCTGGGTGCATGAGCTGTGATTGACACTGTGTGAGGCTCCGTTCAGACTGCAGGCCAAAGTGACCCAAATATGATTTTTTTGCTCACATATGACTCAGATCTGATCTTTTTATGACAGTGTAAACAGGCCAGGTCACATGTTGTAATGTGTTGACGTTGTACAGTGCAAGAAACAGTAATATATGTCATGGAAAGGACAGAAAGTTGTGAACATATGTTGTGATATATGTAGATGTGACCATGGAGTAAACTGAGAAAGCACTCAGAGCAGAATCTCGATAGCAACCGAGTCTGATATGGTCACATTTACTAGTAGCGAGCTGTTTAACACAATGTATCTGGAACTCGGTGAATTGAACAGGCCTCAGCTCCTAGCTCTGATAGGTCGTTTTGTTATAAATGAGTCTGTAGATTGTTGCAAACAGCAGCAGGAGCAACCTGATTGTTTTTATATTTGTTTTTTGTTCTTACAGATTATCTGTCTCATGTACTACTGTCAGGATACAGGGACAGTTTTAGCAAATTTGACAGTGTCATTTAAAAAATCCCTACTGCAGCTTTCATTGACAAAAGGAAAACAATGTTGTGAAAACTTTGTATCAGAGACCTCTAATGTGCTGTTATTGTTATGTCTGTCTACAGGAAGAGATTATGTCAACGACGTAGTCTGTACCAACCCGAATTCTGTTCTTTGTGCCAAACGCCTGTAAAGATCTTCATCATGTGCTGACACATCTGCCATGAGGATGTCACTTCCCCACTGATGATGGTATTTCCACCAGGATCTCAAGCCTCGATGAAATCACTGCTGGAAAACCAACTGACAGTTCTGATTTAAATTTCAGTTGGATTTAATAAACACATATATCCTGTTCAGCAAGCTGTCTCACCTCTTTGTAACACCGTCTCCTGCACCAAAGCTCAATATTTCTATAAAAAAGTTTTCAAACATTGTGAATAAATCAATTTTACTTCAGATTGTGATTCCACATAAAAAAAGATTTCACATTCAAAGAGTAAAACTACACACAACTACAGCACATCAGAAACACACAAATCCAAACACAGACAGACACACACAAGCATATCCAGTCAGGGATGGACTGGTAATCTGCACGTAATGTGCACCTTTGGGGCCAATGTAATGTAAATAATGTATTTATACTTCAAAAAAAAAAAGGGCCAACAATCAGCCCATAAAGCATGGACAGCACCCTATTGGGTAATTTTCTACACTGACATTGGGCCGGCCAATCACATCTCTTACTAGCCCCCACCTCCTCTGCTCTGTTTCTTGCGTTACAAATGCACTTTGCCGCTTGTTTGCACTGTTGTTGCTGCTTAGGTTTTTAAGTGATTTAATTGTCGGAGTGTTTGATGTAGTTTTATTTCAGTCGTAAAATAAAAGTCTGCACATGTATTTACTGCAAATATCCAGGATAAAATTTTAGGTGAGAGATGCATCACTGTCAGCGTCTTTGTCTTGAGTGGGCAGGTGTGTCAGAGTGTCTTGAACACTGTCAAGGTCTGAAATAAGGCCAGGCTGGGCCAGTAGAGGGCCTGGTCCTTACTCTCGCCAACGTAATAAACTCAGCAAATAATTCTCTATTTGTTTTCTTAGTCAATACTTTGTAGCCAAAAAAACTTCACTGGAGTCACGAGTTGGTGCAAAAGAGTTTATTCCAAAAAAGGACAGGTAACATCCCTGTAGGTTTCAGGATGGAACTGAACTGGTGGTCTGTGAACGTCGCCTTATATTCACCTTAAACTCCACCTTTCAGGGGGGTGTTTCACCTTATCTCCACCTACAGTGTTTGCTGACCACTCCTCTCCAATGATGAACCTCTTATCCTCTGCTCCCATCTAGTGGCCGTTTTTATGTACTGTTTTACCAATTTAACCCTTTCACTAATACTTTGACACCATTAAAACTTGAACTCTTATAATTGTTTTTTGTGAAAGAATTAATAAGGAATAACACAATTAATAGATGTATAACATGATTCAGCCATGGAATATGCTGTGTCTCATTAAAAACTCAGTGCAAAGCTTAGTTTCAGGCCGTACCTTGCCATACCAGGCAGTACCAGTCAACATCTTTCCCTATGATGGCTCCAATTTGCCATGATCTCATATGGCGTACGTGACTTGCTGCAGGTGCCCTGCAAGGAGGTGCTTTCATCTCATTGGATAAGGTGTTTTACTCCCATTGGGTAAGGTGGTTCACTCCCATTGCGTACGCCACATTAGTCTAGGTTTTGCATATTCTGCCTGACCAGCTTCTCTTTTTTGTATTTTCTGCCTGGACAGTTTCTCTGCTCATGTAGGCACATTGAAAGGCACAAGTTAGTTGAATCAGTGATCAATACCTCTACCCAGGGAGACCACAGTCATTCCCTCAAAAACTAAAGTAAATGCACTTTAAATGATGAAAATGTAGACCACCATGGCTCTAGTAATTAATGACAACAATTCAGGCCATAATGCTCCAAAATAATTCACTTAGCAACACACAGTTGTACACATGCTGTGGCCCTGATCCAGTTCACAACCGACACTTTCATCCAGCCCACACACTGTGTAGTATATATGTAGGATGATAAATAATTCAATATGATTGAGGCTGCTAAATTACCAATAGTTTTAATAACAAATATGTGTTGACCTGACAAAAAGTTCATTATATGTAAAGTATATAACTGTTATTTATTGGTTTACAACTTATCCTATTTAGTTTGATTTGATAAGCATTTGTTTAAATGTGAAAATATGGAATGATGTTTCAGTTTAACAGAAACATGTTTAACTTTGACAAAACTGACTTGATTGATACTATTGTTTAATATAAATATATTGTTTGATGTGATTTGATTGATGAGTTGCAGTTTTTGGTATTATAGTCAAGGTACAAAAGAGCAGGGCTTCAGTGACTCTTATTTTCCCCCCTCCTGAGCAGATATACAGTATATAGACCAAGGACAGAAGTGAAATGAACTTAACATGGTTTTAACAAAAAATGAAAATTATAACCTCTATAAAAGGAGGATTTATTGCAGGACTGTTGTATTAGACTGCATTAGTTTTAGGTGTATATTTAGGTATATTTTCTATTTCTAACAACATTCAAACTTTTTGTTATTTTCATCCTTGATCAATGTTAGCACAGCTGTGCAGAAGTGTAGCATTTTATCAAATCCAAATCTAGTATCAACTGTGCTCATTATATGGAATCCTTTGTAATCTCTTATCAGTCTTTTACCATTAACTTTCAACATCAAAGTTCCAGTTTCAGCTTCACCAAACCTTGCACTATAATATATAAAACATGTCTGACATGACTCAGTGTGAGAACACGTTTCCCCATCCCCAACTATTTTAAATAATTTACCCTTGTGGATCGATAAAATATTTCTGATTCTGATATACTGTACAAGTGCTTGTCAGAGGCCAACCTTGTCAAATGTTAATGTTGTCCAGGCTGAAGCAGCTGAATATGAAGAATTAAATACAGACTAAAATCAGTGAAAAATGTTTTTAAATCAAATTAAATGATTAAAA
Organism: Lepomis macrochirus; assembly: GCA_024633595.2. Taxonomy (NCBI): domain Eukaryota; kingdom Metazoa; phylum Chordata; class Actinopteri; order Centrarchiformes; family Centrarchidae; genus Lepomis; species Lepomis macrochirus. Next base: position 29,893,940 of record JALXJV020000014.1, read on the forward strand.
AGTAACTAAAGAAGAGTACAAAGTGAGCACACATTCATTTCCATCTATTGATACCTGGCCGTTTCAGATACTTTGGGATATGGAAACATTTTGTTAGGTAATAAGGGAAGAATCAAAATTGTTGACAAGCATGTGATGCCTATCAACACCAAATTTGTTAACATTGGTGCTTAAATGAAGCTTCCTCCTCAGGTCTGTCCCCAGCTTGAGACTGCAGGAGTCATTTTGTATCTGCTGTCTGTATGAGTGATGGATGAACATGTTTTCTACACAGTTGGTCTTGAGCACATTAATTTGAGTTTACTCTCCAGCAGGCAGTCGGCTAGTCTGTTTACATTGCCTTGTGTTTCTTTAACATATTTTCTTAATGCCTGTTTGTCTTATGAAAGTCACAGGAATTTCCTTGATGATCAAAGGTGTGATACAAATAAACAGACCTTGTACAGGTGGAGATACCTGACATTAATTACAATATAAATATTATTAAAGTGTATTTGCACGTGTCTGTGTGATACACGGTAAATTCAAAGACATCGGCCAGGAGGAGACAGCCTGCATGCTTTTCACTGCAGACTATGGCTGAAATTTTTAGGGAAATCACAGTATGTCCATGTGAAATATTGAAATCGCAGGAGCTGCAGTTTTCTGATGAAGCTAAAATGGATCATGCCTTCATGCAGAAATCACATCTTCTTTAATTTTTTACAGTGAAAATGAAATGCAAAAACATTCCCATTAAAATCACGACTCTCTATCTGATGAAATAATCACAATATGACTCTTTTTAAATGTTTGAATTTCATTCAGCTCTAGTGCAGATGGGGCTGAGTAAAATGACTCTGGCTGGCGATTATAAAACCAACCGCCCGGTGTTTGACTTCTTGATCTCCTCGGCTTGTGCTGTGACCTTTTCTTAACAAATCTCCTCTTTAATATTTCTGACAAAGATATTTGTCTTAACTTTTCCCAACTTAATTCCCTGACATTACAACATGCTGCTTATTAATTACAGTGAAGTCAACATCTGGTTTGATGACTGATCCAGTCATTTGCACCTGTTTGATCAGACAGATCCTGACACGTCACGTCAGTTTAGTCACTAGACGTTGACTAGAAGTTGACAGGCTACTACCCCACTATCCCCAAGATGTTTGTCTTCACGCCTCTTTGCCTCTCGGCTGTATGAGTGCCATGGCATCAACCATGACAAGCCTGAAGCTTAGTGTAGAACCAGGACATGATCATCACAAGTGTTTTGTTGTTGTTGGCAAAGGAGGGATGGAATTTCCCTCAGTGCTGATGATACTGAACTTGACTGAATAAGCGCATCCACAATGAGGGAGGCGCTGCGCAGCGTGTACATAATCAGCGTTTGGCTGAGCTACAGACTCTTCCTGGCTCTGATATGTTGTTTTGTTCAGGGAAGAAAAATAATTCCCTACTGCAGCTTTAATCGAGAAAAGGCAAACAACGTTGTGAAAACTTTATAACAGAGCTCTCTTACTTGCTGTTATTGTTACATCTGTCTACAGGAAGAGACTATGTCAACGATTACAACTGTGCCAGTCCGTTTTCTGTTCTTTGTGCCAAACGCCTGTAAAGATCTTCATCATGTGGTGACACATGAGGATGTCACTTCCCCACTGATGATGGTATTACCACCAGGATCTCAAGCCTCGATGAAATCACTGCTGGAAAACCAACTGACAGTTCTGTTTTAATTTCACTTGATTCAATAAACACATATATCCTGTTCAGCAACCTGTCTCACCTCTTTGTAAACACAGTCTCCTGCACCAAAGCTCAACATTTCTATAAAAATGTTTTAAAACATTATCTATCAATCGATATTACTTCAGATTGTGGTTCCATGTCAGAGATTTCAGATTGAAAGAGTAAAACCACACACAACCACAGCACATCTGAAACACACAAATCAAAACACAGACAGACACACAAACGCATATACATGCAGAGCACTTACAAACACAGACATCCCAAAAAATGATAATTTGACAGTGTTCCAGAGTTCAACAGGATCTGATCTTTAAGATGCTTCTATCAACAGGAACGATGGTGTGTAGTTGTCTTGTTGCCTGATATAACATGTTGCTGTCAAGGTACGCTTTGAAGGGTGCACCCTCAAAAACTCCCTACCAATCATAGGCTAGACACAAAAAGGAATTAGCCTACAAATGTTCAAATGATTATCTTATTATTCAAGCATCAGTCGTATCAAAAGTATCAAAAAACTCACTCGTTCACTGAACTTGAACATAAGCTACAACAGTAAAAGTAAGTAGGCCTATGACACAAAAGTCCAAAAAGCACTCCTTTACAGAAAAAAACAATTGCTTACAATGTTCACTCACTCGTGCCCATAAAGCAAACAGCACTGCTCTTTAATCTGTTAATATTTACGTTGAAGTGAGGCAGCACGCGGTCTTATTAAATGTTGCTACCATATAGCAGAAAATTAAGATAACTTACTGGTGCACTAAACACACAATTGTTCACACAAAATTTGTAATAAAGATGTTATGGATGGTATTAGAGCTTGTAGGGGGAACACTACTTTAATAAACATGTTTAAAGGGGCACCATCCGTAGATGGCAGTGTAGTTACATGGTACACAAGAGGTTAATTCAGTTAATAACTTGCACATTTCATGTCATGTCACAAACATAAAGGTTGTGTTAAACATCAAGACAACATGTTAAAGAAAAAATTCACCGTTCACAGCAACAACAATCAGGTGCTGGTAGATAGAAGGATGAGGCTATGAACAATAAAAACAAGCTGCCAGACACTGACATGACTTTACTGCATGTATTGTGAGCAATGCGTTTCAACCATTGCTTCTTTAGGCTCAGACAGTGAAATTACAAAAACACTCACAGATGTGCTAAATAGACTTGTGCAGGTCTATGGTCGGCGGACAGATTGCTTTGATAGCAGAAAAATAAAAGGCATAATCAAAAATAAAAGCATGAGATGCCCCATGTTGAGTTTATTAAGAGCTTTTACTTTGAAGAGTTCTGAAGGACATTCAAAAGAGACACACACCTCTGAATAATCCATCAGTAAAGGTGTGATTGGATTCCCCTGAATTGGGAAATGAAAATAAGTCCATAGATTTATGAATGCGGATCCAACCCCAGAATGGCAAACACAATGCAGCACATGCTTTATTGTGCCAAAGCGTCCTTTTATTGAATTTGTTTAACAAGGGAGAAAAAAATATCCGCAGGTATTGGTCATGTGACCAGTACATTCCACTTTGTTTCTATTACTTTTTTCTTGTGAATAAACATTTATAAAATCAACATCTTATGCAAAATATTACAGATCAAAAAACATAAATATACATACATATATATAACATTATATATATATATATATCCTCTTTCAGCCCTTGGTATTTCTCAGGCTTCTCGTGTTCCTTCTCCCTGATGTTGCTGTCGCTTGGGATTGCCACATCTATCACTGCTGCCTTCTTCTGCTGTTTGTCGATCAACACAATGTCTGGTTGGTTAGCCATCACCAGTTTGTCAGTCTGGATCTTGAAGTCCCACAGGATCTTAGCTCGGTCATTCTCAACTACCTTAGGAGGTGTCTTCCATTTTGACCTTCCAGCCCGTACTCGTGGCAGATGTTCCTGTACACTATGACAGCTACCTGGTTATGGCGTTCCATGTACGCACTTCCTACCTGCATCTTACACCCTGCTGTTATGTGCTGTACGGTCTCAGGGGCATCCTTGCACAGTCTGCCTGGTGTGTTAGACCCCGGCCTCTATTGATCTTGTACTGAGTGCCTGTTCTTGTGCTGCTATGATTAGTGCCTCTGTTTATTCCTGGTGTTACTACTGGTTTCTGGTGCAAACAAGCGATCTCTTCTGATCACGCTTGGAATCACTGACAGAATCTTGTCCTGTACAGACGTGAAAAATAAACAAAAAATATAATGTAAAAATGAACAGTAAAACCTGTCAGGTCACGGAAAATTCAGGACTATGACACCTGTCGGTCTCAGTAAAAATTTCCATGTAGCTTCAAAATGACAATCACAATCAAGCAGACAACAAATAATTAATTTATACCTGAGTTCATCTCCAAAGTTCATCCTGACTCTGCTGCTGGTCCCTAATTGGACAAATTGTTGTGCCTGAATTGTTGAGACTAGGCTACGGATTACAGTTGTTGTCATATAGCCACTTTCATACTGCCTTATTATTCGGGATTAATAGGCCAGTTTGTTGGCTCGCTGCGCTGTATGAAAGGTATGGAGCTGGGAATGGTATATATATATTGGCAGACATTTTTTCCGTTTTGACTGCAGGATGTCTGTGGAATGCTGCCATAGAAAGACTCTGGATCCCTAAAACCATGTCTATGCGTGTCATTGACTTTATTGGTGTTGAGCTTACTGCTCTTTGCTTATGGCTCTGTACGCTCATTTGTTCTGAGCTTGGTTGTGTCCGCTTAAATACTGCATTCTTAATTTAGGTTTGTGACAGTGGTACTGTAACTTGTGTCAATACACTCCTCTCTCTCTCTTTCTTGCTCTCTCAAGTTAAGTGTTTTGTTTTGTGCTGCCATGATGTTTGTTGAAATTGTACGTTAAAAACACAGAAGCAAGAGAGAGTATTGTAGCTTTTCTGGTATTTATGTTTTGAAATAGTTGGTGCCCCACCATTTTTACATATAAATATGACACTGGTCAAATCGGTTGTTAAAAAGTGGGATATTTCAAATATAACTATCCTAGTTGTTTGTAACAGGAATAACGACAAACTTACTATGTTAACAAATAATTACACAACTCTATACAGACACAAATCGTATATTTCAATTTGAATTTTAAGAAAAATATTTCTGCATGATGTTTGTAATCTTGAGTAGGCTTGTTCCCCGTTCGTCCCCATCAATGCACTGCTACAAATAAAAGCTGTATTTGTCTTTTTAAGGAAAATGTTAATTTGCCTATTCAAAGAACAATAAATTGCCTAACACATACAGATAACACATCAAACAGGATTTTTATGGAATGTTAACTGAACTGGTTTTAGTCTACGGACATTAGACAATAACTTAACTGTAAGATAAGAAACCAAAGTATATCAGTCTGTGATTCCTTAACTCATATTTTTATGTAGTATTCAACTAGTCTATATACTGCATAATAGAATTCCTGAAATTCAGTTATGACTTTTGGTTTAGTGTGCCACCCCAGGATTTTCAGTGGCCCCATCAGGCCACAACTGGGAAAATGTCCTGGGAGAGAAGCAGAGATGACAGATTGTAAAATTACCAACAAAAATGAGGCTGTTTGCTGACTGTAAAAAACCTGATTCTAAAATCACCACAAATCTGACTATTACTATTACCAGACTTACAATCTTTACAATTTTTACAATTTTTTGGCGTATTGGTGGGGAGACCATCTTTATGCTTCACTGCCACTTAAAACAACAACTTAATAGACTAAAGTAGGATTTTGTCTCAAAACACCATCCAGATCTATGGTTCACTACCTCCTGTTATGCTGGTAAATATTGTGAAGACAAACAGGAAAGAAACATCACACTGTTGACAGTAAAACGGTTTAACATAGTTTTAGTAAAGTTTGTTGTTAGAGCTGTATGATACGGACAAAAAAAGGGATTTTGACGATTACGGTAGATGAAATTTTACATCCTTCAAACATTTGTTTGTAAAGTCTAATATTGTACCAGCCCACTCTTGTTAATAAGAAAATAATTGCTGCTTACTAATGACAGGAATAGAAACATGACTTATTTGTTTACTTAAAACAGAAGCATTCAAGTAAAAAATGTACACAAAAAAATTAGTAAACCCTTTTAAAAAGACAGTTTCTCTTGATGCAAACATGACATGAATCCAACAGAACCTTAGTTAAATTAGACGTGTCATGGACAGATGACTCCTGAAGCTTTTCATATTCTTTGGTTGTGGAGCTGTCTTTAATGACAACTGTTTTCTGAGATTGTTTGCAGATTTCCATATTTTGAGCACCATCCATTCTTTACAAAGCCAAACCACTTACGTGCGATAGATTCTGAGGCTGGTGGTGTCTGTATGTTCACTCATTTTTAACTTCAGTCATGAATTTCTCATCAGCTGATGCTTGTTTATCTCTACTATACATGTAGTACATGTATGACACAGTGAATGCATAGACAATGTGTTTTTGATTTTTTTTTTGCCAAGTGATTGAAGCAGCCTGCTCTATAATATCTGCTCACACATCATTCAAATAACTAAGTAGAAAACAAATTATCGTAGACAGTATATATCACACACCCCTCTCAATTAAAATTAAAACAAATGTATTAAACACTCTACTTACATTTGACAAAAGGCACTGGAAAATTAAAACATACATGATTTATCTCATTTATTTCTGACATTTCCCCATAATAATTCTGGTGTAAATTCTACTGTGGAAATAATCAAATAAAAAAAATCATCAATTGGCTCTATTGTCTAATTTAAAAGCCTCCAAACCAAAACCTCAACAAATGAACAGTAACAAATGGTTTATCACTGAATGCCAAAACCTAAGAAAAAAATATTATCAGATGAAAAGCATAGGGACCCAGATAACCGTGGACAACATACGCTGTCAATACGAGGCCACTCTGAAAAACGCCCTAACAACAAAGAAACACAGCAAGAACCGCCTCTGTGAAATTGAGGAATCCCAGTTCTGGGAGAAATGGAACAACCTAAACAAAACCCTTTTCTATGCAACAAAAAGAAACATTCAAGTAATGTAAGTGATGTAAGAGCATCCTGCAGGTGCAGAGAAACCCCCCAAATAATCTGTGCAGAGCAGAGCTCAGTCCATAGCCCCTCTTACTAAAAATACAGAAAAGATCAATTCAATGTTCACTTGAAATCAGGTGACATACCATCACAAAGCCCTAACATACCAGGAGCTGAAACCAGAGAAGAGTCCCCTCAGCCAGCTGGTCCTCAGGCTCTCTGCAGTAACAAGTCCCCAACAGCTTCAGGACCAGCAACACCATGTCAAGCAGACCAAACCAAATTATCAGCAAGCAGAAAGAAAAATATATTGAATATTGGGAAGAAACAACCAAAACACAAAGTAAATTCCAATGTTATCTGACCCTAAAAATCCCCTGAATTGAGTATTTCCCTACACATTAACAAAACTATTTCCACCATACATTGGTGAAGAAAAATTGACATAAAGATTGCCAACTTATTTTTTGGAGATGTGATCTGTGATTGTTGTACAGTTTGTATGTGTACTACATGTATAGGATATGCTTGTGTTGACTGTGTTTTGATATGCGCATCTCTGGTGTAGTTGTTTGTGTGGTTTTACTCTATGAAATGTGAAATCCTTTCTGATATGGAACCACAATCTGAAGTAAGATCTAGTGATAGAGGATTTTTAAAAACTGTTTTATGGAAATATTGAATTTTGGTGCATGAGACGGTGTTACAAAGAGGTGAGACAGGTTGCTGCACAGGATACATTTATTGATTGAAGAAATTGAAATTAAATCAGAACTGTCAATTGTTTTTCCAGCAGTGATGTCATCGAGGCTTGACATTCTGGTGGAAATGTCATCAACAGTGGGGACGTGACATCCTCATGGCAGATGTGTCAGCACATGGTGAAGATCTTCACAGGCGTTTGGCACAAATAACAGAATTCTTACCAGGACAGTTGGTATCGTTGACAAAATCTTTTCCTGTGGAAAGATACAGGTATTTAACAATAACAACACGTTAGAGGCCTCTGCTACAAAATTTTCAAAATAAAATTGTTTGCCTTTTTGAAAAATAAAGCTGCAGTAGAATTCCTTGGTTAAAACTCTCACTACATCCTGACAGTAGTACATGAGACAGATAATCCGTGAAAACAAAAATTCAGGTTCCTCTGCCTCCTTCCACTGCTCCTAAAGCCAATTACAAGAATCCACCGCCCCTGAACAAAACATCCATCTGAGCAAGAAGCAGTGTCAGTCACTGCTCATGTACACACAACACATCTCCGCCTCATCACACATGCTTCCAGTCATGCGAACAACAGATTTCATTTTTATGCAGATGATACTCAGTTATAGCTATCGATCAAGCCAGATGAAACTGATCAGTTAGCTAAGCTTCAAATGTGTCTTCAGGATGTTAAAACCTGGATTACCTGTAATTTTCAAACATTAAACTCAGATAAAAGTGAAGTTATTGTTCTAGGGCTTAAGCATCTCCGTGACGCATTATCTAAAGATATAGTTTCCCTGTAAAATCCAGAATAGAATTTAAAATCTTTCTTCTCACATACAAAGCTCTTAATGGTCAGGCACCATCTTATCTTAAAGAGCTCATAGTACCTTACTACCCCACCAGAGCACTGCGCTCCCAGAATGCAGGGTTACTTGTGGTTCCTAGAGTCTCCAAAAGTAGAATGGGAGCCAGAGCGTTCAGCTATCAGGCTCCTCTCCTGTGGAAGCAGGTTCCAGTTTGGGTTCGGGAGGCAGACACCGTCTCTACATTTAAGAGTAGGCTTAAGACTTTCCTTTTTGATAAAGCTTATAGTTAGGGCTGGCTCAGCTGAGTCCTGAACAATCCCTTAATTATGCTGCTATAGGCCTAGACTGCCGGGGGATTTCCCATGATGCATTGAGCTCCCCTATCCTCTTCTCTCTCTCCCTCTGAGTGCAACCTCATCCCATTAATGCATGTTACTAACTCGACTTCTTCCCTTTCCCGTAGTCGTGTGCTTTCTCGTCCCTCTCCTCTCCTCATTCTCTGCTACAATTACAACTACTGTTACTAGTCGTATTGCAATTATTACTGTTATTATCATTAACATTACTATAAATATCTGTACCATTTTTCATTCAGTCTATAGCAACATTACCTTTACTGTATGTACCTCTATGTGTATACTGTGTAAGCTGCCTACCTCTGCTCTCTCTGTCCTTCTCTGCTCTCTCTCTCTCTTTCTCTTGCCCACTCTCTCTCTCTCTCTCTCTCTCTCACCCCCAACCGGTCGAGGCAGATGACATGGTTCTGCTCGAGGTTTCTGCCTCTTAAAAGGAAGTTTTTCCTTGCCTGTGTTGCCTAGTGCTGCTCTTGGTGGGAATTGTTGGGCTTCTGTAAATAACTTCAGAGTATGGTCTAGACCTGCTCTTTATGAAAAGCGCTGTGAGATAACTGTTGGCGCTTTATAAATAAAATTGAATTGAAATGGAATTGAAAATTGAATCAATTTGTACCTGAATAGTTAATCTGCATGCAGTTCTCATTTCCACCAGCGTTGTTGGGTTCCCCTGCAGCCCAGCCTTTGAAGTCAAATTTGGAACCATCACTCCACAGCCACGCACCCTCCTAAAAGAAAAACTTTTTTAAGGGTCAATTTACAATTTTTCTTGACATACAGACAGTGCAGACATCCCCACTGCAGAGATATCTGTCACCATTCCAAAACAGCCGTTAATAGTGGTAAAATTCAGACACAGGCCAAAAGGATTTGGGCCCAAATGCAGACACAGAGTAGATGCAGTTAGTGGTGTTTATTAACTCCAGGTGATGGTGTCTGCTGCTCCCACCAAAGTTTGGGCCCAGCCACGTGGGTCCAGATACACTAGCTGTAACGCCGAGGACATCAACCGACGAACAAAGCCAGGCTAACGGACTATCACTGCAAGGTTTCTTCGGACCTCCAGGACAAACCTGCTAGTAAAAAGCCAGTCCCAGCATGCCAAGCCGCTGAACCTATGGACGCCAAGGACCTATAAGCCCTAACTAGTCAAGGGGCCGTCCGAACATCAACCGGCTGAGAAACTAACAAGCAGTAAGACAAACAAACTACTTTCTGTGGTCGAGGTGATGTCCCTTATCTTTATTGCTTTAGCCTTTAATCCTTGATCCATTTAATCCTTAATCCATTTAATCTTAAAATTCCAGGCCAAATTTAACTTAGTTATGAGCATAAAACTGGCGTTCTTTAGTTCTCTTACTCCCAAATTCTTTCCACGAAAGCCCAACTAAATTCACCTTAATAAACTCTGTTACACTTGTTAATTGCATTGTGTTTGTAGCATTATTGTTCTATGTCTTTGATATATTTAACCTTTATTAACCAAGAGTAGGTTTGCTACAATATAGGTGGACTATGTGAAAGTTGACCACATAACACCTGCCAGCCTTTTTAAAAACTACCAAACAGATTACAAGATAATGTTTATTGATAAAACACTCACCTTCACTGCATCGTAGCCTCCGACCCAAGTTGGTTTATGTGAGTTAATCGATCTGAAAATCAGCTCTCGGATGAAGGTGTACTCCTCTGGGGTTTGAATGGAGGCCAGATTCCCACCAAGATAAGTGCAGAAAATCTGATGAGGAAGAGAAAGAGCAAACAAAAGAGTTTTTTTGAATTCAACAAAACTAAATGGACATAATATTTAACTAACAATAGAATCCAACAACGAAAGAATCCTTTGTATTTGAAATGTCTTTACAACCGTCTTACCAAACACAACTTTACAGTTTCATCGACTGCATAATAGCAGAAAACTGGTTCTGCAAATAAATACAGGGTGGCATTTTAGCTGTTAATGTTTCATAAGGTACCTCTGCCGTAACCCAGTCCACCTCAATGAACGGGAACAGGAAACAGCGACGGCCAAACTGACTCCAACCAGGAGGGCAGGTCGCAGGCAGGTTATCTATAAAATAATTGTCAACTTATCATCACATTTGAGAAGCGACCTAAGAAGTCCAGCTTCTCAAATGTTTAGTATTATGCTTAAAAAAATGACTTCCACTATTTCTACACTTCCAAAACAGTTGCCAGTTCATTTTTCTTTAGTCAGTTAATCCTTACTGTTTGATAATACAATAAACAGTTAATCTGGCCTGCATGGCACATGTATTAGAAGAGCCAAACTACTTTATGTTGGTTTGAAACTCCAACATCCACCCTTAACCTGGCTTTCCCGACCACACAGCACACCAACCATAAATATAAGAAACACCAACCTTTTCCACTTTGTGCCTGTGGATGTCAAAAACACAGAATTAGACATGAATACTGTACAACTCAGAGTTTTCCTTTTTGGTGTGTGTAGAGACTGTCACTTAACAAAAATTTGTGTCACAAAAACAGAAAATATTCAAAAGTCTAAGGAACAGACTGAAGTAGTTTGCATTGAGACGAACCAGCAAAGCTGTGCTGATTTAATAATTATGACCCTGAAACACCGGAGAAGCTGAGTGTGAAAGTACTTTGGGTCCTACACCAAAATTACCAACAAAAATAAGGCTGTTTGCCAACTTTAAAAAGCATCTGCTTTATTCTACAACCACCACAAATCTAAGGACTTAGCTGTTCACAGTAACCTACGTTAGGTAGGTTGTGCACTCCACAAACGAGTGGAGCAGCCTCAACTGTACAATCTAAAGTGACCACCACACTCACCACACTCATCCTCAGAAGCCAGAAGCTCATTTAAAGGCAATTACCGATAAGATAGTAAGATCTATATGCAAGGATATGAGGCCCATTGGCTCTGTTTCAGGAAAACATTTTCAGGATGGTGGCAGAAATGGAAGCATGATAAAATAAACTCAAAGTTGCACAAGAATCTCAAGATACATGTGATGCTGTATGACATCACATGGGAAAATATAAGGATTAGACAAAACACTCTCTCTGACCACAGACAGATGGACATTGCTGGGGAGGTGCAGTATTACAACAAATTAAAAAAATTTAATTAGCTTGAATTCTTTCATTCTTGACTCTTTGAAAAAGTGACAGCCCTAATATCTATGAATGTCTATCACATTTTTTAAAAAAAATACTTTTACTTAATACTTAATACACACTTATTGGCTGGGAGTACGGCTCATTCTTCTCCGTTCACAAATCAAATCTGAAAACCATATCTACCAGTATAAAAAGTCCTTGATTAGAAAAGTAAGATGGCAAATATTATTATTACCAGACCTGCTTGTTGGAACGGTGCAATTTGATCACATAAAAAGATTGGTGAAGCTGTGTGGAGGACCATCTTCATGCTTTATTATCACTTAAAATGATAATTTAAGACTAAATTAGGATTGTGCTTGTTTTAAATAAAATACCCTCCAAGTCTGTAGGTTGGGTCACAACCTCCTGTTTGTACTGGTAATTACTTATATCCAAAAACTCAAGGGTTTAATATAGCTGTTAGAAATAAAACAAATGTATTAAAACTCTGCTTACATTTGCTCCAATCCACAGCCCACTGGTCAAACAGAGGAGCCCAATGACATGAAGAACTGATGCCATCTGTGTAAAGATATTAGAGAAGTTAATTTATTGTTCAGATGGATATAACTGTCTTATCTGCACCAAGAGTTGAGAATTTAAATTACACTATTCTGATATGCAAATATTTGGGACAGGTTTTGCAGAAATGCAGCACTGTTAGAACTACACCCTGAGTGAGGACTGGGTTAATGCAGTCTTATTTCTACATTCATCACTGTCAAATGAATCTAACACTATAATCTAGAGTCTTTTCTGTAAAGCCGGTGCTGCGGTGAAGGACAAGAATTAAAACCTTACCTTGTTCAGATAAAGTTGCAGTAGCAGGTAGCAGGATGTCTTGGAAAAGGGAACTCAGTCCTTATATACCTTTTCTGGGTGCTTTCGTTCTTTAACTTACATGTCATCTCCTGGTAACAGGACACAGTCTAATTTTTGTAATGAATATTGTTTTGGCTAGTGCCACAGCCTTGAGTAAATGTTAAGAGGTTCAGTGTTAAAGTAGCTGGTAATTTTTCCACACACATGATACGACAGCAAAAAAAGGATGTTAACTGATACAGTACACTTTTCAATTACGTTTGAGGTTTCATTTCTTTCTTTCTTTTAATCCAAATGTTTTCTTTACATGATTGATCACCTGTTTTATTACATATCAATTTAATACTGTACAACTTAAAATCTATAAATATACATTGCCTGACTTCCACAATATCTTCCACACATTGGGGTGTTGATGGTATATTGAATATGAAAGGGATTAATAAAGTTGTTCTTCTTCTTCTGGTTGAAAGCAAAAGTAATGTCGCTGCTGTGGAGGACTTTATTTATTGTATTTATTCTAACATTAACTTAGCTCTCCTTATTAGCTAGGCTCCTTACATGCTTGCTAATAACTTTTTTAACCTGGGTCCGACATTGACAGCGTTATGTTGGACAGATATGTACAACTGTGTTCATGAGGGAGAAGGAGAGAGGGAGAGAGAGAGCGAAAGAGGCACAAAAGAGAGGATATGCTGCGCCAAAATGCGGTGCCTGCAGCTCTGCCATCAACTACGAGTTTAATTAGGCCTAGTAAAAAAAATCGAGAATAAATATGTACGTTCATAAATAAATGAACATATGAGAAACACAGCATTAGTGTGTATGTCCTATTTTCAGATATCTATCTTTAGGGCTGGGAATTAAGCGACAGTCACTTTTTTCGTACCAAATAAAATGTTTCCATAGCACCAAGTGTCAAACTGTCCAAAGGCAGGAAAGGTATGTGTACTCAATTCATGCTGTTCTATAGATGGTTAGTGCTTTTCAATCACTTTAGTCATGTTAAGGTGCTTGTGTATGGATAATATTAACTTTTGAAAAGTTAGGCCGGCTACCACTTACTTCAGCATTTGGAGCATGTACAGTAGCTTGTGAAAAATAAGTTAGTGAAAAAGAACACGCCTGTTATTTAAATGTGTCAGACACATATATAATCATGTTTTTATATACTACAGTACAAAACTGTGATGTTTGTCTTCTCAGTCCCCGAAAGGTGATGTTAGATCTCTTTGATGTTTGGTGATGTTATCACCTAAAGTTAAAGCTAAATGGTAAAGGACTGAGAAAGGATTCCAAAGGATCACATATAATGAGCAGACAAATTTACTTTAATGGATAAAATACTACTTTTCTGCACACCTCTGCATTACTCCAGGACAAAATGGCAAAATGTAGAAATGTTTTTAGAAAAATTGAAGAAAAATAATATTTGAATGGATGGCTTTCCTATTTAAGCACATCATGCTCAAACAATAGAGTTCAGTCATTTGTGGGATCCTGTGTTCATCTTAAGTTATAAATTGAGATTTCCTTGTTTTCTTGAAACATAATACATGCAGCTGTAGTTGCTAATGTGTAACTGGAATTTATACGGTGTACAACTGCAACATATCACATGGCAGGTAAATTAATAAGGACCTAGCAAACATTAAGTTTCCAGATGGCAGAGGGCCAGTGCTGGATTGCGTACTGGGAAAGATGCATGGGCAACTTCCTGGTCCACCCGTGCATCACTGGGTTATATATATAGATATATATTAACTTGTTTATTAATATGGTCCTATCTTGTAAAGGAGGTCAATGTCAAAATGTAGTTGTAATACCTTACATGACTAAGCTTGGTGTCCGTAAAAGTTTTCTCTTGTTTGAGCTTTGTGTTTTAAGTTTATGCTTGAAATAAATGTAAAGCACACTGTACACTGTGATTTTTATATAGCAAATTTAAAAAATGTACTATATAAACACAACCACCCACTTTACAATTCTTGGTATTAGCAACGCCTCAACTCTGTACTAAAATCTTGTCTTTCAGGACTGAGTTTTTTTACAATGTACATATATTTGTTTTTACCGAACATTTGCATTTGTTCCCTCCTGTGATGCCTCTGAATTACCTCATATGAGATTGCCTGCGACAGCATTGTGTCTGTGCCCAGAACACTTTTTTTTAATGAAAAGGTCTACACTTTGTTGTATTTGGAGGGTTTATTATACAACATGAAAACTAAACTGATGTGTTACAAAATGTGATCAATCAGCGTTAGATGTGAAAGAAACAGTTTCTGGGCAAAGGTGAACACCCACCACGATATAATGTGAAAAGTAGCATTGTTTTCCAAAGAAGATAAATGGTACATCGGACACAGTGTGAAAACAGTGAGTTTACACTTGGAGCTAACGCTTTGTCTGATACGGTAACAACAAATGGCACATCTTCATCCTCACTGTGGACCGATTATTAAGGTTTCCCATCTGCTTCATCCTCCAAACATTTGTCGGGGAGCGGAGAATCATATTCCTGTATTGTTCTGTAACATATTTACTGAAGATAAAGTTTGCACACAAGAACAGGACATCATGACGGAACTGAAGCTCCATTACAGTTTAGGAATACTGTCAACAGCCCCAGGCCTCTGCTGTTGGGATCATGTGTTGTTGTGTTGCATTACAACCAACACTGAGTCTCACTTGGAAAAGTTTGTTTTTCATCTACAACTTTTGGTCTGTCACAAACCAAAATACAGTTGAAGTCAGATGTTCTGTGTAATAAATGTTTTCCTCTGTACTTTTTTGCACTGTTCTTAGCTGTTGCTCTAATTGAACATTTCAGATGATACAGGAGCAAACTGTTTGTACATACAGGCCAGCACATCAGTCTGTACCTGCAAAAGGTTTCCTGCCAGACCGACAAACCACAGAGACATACCATAAGGACAGTGAAGGACTCCTCACCAGAAGTACAGGTTTGTAGCTTCATGTATTAGGACTACTTTGCATAAACTTTTAGATATTAGTTTGAACAATTAGCTATAAAGCTAAGAGACTGCATCACACAAAATTCTGGAAACTCAGCTAAACATCCACTGCATTGTTACTGTAAATATCAGTTTGATGTTGAACTAATGCATCTTGATAAGTCGGCTAAATGTGTTTTCCTGATGGTTATAAAAAGCTAATACGTTTCTATTCAATGCAGATGAATGCTCTTTAACCTGAAGATTTAATATCTTCTGTGAACTAAGGCAGCACATGGTCAAATTAGATGTTCCTATAAAATAGCAGAAAGTTAAGACAACTTACTGGTGCACTTTCACACAAGATTAGTAATAAAGATGTTATAGATGTTAGTAAAGCTTGTGGGAGGAACCCTACTTTAATAAACTTGTTAAAAGGAGCACCAGCTTGTTAATATATTAGTCAGTAGATGGCAGTGTAGTTTCAAGACAAACAGGACAGAAACACCACACGGCTGTCAATAAAAGAGTTTAATATAGTTTTAATAGTTTGTTATTAGAGGTGTGAGATATTGACAAAAAATATGATTTACATTTGTTTGTAGTCTGATATTGTACCAGCCCACTCTTGTTAATAAAAAAACAATTACTGCTTACTAAGGACATAATTAGAAACACGACTTATTGTTTACTTTAAACGGAAGCATTCAAGTAAAAACTGTACAAACACACACGACAAAATTAGTAAATCATTTTAAACAGACAGTTTCTCTTGATGCAAACATGACATGAATCCAACAGAACCTTAGTTGGATTAGACGTGTCATGGACAGATGACTCCGAAGCTTTTAATATTCTTGATTTTCTGTGTGGTGGATGTTTCAGAGATGGTTTTTAGTTGTAGAGCTGTACTCTACTGTTTTCTAATATTGTTTGCAGATTTCCGTCTTTTGAGCACCATCCATTCTTTACGAAGCCAGAATGGATTGATCCATGTGATTGATTGCGAGGCCGATGGTGTCAGCATTTTTTGTCTCTGTTTGTTCACGTTTTTAACTTCAGTCATGAATTTCTCATCAGCTGATGCTTGTTTAACTCTACTATGTAATACATGCATGATGTAGTGAATGCATAAACAAGGTGTTTTGATTGTTTTTTGCAAAGTGATTGAAGCAGCCTGCTCTATAATATCTGCCCACACATCATTCAAATAACTATATTATCGTAGACAATATATATCACACACCCCTCTCAATTAAAATTAAAACAAATTAATTATTACATAGTATTAAAAACTACTTACATTTGACAAAAGGCACTGGAAAATTAAAACATACATGATTTAACTTATTTATTTCTGACATTTCCCCATAATACTTCTGGTGTAAATTCTACTGTGGAGATAATCAATTAAATTTTTCATCATTTGGCTCTATTGTCTAATTTAAAAGCCTCCAAACCAAACCTCAACAAATGAACAGTTACAAATGGTTTAACACTGAATGCAAAAACCTAAGGAAAACTTATTATCAAATGAAAAGCATAGGGACCCAGATAAGCACAACATACGCTGTCAATATGAGGCCACTCGGAAACAATACAAGTACACCCCAAAAACAAAGAAAGAACAACACAGCAAGAACCAGCTCTGTGAATTGAAGAATCTCTAGAGTCCAACCAGTTCTGGGAGAAATGGAACAACCTAAGCAAAACCCTTTCTATGCAATAAACAGAAACATTCAAGTAACGTAAGAGCATCCTGCAGGTGCAGAAAAAGCACCAAATCATCTGTGCAGAGCAGTCAATAGCCCCTCTTACTAAAAATACAGAAAACTTAAATTAAATTTTATAATCACTTGAAATCAGGTGACATATCATTACAAAGCCCTAACATACCAGGAGCTGAAACACCTGGCCATAGAAAAGGGTCACCACAGACAGAGCTGGTTACCACAAGACGACAGACTCTGCTCCCAGTGTGACACAGGACAGGTAGAGACAGAGCTGCGCTCGTCCCGAGCGCCCCCGGTACCGGGTCCGTAATCTAGTTGGGTTTTTATAGCTGGATTCCGTCCAGAAACAGCGGCGATTCGGGTCCGGATAGATCGTTCGGCGCGCCGCCATCTTGCCGGCGGCCTACGGAAGCCGTTGGGTTCAGTTCAGTTTTGGCGCGAACTCAAATTCTCTCATACGCTGTGTCCGAAATCCCCTCTCATTCACTACTCCCTACCCCCCTATGTAGGGAGTTGTATGTAGAGCACTATCTAGTGAGCTCACTCGCATTATTAAAACAACACTTTCGGACACTACCCCGATCGTTATTTCGGCGCCGTTATTTATGTCATTGCCGTCGGATTGTCATTTTTTTCTATCAGCGCGATGCATGATGGTATATACGGCTTGGTTAGTGACCATCGGATGTACACTACTATTCAAAATGCATTCTGGGATACATTGAGTGGACTATATAGGGTATAATAATCCTCACTATACATTCGGACAGCACTACAAAATGGCGAGCTCACTATATAGTCCACTATATAGGGAGTAGTGGGTGATTTCGGACACAGCCATAGAAGAAGAGCGTGTTCGGTAGAGGCGGACTTTATCGGTCTCTGCTGGCGAACCGTAGCAGGTACAACCTCATGCCATACATCAATCTTTAGAGGAGAATCAGACCTTTAATTGGACACCAGAATCAGGATGTAGGATGTTCTGTTCTCAAGCTGTGGGCCTTTAAAGCATGGGAATGATTTTGGCCATTTGTAATGGTTTTCTCAACATTTCAATGTTTTGGAAGCTTTATGTTATTTGGAATGTGGTTGTATGAAGAGAAATAGTGTTTTAAAGATAACTCCCAATAAAAGTGAACATATTAACAGAAAATATTTCAAAAATATGGACATTCGCCAGGTATATTTTTTAAAAATTGTGTAATAACTGGTGTATATTTGTTTCTTTTCATCAATTTTACAGTTGCTGTTGTGTTCCAGGTGTATTAAAAGATATCCAGGTGCATTATAATCTATCTTATGATGGTTTTGATGGTTTATTGCATTAAAATATAGCTTTTTTTACCAGGCGAGAATGAAAATATCATATTTTTTCTGTATTTAATGTCCTTGTAGTC
Organism: Lepomis macrochirus; assembly: GCA_024633595.2. Taxonomy (NCBI): domain Eukaryota; kingdom Metazoa; phylum Chordata; class Actinopteri; order Centrarchiformes; family Centrarchidae; genus Lepomis; species Lepomis macrochirus. Next base: position 29,912,667 of record JALXJV020000014.1, read on the forward strand.
TGTAATGGTAAAATAAATATGTTAATATACAATGTATTTATATTCCTTTGCTTCTGACATTTCAAAGGACACCAATTATGCATCTAGGCCTAATGGTTGAGGAGATATTACTGATTTATTTTGGACATGTTATTTTAGGCGTTTTTCCTAAAAATAGGTTCTAGGGGTTAATGCTCTAAATATAAAACACTACGAAAACCTTGCAGATATTCCCAAATATACTCTGAATTTGAATGTATATCAGACACACAGAAACTCCCCTATTTACTGGGAGAAATGTGCAAATGTCAAATAATTGCTCCAAAATATATCTCAAAGCCTTCCATCTGGGAAAATCCACATCTGTGATTTCTGCCGTCAGTTGTCTGTTATCTGTCCCGACTTCACTGTAAAGGCTAAAGATTCACAGGCTGTCTCTCGTGCTAAATAACATGTGTGTGCTCATTCATTTGTCCAATTGTAACTTCTCTTCTTACTTCTAATAAACCAGAAGACTACTCAGAGACTGTATATTGTTATTATTATAATTAGGGATCCAAACCCGAAGTGGGCTGGGAACCCGCAAATGCATTGCATCACGGTTCCCAGTACAGCGAAGTGGCTGGGAACCCTATTGTTTTCGTTAGGATTTTTATTATTATCAGTTATTGACAATTTCCTCTAGTCCACTCTGTAGGGCACGAGCCTGCAAGATGTATAAATTTCAGCAGTCTGTCCGTTTAGTGCCTTTAGAGCCATTTGATCACCTACTAGGTGACATCAAATAAGTCTGTGAGGGCTCAGGGCTTAGGGTTTAGGGGGAGACATTGAGATTGGGCGTTAAGTGTTAGAACTAGAGGTGTGATGACATCTCGTGCCAAGAGGAATTTACATTTTCCACATGTTGTCATGCCACACATAAATTTTCTCACATGGTGAACAACAAATGTGGAACCGATAATGTGGACTGTGAATCAACGGCGCTCCTCAGCAGCCCACTCTCGCGCTTTGAATCCCTACACCTCCTAAAATCTAGGGTGCAACCTTGCTCTGTTTGGGGCTGTGGCTGAGTAGGTAGAGCTGGTTACTTGTTAATCAAAAGATCGGCGGTTCAATCCCCAGCTCCTCCAGGCTGCATGTTGAAGTGTCCTTGGGCAAGATACTGAACACCGAATAGCCCCTTGTGGCTGTTCCACCAGTGTATGAATGTGTGTAAATGGTGGCGCTTTGAGCGGTCGCAAAGTGTAAAAATGCACTATACAAATACGGAGCATTTACATTTTGAGCTGCACTTTTTTGGAGCTGCTGAAGTTAAAATGTTTGTGGATTTGTGGTGAGATTTCTGCCTGATCAGAAGTGTTTTCAGTTATATTCAGTTTCACATGCAGCATGCAATCCCAAACTATGTCAAACAGACTGAACCAGCTAATACCAGCAGAGCAATAATGTAATGCACAGCATTACCGAGCGTATAAGGCAGGTACGTTGTAAAATATTTTGAATTCCCTTTAAATGGTATTATTAGTCTTGTAATATTATCACTTTTTTCTAGACATGTCAGAGAACACGGATATGTGGGAGAGATTCTGAATGTGCAGAATATTTCGATCATGAGCAGAAAACCTGCTGAAACACAGGAGCTATGAAAGTCCAGGAACCAAGAGAGGAGGGAAGACTAAATCATGAATGTGTGGTGCATGTGTGCTGACTCAGCAGGGACAAAATAACCTGAGAAAAGATCTCATCTACAGGATAAACATATCTGAAAGCAGTAGGCTACAGAATGCCTGAGAGCCTTAAGGCATTAGATTCTGTTAGCTTTTGAATTATTACCTGCCAACTGAATTGAGTATTTCCCTACACATAAATAAAAATATTTCCACCATAACTTGGTGAAGAAAAATTCACATTGCCAACTTATTTTTTGGAGATGTGATCTGTGATTGTTGTACAGTTTGTATGTGTACTACATGTATATGATATGCTTTGTGTTTGTATGACTGATATGTGCATCTCTGGTGTAGTTGTGTGTGGTTTTACTTGAAGTAAAATCTATTGATAGATGAACCGTTTTGTGGAAATATGGAACTTTGGTGCATGAGACGGTGTTACAAAGAGGTGAGACAGATTGCTGCACAGGATACATTTATTGATTGAAGAAATTGAAATTAAATCAGAACTGTCAATTGTTTTTCCAGCAGTGGTGTCATCGAGGCTTGACATTCTGGTGGAAATGCCAACAGTGGGGACGTGACATCCTCATGGCAGATGTGTCAGCACATGATGAAGAGCTTCACAGGCGTTTGGCACAAACGACAGAATTCTTACTACCACAGTTGGTATCGTTGACATTATCTTTTCCTGTAGAAAGATATAGGTATATAACAATAACAATATGTTAGAGGCCTCTGCTATGAAATTTTCACAATGACATTGTTTGCCTTTTCGAAAATTAAAGCTGCAGTAGAATTCTTTTGGTAAAACTCTCACTACATCCTGACAGAAGTACATGAGACAGATAATCTGTGAAAACAAAAATTCAGTTTCCTCTGCCTCCTTCCACTGCTCCTAAAGCCAATTGCAAGAATCCACCGCCCCTGAACAAAACATCCATCTGAGCAAGAAGCAGTCTCTAATGCAGTGTCAGTCACGGCTCATGTACATCCCTCACATCCCCGCCTCATCACACATGCTTCCAGTCATGCGAACAACAGATCACTTTTTACCTCCTGCGTTAATGTGCATACAGTTCTCATTTCCGCCAGCGTTGTTGGGTTCCCCGGCTCCCCAGCTTTTGAAGTCAAATTTGGAACCATCACTCCACAGCCACACACCCTCCTAAAAGAAAACATTTTAAGAGTCAATTTACAATTTTTCTTGCCATACAGACAGTGCAGACATCCCCACTGCAGAGATATCTGTCACCATTCCACAACAGCTGTTAATAGTGGTCAAATTCAGACACAGGCCAAAAGGATTTGGGCCTAAATGCAGACACAGAGTAGATGCAGTTAGTGTTAACTCCAGGTGATGGTGTCTGCTGCTCCCACCAAAGTTTGGGCCCAGCCACGTGGGTCCAGATACACTAGCTGTAACACCGAGGAACATCAACCGATCGAACTAAGCCAGGCTAATGGACTATCACTGCAAGGTTTCTTCGGACCTCCAGGACAAACCTGCTAGTAAAAAGCCGGTCCCAGCATGCCAAGCCGCTGAACCTATGGACGCCAAGGACCTATAAGCGCTAACTAGTCAAGGGGCCGTCCGAACATCAACCGGCTGAGAAACTAAGAAGCAGTAAGACAAACAAACTACATTCTGTGGTCGAGGTGACGTCCCTTATCTTTATTGCTTTAGCCTTTAATCCTTAATCCATTTAATCCTTAATCCATTTAATCCTTAATCCAAATTTAACTTAGTTATGAGCATAAAACTTGCGTTCTTTAGTTCTCTTACTCCCAAATTCTTTCCACAAAAACCCAACTAAATTCGCCTTAATAAAGTCTGTTACACTTATTGATTGCATTGTGTTTGTATCATTATTGTTCTATGTCTTTGATATATTTAACCTCACTGTGCATTCACTTTAGTTAGTTAATAATTCACCTTAATCACAGGAACTGTGATGTGTGTGTATTGTTCAAATCCAAGTCACTGGATGGAGGATTCACGACTTTGATATGAGACTGACTGATTGATTAAATTGATTCAAAATTATTAGCAATGATTAACTAACTGATCACTAGTAAAGAATTGTGTAATTATTAAAATTGTAACTAAGGCGTCAAGAAGGCCTTAGGCACAAAATTTCAGGTGATGCCCCCAAAACGAGTCCATAATAATATTTCCAAATATTATTATTCATAACTTTATTAACCAAGAGTAGGTTTGCTACAATATAGGTGGACTATGTGAAAGTTGACCACATAACACCTGCCAGCCTTTTTAAAAACTACCAAACAGATTACAAGATAATGTTTTTACAAGATAAAAAACACTTACCTTCACTGCATCGTAGCCTCCGACCCAAGTTGATTTATGTGTGTTAGTCGATCTGAAAATCAGCTCTCTCATGAAGGTGTACTCCTCTGGGGTTTGAATGGAGGCCAGATTCCCACCAAGAGAAGTGCAGAAAAGCTGATGAGGAAGAGAAAGTGCAAACCAAAGAGACACAGTTTTTTTGAATTCAACAAAACTAAATGGACATAATATTTAACTAACAATAGAATCCAACAACAAAAGAATCCTTTGTATTTGAAATGTCTTTACAACCGTTGGACTTCATGTGAAAATATATTTTTATTTTCACATGAAGTCCAACGGTGTGAATATCACAATAACATCTTACCAAACACAACTTTACAGTTTCATCGACTGCATAATAGCAGAAAACTGGTTTAGAGGATCTGCAAATAAATACAGGGTGGCAATTTTAGCTGTTAATGTTTCATAAAGTACCTCTGCTGTAGCCCAGTCCACCTCAGTGAACTGGAACAGGAAACAGCGATGGCCAAACTGAGTCCAACCAGGAGGGCAGGTTGCAGGCAGGTTTTCTATAAAATAATTGTCAACTTATCATCACATTTGAGAAGCGACCTAAGAAGTCCAGCTTCTCAAATGTTTAGTATTATGCTTAAAAAAAATGACGTCCACTATTACTACACTTCCAAAACAGTTTCCAGTTCATTTTTCTTTAGTCAGTTAATCCTTACTGCTTGATAATACAATAAACAGTTAATCTGGCCTGCATGGCACATGTATTAGAAGAGCCAAACTACTTTATGTTGGTTTGAAACTCCAACATCCACCCTTAACCTGGCTTTCCTGACCACACAGCCAGCTCTGTATTTTGAGCATTCACAACCATAAATATAAGAAACACCAACCTTTTCCACTTTGTGCCTGTGGATGTCAAAAACACAGAATTAGACATATATACTGTACAACTCAGAGTTTTCCTTTTTGGTGTGTGTAGAGACTGTCACTTAACAGAAATTTGTGTCACAAAAACAGAAAATATTCAAAAGTCTAAGGAACAGACTAAAGTAGTTTGCATTGAGACGAACCAGCAAAGCTGTGCTGATCTAATAATTATGACCCTGAAACACCGGAGAAGCTGAGTGTGAAAGTACTTTGGGTCCTACACCAAAATTACCAACAAAAATAAGGCTGTTTGCCAACTTTAAAAAGCAGCTTTAAAAAAACTGCTTTATTCTACAACCACCACAAATCTAAGGCTGTAACCTAAGTTAGCCACCACAAACGAGTGGAGCAGCGTCAACTGTACAATTTAAAGTGACCACCACACTCACCACACTCATCCTCAGAAGCCAGAAGCTCATTTAAAGGCAATTACCGATAAGATAGTAAGATCTATATGCAAGGATATGAGGCCCATTGGCACTGTTTCAGGAAAACGTTTTCAGGATGGTGGCAGAAATGGAGGCATGATAAAATAAACTCAAAGTTGCACAAGAATCTCAAGATACATGTGATGCTGTATGACATCACATGGGAAAATATAAGGACTAGACAAAACACTCTCTCTGACCACAGACAGATGGACATTGCTGGGGAGGTGCAGTATTACAACAAATTAAAAAAATTTAATTAGCTTGAATTCTTTCATTCTTGACTCTTTGAAAAAGCGACAGCCCTAATATCTATGAATGTCTATCACATTTTTAAAAAAAAAATACTTTTACTTAATACTTAATACACACTTATTGGCTGGGAGTACAGCTCATTCTTCTCCGTTCACAAATCAAATCTGAAAACCATATCTACCAGTATAAAAAGTCCTTTATTAGAAAAGTAAGATGGCAAATATTATTATTACCAGACCTGCTTGTTGGAACGGTGCAATTTGATCACATCAAAAGATTGGTGTGGCAGTGGGGAGGACCATCTTCATGCTTTACTACCACTTAAAATGATAATTTTAGACTATATTAGGATTGTGCTTGTTTTAAATAAAATACCCTCCAAGTCTGTATGGGTCACAACCTCCTGTTTGTACTGGTAATTACTTATATCCAAAAACTCAAGGGTTTAATATAGCTGTTAGAAATAAAACAAATGTATTAAAACTCTGCTTACATTTGCTCCAATCCACAGCCCACTGGTCAAACAGAGGAGCCCAATGAAATGAAGACCTGGTGCCATCTGTGTTAAGACATTAGAGAAGATAATTCATTGTTCAGATGGATATAACTGTCTTATCTGCATTAAGAGTTGAGAATTTAAATTACACTATTCTGATATGCAAAAATGAGGGACAGGTTTTTGCAGAAATGCAGCACTGTATTTCCCTGAGTCAGGACTGGGTAAATGCAGTCTTATTTCTACATTCATCACTGTCAAATGAATCTAACACTAAGTATAATCTAGAATCTTTTCTGTAAAGCCGGTGCTGTGGTGAAGGACAAGAATTAAAACCTTACCTTGTTCAGATAAAGTTGCAGTAGCAGGTAGCAGGATGTCTTGGAAAAGGGAACTCAGTCCTTATATACCTTTTCTGGGTGCTTTCGTTCTTTAAGTTGCGTGTCATCTCCTGGTAACAGGACACGGGACACGGTCTAATTTTTGTAATGAATATTGTTTTAGCTAATGCCACAGCCTTGAGTAAATGTTAAAAGGTTTGTTAAACAGTGTTAAAGTAGCTGGTAATTTTATATAGCAGCTCAAACACATGATACAACAGCAAAAAAAAAAGATGTTAACTGATATACACTGAGTACACTATAGCTACAGCTACACATTAGGGTGTCGACGGTATATTAAATATGGAAGGGATTAATAAAGTTCTTCTTCTTCTTCTTCTGGTTGAAAGCAAAAGTAATGTTGCTGTTGTGGAGGACTTTAGGGGTCCATCCTAGTTTTTCAAAATTCGATGTAAAAAAGATTAGCCCACTTCCTGGGTGAACATGAACTCAAACTAATGTGTCAAGATTGCAAGTGCGTACTGTATAGCAGGCAGTATAATATTATACGCTGAGTGAGATGTTTAAAGCAAAGCGTCCCCAGTGTTAAGTGTATTGTAAAATCTCAATTACATACAGCATCCGTGACAGAAGAAAAAACAAGTGTCTGGGTAAGGTGTTGGGACTTCAGCTCTCCTGGAGATGAAGGAAAATATTCCTTCATTTGGTGTTTTAATGATGGCAGTGGAGAGGGCTGTATGTTCTGCTACTTCAAAATCTCTCATTGGTGTTTAATTGGGTTGACTGTGAAGGCGATAGGATATGACTCCCTTCGCTGTCTTAACTCAAACTAGAAGGTTTGATGCAAATTACCAAAAGGACAAATAAACAGAGCATTTTCTCACTGGTATCGCTTCAGATGGCAGCAGTTTTATAAGTACTTTTTAATCCCTTTATTTGTGTTCCGCTGCTTGTGTTTGGACAATTTTAACATCTGAAAAGTATGGCCACTGACAAGAATTTACTGCAGCATTTGGAGCGTGAACAGTAGCTTTGTATAGTAAACAGACTACAGCTGTTCTTTCAATGTGTTAGAAACATGTTTAATCATCATTTTGTATACGATGGTACAATACTGTATTGTTTGTCTTCTCAGTCCCGGAAAGGTGATGATAGATCTCAAACAAGTCTTTGAGGTTTGGTGAAGTTATCTAAAACTTTAATGCTGAAAGTTAAAGCTAAATGGTTAAATACTGAGAAAGGATTCCAAATCATAAAGAGCAGAGTTAATACTAGATTTGGATTTGGATAAAACTCTGCTTTTCTGCACACCTGTGCTGCTCCAGTGACAAAAAAATGACAAAATGACAAAAATGCACCTAGCTAAAACCAGTCTAATGCAACAGTTCTGCAATAAATCCTCCGTTCATGAGGGTTCTAATGTTCTGTTTTGTTGAAACCATGTTAGAGTTCAGTTCACTTCTGTCCTTTGTGTGACCCTTTGTCATCTTATTGACACTGAGGTTTCCTTGTATCCTGGAAACATAATACATGTATCTGTAGTTGCTAATGTTTAAGCTAATGTGTAAGAATGTTTACATTGTACAACTGCAACATATCACATGGCAGAGAAGTTAATAAGGACCTGTTGGCAGAGGGCCAGTGCTGGATTGCGTACTGGAAAAGATGCATGGGCAACTTCCTGGTCCACCCGTGCATCACTGGGTTATATATATTTATATTAATTAACTGGTTGATTAATATGGTCCTATCTTGTAAAGGAGGTCAATGTCAAAATGTAGTTGTAAAACCTGTAATACGTTTTATGTTTATGCTTGAAATAAATGTAAAGCACACTGTACATTGTGATTTTTATATAGCAAATTTAAAAATGTGCTATATATACACACCCTCCCACTTGGAGGACTGTATTTGGAGGGTTTATTATACAACATGAAAAACTAAACTGATGTGTTACAAAATGTGATCAATCAGCATTAGACGTGAAAAAAACAGTTTCTGGTCAAAAGTAAGCAAGATTTACAGTGAAAAGTAGCATTGTTTTCCAAAGAAGATAAATGGTACATTGGACACAGTGTGAAAACAGTGAGTTTACACTTGGAGTTAACCCTTTGTCTGATACGGTAACAACAAATGGCACATCTTCATCCTCACTGTGGACCAATTATTAAGGTTTCCCATCTGCTTCATCCTCCAAACATTTGTCAGGGAGCGGAGAATCATATTCCTGTATTGTTCTGTAACATATTTACTGAAGATAAAGTTTGCACACAGAAGAACAGGACATCATGACGGAACTGAAGATCCATTACAGTTTAGGAATACTGTCAACAGCCCCAGGCCTCTGCTGTTGGGATCATGTGTTGTTGTGTTGCATTACAACCAACACTGAGTCTCACTTGGAAAAGTTTGTTTTTCATCTACAACTTTTGGTCTGTCACAAACCAAAATACAGTTGAAGTCAGATGTTCTGTGTAATAAATGTTTTCCTCTGTACTTTTTTTGCTCTGTTTTTAGCTGTTGCTCTAACTGAACATTTCAGATGATACAGGATCAAACTGTTTCTACATACAGGCCAGCACATCAGTCTGTACCTGCAAAAAGTTTCCTGCAAACCACAGAGACATACCATAAGGACAGTGAAAGACTCCTCACCAGAAGTACAGGTTTGTAGCTTCATATATTAGGACTACTTTGCATAAACTTTTAGATATTAATTTAAACAGTTAGCTATAAAGCTAAGAGACGGCATCACACAAAAATCTGCAAACTCTGCATTGTTACTGTAAATATCAGTTTGACGAATTAATGCATCTTGATAAGTCGGCTAAATGTGTTTTCCTGATGGTTATATAAAGTAATATGTTTCTCTTCAATGCAGATGCCTGCTCTTTAACCTGAAGAGGTTAAAGTTAGTATCTTCTGTGACGTAAGGCAGCACATGGTCAAATTAGATGTTCCTATAAAATAGCAGAAAGTTAAGACAACTTACTGGTGCACTTTCACACAAGATTTGTAATAAAGATGTTATAGATGTTAGTAAAGCTTGTGGGAGGAACCCTACTTTAATAAACTTGTTAAAAGGAGCAACAGCTTGTTAATATATTAGTCAGTAGATGGCAGTGTAGTTTCAAGACAAACAGGACAGAAACACCACACTGCTGTCAATAAAAGAGTTTAATATAGTTTTAATAGTTTGTTATTAGACCACTCTTGTTAATAATAAAACAATTACTGCTTACTAATGACATAATTAGAAACACAACTTATTGTTTACTTTAAACGGAAGCATTCAAGTAAAAACTGTACAAACACACACGACAAAATTAGGAAATCATTTTAAACAGACACTTTCTCTTGATGCAAACATGACATGAATCCAACAGAACCTTGGATGGTTTCTGTAGCAATTTTCCTGGCTGTCCTTTCATGCTCCCGTTCCAATCTGAGGTTGTTCATCCCAAAATGATTAGCAAGATGTCTGAGAAGGTTCTCAGTCATCCAGATCATAGTTATCCAAAGAAGGTTAAAGTCAAGGGCAACTGGTTGACTTGGTTGAAGATAAGGAAGATGTTTTGTCCCTCATCCAAGGGACTTCTTCAGTTCTGACTGACTGGTAGGGAAACTGAGGGGGCCAGGAAAACCTGGAATACATCAGATCTGCCAGACGACACTCATGCCAGTTTTTTGGTCGCTTTAATTTTTCTTTGACTTACAGACCCGGTTCCCATAACACTAAGCCCGATGCCCTGTCCAGAGCTTTCATTGAGGAGGGGAACACCACCCCTTCTCCTGACACTATTGTTCCCAACTCCTGTGTCATCAGATCTATCACATGGAGAAAACGGGGAAAGCAGGCAGTGGACTAAACCACTGTGACACAAGCGAGGGGGGACTCAAAATGTTTATAAACTTAAAATGCACTTTTCTTGCCCCATTTGTATTGTTATACTACTTTAAGTATATATCAGGGATATATCATTATATTATTGAATGATTTTTTAGGGTCCTGACCCCCTCGACCCCCCCATGATTTCTGCCTATGTCTGTTGCTATCTTGTATCTTGCCATTTGTCAATCTGAAACTTGTTTTTTCCACTAGCCATTTTGCTCATTTTTATATTTATTAATGGGGTCCTGGTGGTCCTCCTCCCCTAAAAAATTGTGACTGAATTATTACATTTTCTGCATTCTGGTGAATTTTACTGCACCAGTTTTTCAAGGAAATGTCTTTATTTATGCAAAGGGAAACAGAGAAATCAGATGACAATTCAAAATATACAAATATAGTGTAATACAATGCAGTGCAGCTGTCAGGCATTCTGTATGGCAGATATGTTTCTCCTATTGATCAACCTTTTCTTATATAATTTTATCCTTGCTGAGTCAGCACATATGTAGGCATGACTGAAGTAACCACTTTAAATGTGCATGTAGCACCTATTCACCCCACATGATAAATAAGTTCATTTTAATTCAGTTAGAAACTCTTGGGCTTTAATAGCTCCTGTGTTTCAGCAGTTTTCTGCTCATTTTCAAAACTATCTGCACATTAACAATCTGTCCACATCTGTGTTCTCTGACATTTGCAGAATAATATTTTTTGACAAAAGTCACAATATTAAAAAATAAAATTGCAATCTTACTTTATACTAAGTCATATGAAGTAAAACAAGAAACATAATCCGAGCACAGTTTATGAGGCCAGCTTCCGCCTTTACAGCATAACACAATATCATGCCCCCTGTGGCTTAGAGGAAAACAACCCATATGGCTCCAACATCTAGTTTTGTTTGACCATTTTAAAATTCAATCTTATAATCTCAACCAACAAGACAGTTGAGGTCTATAAAAGGTATGAACATTTTATCAAAATCTAAAGGACTTTCAAAAACCCAACAGCATCTAACATCTGAGAAAAAACCAGCGTCTTATCTCAGGAACAAAATCCTGAATTTATCCTGAATGAGCAGTTTTTAATCAGTGTATTTATATGAAAATGTATGCGGCTCCTAACTAACAACAAGAAAACACATCATCATCCTGTTCATAAAATCATCTTAAAGATCAGGGCCCGTATTCACAAAGAATCTAAGAGTCCTCTCAGAAAACTCTTATCTTAGCTTAAAAACTTTTACCTAGGAGTCTTAGCTTAAGAGCTATTCAGGACTGATCTGAGAGCAACTCTGAGCAAGGAAAAGACAAAAACTTTTATCTTAGTGAGGAGGCGGGGTTGACCCCGTTGCTATGTATGACACAATCTTTTGAAGACTGTGATTGGTTGGTTGTCCAAGAAGGGAAAAAAAGAGTGATTCTAAGTGTAGGTTATATTCTAAGCCTTCACTTTGGAAATTACATGCGTAATATTTCCTATTTGACCGTTCTCTGCTCTCTCACACACAACAACAACACATATATGCGTATATAAATCCTGTTTTTATTTACCATGCTGTTAATTTCCTATAAGGTATTTGATTGGCTTGGAATGATAAAAAATTGTTCCACTCTTTCCAATAACACTGATTGCTGGCGTTTCTATTTAAGTGGTGGTTTGAATGTTTTAATGGATCAAACACGGAATCAAAACCAAGCAGGGTGAGAAAGCCCAACTGGACCACTGGACCAATTAGTGGATTAACACAAGGCAATTCTAAAAGGAAAATTCGGGCCGGGTGTCACAGCACAGGGCGAGAAGCAGACGTGGGAGCGTACAGCACAAACTATTAACGGTTCATTCTCGTTGTGCGCAAGAGGGAAGCTGCTATATTCATAAATGCAGTTTTTTTTGAGCCTGCAAGGTGGGAATGTCCAGTGGAAACGAAATGAACTGCGACACAATAAGAGGTTGTGACAATGCTGTAAGGCTGATGATACACAGAGCAACTTTTAGAGCAATCGTGCAGGGCAACGCTGTCGACAATAATAATGAGTAAAGATTACTATCGTAATCCCCTCCCCCCCCCCACCACTCCGCCACCCGCCCCGCCCCGCCGCTATCCATTTAAAACATAGTCAGACTTGCCTCTAGCAAGATTGCCCAGCAACATTGCTCAAAAAGTTGCCCCGTGTATCATCAGCTTTAATTGTTTGTGTGATCACGCTTACAGAAGGTTGTGACAGACCCAAATCATCACCGCTGCATCGCCAAATATCGTAATGTAGTGATTACTTTCATTCCTGCCTGTGTCGGAGATGTTAGCGTGTATCTAATAAGATCAGTCACAAACACGATCCCTGCACGATCTAATCTATAGCGTCTGATTAACTCACTGTCATCCTGCAAAACATTTCTTCTCCCTCTTCGTCTTTCTGCCATTTTCTCCTCTACTAAAGAAACTCTTAAGCCCCTTAAAAGTCCTCGTCGCTGCTCCTAACAATTCCGAGCTTAGGAGCTCTTTTAAGGCTTAAGATGCTTTGTGAATTACTTTTTTCTTTACTAGGATTTTTTCTTTAATTTTAAGAGTACACGGCCACTTTTCTAAGAATTTTCTTAGAATTACGTCACTAGGAGCTACTTTTAGCCTTAAGATTCTTTGTGAATACGGGCCCAGATCCTACTGAAATCTGGAAGACTGTCAAATTATTTTTAAGAGATGTCTGTGAGTACTTGTATATGTATATGCTTGTGTTTGTGTGTGTCTGTTTTGATATGTGTGTTTCTGATGTGCTGTAGTTTTGTGTGGTTTTACTCTTTGAATCTGAGATCTCTGATATGGAACCACAATCTGAAGTAAAATCGATTGATAGATAATGTTTGAAAACTGTTTTAGAGAAGAGTCGAGCTTTGGTGCATGAGTCTGTGTTATAAAGAGGTGAGACAGGTTGCTGAACAGGATATATATGTTTATTGAATAGACTGAAATTAAATCAAAACTGTGAGTTGGTTTTCCAGCAGTGATTTCATCAAGGCTTGAGATCCTGGTGGAAATACCATCATCAGTAAGCAAGTGACATCCTCATGGCAGATGTGTCACCACATGATGAAGATCTTTACAAGCGTCTGGCACAAAGAACAGAATTCTGGGTACTACAGGGGTAATCGTTGACAAAATCCCTTCCTGTAAACAGATATAACAATAACAGCACATTAGAGGCCTCTGATACAAAGTTTTCACAACATTGTTTCCTTTTGTCAACTAAAGCTATAGTAGGGATTATGACACTGTAAAATTTGCTAAAACTGTCACTACATGAGCCAGATAATCTGTCGAAATTAAAACGGTGCAAATAGCAGCAGGTTCCTCCTGCTGCTATTTGCATGCATGTACCCAGCAACTCTCTCTCTCACTCTACTGTGACCACTCGGATAAGTAGCATGCATTTCAGGTGTAAGAAAGGGAATTTGTGAGCAGATGATAGCAATGTGGAGGATGAAGAGAGACACATGTATGATAATGGCTTTTGTGGAGACTTTTTGTACATCGCACCTCCGTCTGCCAGGGGACCAGCTGCTCTAGAGTGACGTCAAAGTCGCATCAATTCCGATCTGAGTGTCTCATCAAATCAGGTCTGAGTCACATATGAGCCAAAAATTTGGGTCACTTCGGCCTGCAGACTGAACGCAGCCTTACACAGTGTCAATCACTGCTGGTGCAGTCAGCTCACTGTCTTCATTCTAACCACCGGAAATAAAGGAACTGCCCATCGCTCCTTTGCTAACAACAGCATGCAGTAAAAACATGTGTGTGAACACAATCTGGCTCCACACAGAGCTTTTGGCTCATGGTGTTTGATGCCATGGTGCTCGTATAGATGAGTGGCAAAGACTCAAAATGACAGACTCTGGAGGATTACTTGGGAACAGTGGTGTGCTAGCCTCTCATCCTGCTGTTAGACTTTGTTGCAGCTGTCTCTGAAGCTGGGAGCACTTTTCTCTGGGCCACTAAGCATCGGAGGGGCGTCTCTGAGAAGACAAGTGATGGCAAGAGGGACTCTAGCCCTATGTCGGATGAGGCTGCGGGGCAACCGTGTTCTGCTTGTGGGTTTAGTGGAAGAGGCTTAGCGTGATACGAGGAGAAGAGAGGAAGGCCAAAGGTTTTGCATTATATGTTCAAATGTTACCAACTGCTGCTTTAACGAAGTAAAAACCTCCTCTCCTTGATATATTACTCTCTTGCCTTGTAAATGAAAGCATGTACTAAAAACAAAGAAAGGAAATAATCAAAAAGAAGAGAATGCAAGGTATAAATTAGATAATACAGTAAACTATCAGTTACAAAACTATCTTGAATATTGAGAAATGATTTCACATTGCTTCTCAACAAAAAAAAACCCAAACAGGAGGACATCAGATCAATTTGTACCTGAATAGTTAATCTGCATGCAGTTCTCATTTCCACCAGCGTTGTTGGGTTCCCCTGCAGCCCAGGCTTTGAAGTCCCACTTGGAGCCATCACTCCACAGCCACACACCCTCCTGAAAGAAAAAGTTCTAAAGGTCAGGTTTACAACTTTTCTTGCTAAGCAGACGGTGCAGACATCCCCACTGCAGAGAGATCTGTCACCATTCCATAACAACTGTTAAGAGTGTTTTTTTATTACTTGTGTGTTATCTGTGTGTATGCAGCTATGTATACCTCTCTATGTATGTAAAACTACCAAACAGTTTATGAGATCATGTTTTTCAATAAAACTTTTACCTTCGCTGCATCGTAGCCTCCGGCCCAAGTTGGTTTTTGAGTGTTAGTCGATCTGAAAATCAGATCTCTGATGAAGGCGTACTCCTCTGGGCTTTGAATGGAGGCCAGATTCCCACCAAGAGAAGTGCAGGTACGCTGATGAGGAAGAGAAAGTGCAAACCAAAAATTATGTAAGTATGTTTGAATTCAACACAAGTAAATGGACATAATATTGAACTAACAACAAAAACCAACAATGAAAGAATCCTTTGTATTTGAAATGTAAAAATAAAATAAAATCCAACTGTGTGAATATCACAATAACATTGCACATAACACAATTTTACTTTTAGTAATGTGCTTGAGACTGACAGTTTTCTTGACTGCATGATAGCAGAAAGCTGGTTTTGAGGATGTTCAAATGAATACAGATTGGCAGTTTTAGCTGTTATTGTTTCGTAATGTACCTCTGCAGTAGCCCAGTCCATATCACTGAACTGGAACAGGAAACAGCGACGGCCAAATTGTGTCCAACCAGGAGGGCAAGAAGGAGGGCAAGCATCTATAAAATAATTGTCATCTTATCATCACGCTTCTCAAGTGGCATTTTGCTTGCAAAATTACTTCAACATTTCCAAAAAAGTTGCCAGTTCATTTTCTTTCAATCAATTAACTGTTTCTGCTCAAAAATGTAACAATAAATTATTCTAGTTGGCAGAACAAACATGTGAGAGGAGTGAAACGTGTTCATTTTGGTTTAACGCTCTTAATGATTTTCCTGAAGAGTTGAACAACACCAACCTTTAACCCCCCAGTTTTTTTTACAGTCTGCAAGAAACTTTGCAGTTACATTCACTGTGGTCACATAGTGCCAGCTATGTATTCCAAACATTTAAGAAGCACCAACCTTTTCCACTTTGCCCCTGTAGATGTAAAAACACAGCATTAGAAATGAATAATGTACAACTCAGTTGCCTATTTGCAGCCTTAGTTTTGAGTCTGATTACAATGGCAGCACTTGCTATTTTTGTTTAAATAGTATTTTATGAACATGGGAGTATTTCTCTATTTTTGTGACCCTTCATTTAAACATTGCAAAAACATTAAATTAATGAATAAACTCTGAAAACATCTGAGAAGCACAGTACGAAGGTTCTTTTTGTTCTACGCCAAAATTAACAACAAAAATAAGGCTGATTGCAGGCTGTAAAAAAAGCAGCTGCTTTACTCCAAAACCATCAGAAATCTTAAGAAATAGTGGCTTGCTGCAAACCATGTGAGTCACCTGAAAAGATTCTCCTCCATTCACATATATATATATATATAGCTATGTAAGTCTGAAAACCAGATCTGCCAACATAAAAACCTGATTCAAGTCCTTAATATGCTTCAATAAAATGACAATTTAATAGACTAAATTAGGATTTTGCCTTGTTTTCAATAAAACACCCTACAAATCGGTACGGGTCCGAAAGTCAGAATGTCACACTGCTGTTGATTTAATATTAAAACATCAGAAAAGTTTCAGGTTTAACATAGCTGTTATAATTAAAACAAAATTAAAAAACTCGACTTCACGCCTGCTCCAATCCACAGCCCACTGCTCAAACAGAGGAGCCCAATGAAATGAAGACCTGATGCCATCTGTGTAAAGATATTAGAGAAATGAACTTGCAACATACAAATATGTGGGAGAGGTTTCATAGAAATGTGGCTAAATGCAGTCTTATTTCTACATTTATCACTGACAGTTAAGTCAAATATTAAATATAATCAAGAGTCTTTTCTGTAAAGCTTGTTCTGTGGTAAAAGGAAGAATTACAACCTTGTTGTGATGATCAGACAAAGTTGCAGTAGCAGGTAGTAGGATGTCTTGGGAAAGGGAACACAGTCCTTATATACCTTTTCTGAGTGCTGTGTATCCTGAACTTACGTGTCATCCCAATCACAGGACATGGTCTTATTTTTCTAATGAATATTGTTTTAGCTATTGGCACAGCCTTGAGCAAATGTTAAACAGTTACTTTATTTAAACAATGTTAAAAAAACATTCTGGTCATTTTATGAAGCAGCTCAAGCACATGATACAGCAACAAAAACAAAGGTGTTACCTGTTACAGTACACTGGAGACACAGCTACACCTGTTCCAGGTCAAATGCAATACTGTTATATTATCTGTATGTGATACAAAAAAATGCATACAATTTTCTTATTATGATGTTAACAATATTTTAATGTGTTGCCCTATTTACGTCATTATTATATACAGCAGCAACACAGTTGTGTGTTATTATTAATTCCTTTTGGGAAAAATGTAAGGTAGTTGTTCTTTTGGCTAAAACCAGAAGTAATGTTACTGCGGACGTTGCTCTGGTGGAGTTTAGCGGTAACACTGAGTTTTTTAAAATTCTATGAAACATCACAGCCACCAGGAAATTCCCAAAGGGCATGCAGAGAAACAACTGTTCTCTCCATTACGACTATGTAGGCTGCAGAGATCATGGGTCAGTCCTCACATCTCTGAAAACATCTGGGCATATTTTCAAGAAGGAATCATTTTGATAAGCGTGACCACTTTTAAAAATGTTACTGGTTACTTTTGCACCAGAAATCTCAAAAAATCTCAAAACTTAATTCAGTGACACAATAGCAGTTGTACAGCCATCTAGTGACTAAACTAACCACAAGACGTGACCTTCCAGGATCTGTCTGATCAAACTGGTGACAATGATTCTATTACCCCCTCCTGTGCTTGGTGAGTATTTCCACATTGCTCACACAGTTAGAAAAAATTTGGACCACACCTCACACTGATAACACTTCGTAACTGGTTAAAAGGAGTTCATACCGTGCCGCCTCTACTCAAAGGGCGGAGCAGGAGAGAAGGGCACCGGGAGCGCTGGACTGTCTTAACAAGAGCAGGTGGACCAGAACCTGTAGTCTCTCCTGACCAGAGAGGAGGAACGCAGTACCCTATTGGAGAGCTGTACTTCCTACATTTTAAACTGTAGCAGTAACTGTATTTCACGTAGAAGAATCTTTTACCAATTAATCAGTATATAAAACACACTGTAACACACATATTACATATTATAATTTACATATGCATATATACATACATATAAAATACTATTGCACAAAGGAAAGAAGTGAAATCAACAAAAAGTAAACATTATAACCTTTATAAAGAAATGATTTGATGCAGAACTGTTGTATTAGACAGCATTAGTTTTAGGTGTACTTACAAACTTGGTTGCCAGTTCACTATCTGAATATTTTCTATTTGTAACAAGGGGTGGGAATCGCACGGTACCCCACGGTACCCCACGGTACCCCACGATACGATACGATACGATACGCGATACATGGCTCTTGATAAGGATAATATCACCTTACAGCAATTCTGCAATGATCAGTATATCGCTAGATAATCTTATAGTGATATATCACAATATCTGTCTAACTATGAATACAAAATGCCTGGGAAAACATGTTATATTTATTTGCTGCAAATCTAAACTGTTAGAAAACAGCACAATTCCGCAGAACTACAAAGCAACTATGAAAAGTTAATATAAAAATATTTCACATAAAAATGCAAATTCTCTGACTTTACTGATTTTTTTGCTGAAAATACAAGTTGCTGTGTGCCACTTGAGTCTAATCTGTACACATATTATATTGATAACTGTTTTTCGGCCTAGTGGTAGCTGGGAATTTTTTTGACCTTTAGGGGTGGCTGTAGTTAGTCTATGTGGAGTGCTGAAGCAGCAGAGTAGCTGATCAAGACGGTCAAGTTAGCTCCTTTTTTTTTACACAGAGCTCAGGAAACATATGTACTTTAAGTATCAGCAAAGTATGTCACTCAGGAAGTTAAGCTGGAATATAAAGGAAGCTTCCTCCTCCTGTGTGTCATTTTGTATCTTCTGTATACGAGTGGTGGCTGAACATCTTTCCTTTGAACATGTCGGTCAGTGTGTGATAATACTGCCGGTTGCAATATACACAGTTGTCTTGAGAACACTAGTTTAAGTTTACTCTCCACCAGGCAGTCGGTTAGTCTGTTTATATTGCCTTGTCCTGAGAACTGAAAGTAGTTACAATCTAAATAGTATTACAATATATTTGCACATGTCTGTGACACATGGTGGATTTGGTGACATCAGCCTGTTTTTAGAGGAGACAGGCTGTGTGCTTGTGTTGTGAGTGCAGCTGATCAGTCATACACTTTAAACTAACTTCAACTCAGGGCTGAACTTCTTATCAAAATATTACTGAAATCACAATATGGCCATGTGCAATATTCAAATCGCAGGAGCTGCAATTTTCTGATAGAGGTAAAATGAGTCATGCCTTTATGCCATTTATAAATAAAGCATTGCGTGTGCAGAGATGCCCCAGCAGAAATTACATCTTTAATTTTTTTTACAGTGAAAATGAAAAGCAAAAGTAAACATTTCAACTAAAATTGTTACTTGTAAAATCTGATAGAATAATCACATGAAAAATGTTTGCATTTTATTCAGCACTAGTGCAGATGGTACTAAAGAGAACGCAAACATTTGTGAGCCTGGCTGGAGATTATAAAACTAACTTCCGCCTGGTGTGACTCCTTGATCTCCTGTGAGATCTTTGTGCTGTGACCTTTTCTAAACAAATCTCTTATTTACAATGAGCGAAAGCTTACATTTTACATTTAGAGACACTTTTATCCAAAGCGACTTACATTTGAGGAACAACATACAAGCATCAACAAAGCATCAAATACAGCACGAGATCTACAACTGACAATACATACTAGTAAGATCACTAATAAATACTAGTAAGAACTAATATCGCATCAGTGGGGTAAATACCTTGGGAAAGAAGAGTTAACAAAAAGTGCAATCAATAAAAGATCATCGTAAGGGGATAGAAGAAGAAGAGCACAGGAAGTGCATGTTAGAGGTTAGGAATTAGAGGTCTTATAAGAGAAAGCGTTCTCAGAAGAGAAAGAGCTTCTTGAAGCTCTGCACTGATGGCGTGTGGTAGCTCGTTTCAACATCGTAGCTGTGTCTCCAGTGTACTGTAACAGTTAACACCTTTGTTTTTGTTGCTGTATCGTCTGCTTAAATGAACAGAATGTTTTTTTAAACATTGTTTAATGAACTGATCACCATTTACTCAAGGCTGTGGCTATAGCTAAAACAATATTAATTAAAAAATGATACCGTATCCTAAGACTGTCTTCCCTTTTCCAAGACATCCTGCTACCTGCTACTGCTATTGTTATATACAACTACAACTTCATCTTATCATCACAAGGTAATGGTAAGGTTTTAATTGCTTCCTTTCACCATAGCACCATTTAATATTTGACTTCCTTGTCCCACATATTTGTTACAAAAGTAAATTAATTTGTCTAATGTCTTTACAAAGATAACATCAGGTCTTCATTTCATTGGGCTCCTCTGTTTGACCAGTGGGCTGTGGCTTGGAGCAAATGTGAGTTTTTAATAGATTTGTTTTAATTACAACAGCTATACTAAACCTTGAAACTTTTCTTGTTAATCATCAGCAGTGTGACATTATTTTATTGTCCTGTTTTTGTTGATGTGCCCACCAACAATAATATCTGGCCCACTGCCAGATTATAAATAATTGTAATTTAGTAATTTATATCAAAATATAAATAAATACTTTGATAGCTTTGCTTAAAAATAGATCTCAGTCATGACAGGAACAGTTACTCACATAATAACTTTAGTGCTACAAAATAAAAACAGTGCAGCACATGCCGTGATCTCAGAAACATTCGCTGCAGAATATATTTGTTGAAGAGAGAAAAAACCCCACAACATCCAAAGGTGAGCTCAAACCCTCAATCCTTAGGATGCGAGTCCTGCACCTTACTGACTGAGCTAACAACAACATGCCTCAATGGAGTAATCTTATGGTTTATATTCTCATCCACCATCTAATGGTTGAAGCTATTGTTCCGATTAAAAACTTATTTGCAGACCCCTGTAGTATATTATTACTTCTATTTCTTCTTCTAATGTACATATTCAACATAGTGATGAGTGTCTGCACTGCCTGAATTCCACCAGAAGTAGAACAAGAAGAATTTAATGACAAAACCGACAGAAAGAATGCTAAATGTGCTCTGGAGCGGTGTTTGTCTGTTTTCAGCTACTGTAGAAACATGACATAGCTAGCATGGCGATGTCCATAGCAGGGGTGCCCACGGTTATGGAGGTATAAATGGCTCATTCTAGGTAATACAAATGGTTTATATTATAGAAGGTCTTTACACACCACTGAAAACATAGTTATGGATCTTATATTGACATTTCTGTTGATAGATCCTCAGAAATATTACACACTGGACCTTTAAGTTGCATGTCATCCACTGATCACAGGACTTCTTATTTTTTGTAGTGAATTGTTTTAGCTATTGCCACTGCCTTGAGTAAATGTTAAATAGTTCCTTAAACAGTGTTAAAAAAACATTGTGGTTACTTTATTCTGCAGCTCAAGTCCATGATCCTGCAACAAAAACAAGGGTGTCATCTGTTACATTACGCTGTACCTACAGCTATACATAGGGGTGTTTCAGGTCAAATTTGATTCTAATTTCTAAATAAATTTTGTGCAATCGTTGCACATACATTTTCTATATGTGATACAAAACACTTTTTAATGCGCAGCACTCTTATTCAAGTGAGTTGATTCCCTCATTTAGTGAAGACAATGAAATAATTTGATTTATTCCCACTGCTGCCTTCATTGGAAATCACTTCAGTTTTTGAGTTTGTTCCAGTTAATTTTGATTCATTAAAGGTTCATATTCTTCACATTTTCAGAATTTGACATTTGTATGATAATTCACTTTGATTCCCTAAAAATTATTCTTATTATAAAATATTCTTTTAAGGTTACATGTAATGTTTGTGGCTTATTATATTTGGTTTGCATAAAATGCTAAGAGGGAGTAAATGTAATGGGAATTCATCCATCCATCGTCATCCGCTTATCCTGCTTGCAGGGTCGCGGATGTAATGGGAATTAAAATCTCCAAACATGTTGCATGTGATCCTGGACTGAGACTTGAGAGACTCGTGTGTGATGTGGTGCTGAGTCTGTGTAACATACAGTCCAAGCATCTCTTTTCTCTGTGCTAGCCAAACTTCAAGGACAACATGTGAGATGACACGCCAGACCCTGAAGCTGGATAAATAACAGGATCACTTAGCTGTGAGTCCATCTGCAGATGATTGAATAAAATCCACAGAAAGACAAGTACTTGCTTTAGGTGTTTATTTGAAAACAAGACTTGCCATCACAGCGTCTAAACCAAACGAGCATGTTCCCTCTCGTCTGGAGAATACTTGTAGGCCCAGGTGTCTCTGTTGCACCGTGATTCTTCATTTTAATGGTGTGTTGTAACACATTTTACTTTTATCAAAAAAAGTGCAGCTCCTGCGATTTGAATATTGCACCTGGCCTTGTTGTGATTTCGATAATATTCGATAAACTGTTCAGCACAAGTCTGCACTGAGTTGAAGTTGGTTTAAAGGTTTAATGACTGATCAGCTGCACTCAACAGCCTCTGCCTGTAAAACAGGCTCATGTTGAATCCACCATGTCTCAGACAGACACGTGCAAATATATTGTAATAATATTTGTATTGAATTAAAGTCAGTTATGTCTTCCCAGTAAAGGTGTGTTTATTTGTATAGCACCTTTGATCACCAAGGAAATTTCTTGTGCCTTACAGAGGACAGACAGGCAACAGATGTAATGAAATGATTTGATGTAAATTAGATGTAGATGGGATATAAAACAAACACAAGGTAATCTAAAAGACCTACTGTCTGTCTGGCGAAGTGTTACTGCAAGTGTGGATATTACAACAGTATTCTCATACACTGACTGACAAGTTCAATCCAAACATGTCCAGCCTTCACTGAAATACACAGCAAACAAAATGATTCTTGCAGTCTAACTCCCTTTTGCACCTTTCACTGCCCATGTTAACCAGTTAGGCGTTGAAATGTGCACCACTTGCTTGACAACCCTTTTGATTTTTTTTTTTAACCCTTTTTTCCATTCCACATATCAGAGTATTGGAAATAATACTTAAGTAAGCTGTGTTTGTGCTCAATTCATACTCTTTAGTTACTTTTTAATCACAGTTTCTGATTTAAAAACATTTTTCAAAATTTTAGCCTGTGTTTAATCCTTCTTGATCAGCTTCATGTGTTTTAACAACATTAAAATTTGAGAGCTTGGCCTCTGACTTGCTCCAGCATTTTGAGCATATACAGCTGCTTCTCAAAAGTAAGGTGCACAAATTATAAACTGTTGTTTCTATGTGTCAGATACATATTTAATCACCATTTAATACATTATGGTGCAAGGTCTGATGACATATCTAGAACTTTTTTTGTTGAAAGATTAAGCTTAATGATTCAGGATTGATAAGGTATTCCAAAGGATCGCATATGATGGGCAGAGATGATGGATTTGCTAAAATGTTTTGCACAGCTGTGCCAGCATTGCTCCAGGACAAAATGACTAAATGTTTGAATGTTGTTAAAATAGAAAATATATAGATGATAAACGGGCAACTGAGTGCTTAAGTATCTAAACCTAGCTAAAATAAATGCAATCAATGAGTTCACAGAGGTCTGGACCTCTGTTATTCAATGTATGTAGCCTATCAAATTTTAATAAAAAACACTGATAACACAATCAACTTAAATGAAGACTTTAGGAGGAGATGATGACAACGTCACAACCCTCATTTCAACTTTCAATACAACTCTTCCCTGAACAGTGTCCAGATTTGGGGAAGCGTATGAAGTAGTGTTGTAGTACACAAGACCGGTCTTGGTCTTAAGACCGGTCCTAAAACCACTTTGATAGTCTCATCTTGGACTCGACTGCATTTGTACTTGGTCTTGTCTCGGTCTCGACATTGTGGACTCACAATGTGGATTTGATTTAATTTCAAGTCTGGTGAAAACCATCACTTTGGGAATATCAATAAATTGCTTTTGCATTGTCTGATTTATTTGTTAACAATTTTGTTTATTTGTAACTTTAATTGGATGTAAAGCGTATTTCTTCAAATGCAACTTTAATTAAAAATTTGTTGTTTCCGTTAACGACTGTCACCCCTCCCTGTGATACTTATGTGTTTTAATGTGGATGTTTTAATGGGAATCTGGATCTTTCAGATCAATTTGAGAAGTACCCATGATCTCGTTCCACATTTTATTGTGTGTCATGTAACGTGGGGAACTGGTCTTGGTCTTGACTCGGTCTTGCCCTCCCATGGTCTCAGCCCCTAAAAGTCTCGGCTCTGTCTCAGTCTCGATAAACTCTGGTCTTGGTCTTGACTTGGTCTTGGTTTGGGCAGTTTTGACTTCAAGACTAGTATGAAGCTGTAAGGAATGAAAACGTGCAAGCAAGAACATACTGCACTGCAAAGCACTGCTGTTCACGGGGTGTTCAATCAATTAGAATCATAATGCAGCATGGTCTCAATACACTTTACGATCAAAAAGAATATTTAGGACAAAGAAACAGCAAGCAAATAAATGAACACAATTTAAAAGTAACAACCAAATTAAAAACATATCACAAAAGACAATTGATCTGAGGACACTCTATGCTAATGTTTATAGGACAAGACATACATATAGCAAGAAAATGAAATGATAAAACTTAAGATGGAACAACCGCATTTAGAAACATCAATTTATAAGGATCTGGACCCAACAGAGTGCTTGAGGAGGCTGTAATGGAGTGAATTCACATAAGTTTTCAGTCTTTATGAAAAGATATCAACTGAACTTGTTTCTTTGACCATTGAAGTCCATTCCAGAGAAAAGGTGCAAGGTCGGCATATCCTCTGAAGAGGGCAGATGTTTTTTGTTAAACAGAGGAATGACCAGGAGACTAGCATTGAGAGAGCAAAGAGGGCGTGCCGGTGTATATGGTGAAATTAGCTAAGATAGGTAAAATGGTGCAAAATGGTCCATGCAGGACTTTATAACTTAAAAGAAGAATCTGCAAACACCCATTCTGGCTGATTTTCACCAGTGAAAAGAGTCCAGAATGAGTGTTAGTTGGTCATATTTTCTAGATTTTGTCAAGACTCTAGCTGCTGTGTTCTGCAAGCTGAAGACTTCCAGCAGCACAGCGGGCATAACAGAGAACAGGACATTACGATAATCCAGTAAGGAAGACACATATGTATGGATTACTTCAGCCTCTGCCACTTAAATTGAGTATTTCCATTCAAATAAATAAAAATATTCCCACCACAAATTGGTGCAGAAAAATTCACTGGAAGACTACCAACTTATTTTTTTTAGAGATGTGATCTGTGATTGTTGTACAGTTTGTATGTGTACATGTATCAGGATATACTTGTGTTTGTATGAATATTTTCTGATATGATGTAAAATCTATTGATAGTTAATGTTTACTGGTTAATGTAACTGTTTTATGGAAATATTGAACTTTGGTGCATTAGACAGTGTTACAAAGGCATGAGACAGATTGCTGCACAGGATACATTTATTGATTGAATCAACTGAAATAAAATCAGAACTGTCAATTGGTTTTCCAGCACTGATGTCATCAAGGCTTGAGATCCTCATGGCAGATGTGTCACCACATGGCGAAGATCTTCACAGGCGTTTGGCGCAAACAACAGAATTCTTATTAGCACAGTTGGAATCGTTGACATAATCTCTTCCTGTAGAAACATATAGGGAACAGCACATTACAGGCCTCTGCTACAAAGCTTTAACAATAACATTGTTTGCCTTTTCTCAGTTAAAGCAGCAGTAGGGAATTCTTTTATCATATTTGGTTAAACTATCACTATATCATGAGAGTGGTATATGAGACAGATGATCTGTGAAAACAAAATTCATTTTTTCTGCCTCCTTCTGCTGCTCCTGATGCCAATTGCAAGAATCCATGAACAAAACATCCAACCAGAGCCAGAAGCAGTCTGTCATGCAATCACTGCTCATGCACACCCAGCGCAGCCCCGCCTCATCACAAATGCTTCCAGCCATGAGGACAACGGATCAGTTTGTACCTGCTGCGTTAATGTGCATACAGTTCTCATTTCCAACGTTGTTGGGTTCCCCGGCTGCCCAGCCTTTGAAGTCCCACTTGGAACCATCACTCCACAGCCACACACCCTCCTGAAAGAAAAAGTTTTAAGGGTCAATTTACTTTTTCTATCTATGCAGAAAGTGCAGACATCCCCACTGCAGAGACGTCTGTCACCATTCCAAAGCAATTGTTAACGGTTGTCAAATTCAGACACAGGAAGATTTGGGCCCAAATGCAGAGCAGATGCAGTTAGTGGTGTTTATTAACTCCAGGTGGTAACTTACAAACAAAGAAGTTACAGGCAGTCCAGGAAATAAATAAACCAAGACAGGTACAAACATAAATGTAACAAAGTTCAAGAGTAAATCCACACATGACAGAATAAATCCATAACGATGCTCAACAACATAAACTAACAAACCGGCAAAGAGAAAAGGAACATGCAAATGACAAGAAAGACAAGCAAGACAACACAGGAGGCAGAACACTAGAAAGTAAAACTGCAAGTAAAGCATGCAAAACACACAATGACAAAAGAAAACAGAAAACACAGAACCAATGTAAAACTTGGTTTTACACTGTATGCATGTATTCATACATACACACAAGTATGTTTTACTTTTGTTTCTTTCTTTGTTAGGTCTCTCTTGCAAAAGACATCTCAATGAGATTACCTAATTATTAAGCTCATGAAATAAGTGTTAATGAACCACATCACACCTCCCAGCGTTTTTTAAAACTACCAAACAGATCAACAGATCACATTTATTGATAAAACACTGACCTTCACCGCATCGTAGCCTCCGATCCAAGTTGATTTTTGTGAGTTAGTCGATCTGAAAATCAGCTCTCTGATGAAGGCGTACACCTCTGGGGTTTGAATGGAGGCCAGGTTCCCACCAAGAGAAGTGCAGAAACGCTGACGAGGAAGACAAGGAGTTTGATCCCACAACATCCACCACACGGACACAACTTTACTTTTAGAATCAATGATTTTGAGACTGACAGATCGTTGTAAAACAGTTGCCTTATAAATAAATATTAATAAATGAGGGTTTCGTCGGCTGCCTGATAGCAGCAAGGTGGTTTTAGAGGATATGCAAACAAAAACAGGGTGGGAGTTTGAACTGTTGTTGTCTCATAAAGTACCTCTGCAGTAGCCCAGTCCATTTCAGCGAACTGGAACAGGAAGCAGTTTTGGCCAAATGGAGTCCAACCAGAAGGGCAGATCACAGGGCAATTACCTATAAAAGAATTGTCAACTCATCCTCTTATTTGAAGCACTTAAACTAGGCAGTGTTTGGCATTTTGCTTGACAAACTACTTCCACTATTACTCCGTTTTCAATAAAGTTGGCAGTTCATATTGTTTCAATTGATTGATCGTTGCTGCTCGATAATGCCATCATCAATTAATCTGAATAGCACGGCATGGTTTAACGCTCATTATGATTTTACTGAGGAGTTTAACAACATCAACCCTGAATCTGTCTTCACCCAGTTTGTTTGTGGTTAAAGTCTGCAAGAAACCTCAGCATCTGGGAACAGATTAATACAAGATCATACAAACTGAGAAACAGCAAAGGAAATGAACTTAAGACCTTTCTTCCTTGTAGTAAAGCCGGATTAAGAACTTAACTACAGCTGTTACTGTTCCTACTCCATTTGTTATAGTAGTTAAAAAAAACAAAATAAAACTTAGCAGTTACATTCACCTCCATAAATATAAGAAGCACCGACCTGATACATTTCCACATGCCTGTGGATGTAAAACAACACAGCATTAGAAACAGCAGTGTAGCATGGTCCCAGTGCAAAATTTTTATTTGTACCCCCCACTCCAAAAAGCACATTTGTGTACAGACAGGCGTATAGGCCCACAACAATCTTACAGCTTTAAACAAGTGTAGCAACATCAACCCTACAGTCTCATTTCACAATCCGCTTTTTACCACTTTCATCCTCCGAAGCCAGAAGCTCATAAAAGGGCAGTTATTGATAAGAGAGCAACATCTGTATGCAAGGATATGCAGCCCATTGGCTTTGTTTCGGGAGAATGTTTTTAGGATGAGGACAGAACTGGAGGCACAATAAAAAAACACCCAACAACCTCAAGATATGTAGTGATGATGTAAGACACAACGTGGGAAAATATAAAGACTATACAGTTGGTAAGACACTCTCTCTGCCCACAGACAGATGGACATCACTGGGGATGTGCAAAATTACAACATATGGGTTGCTTTTGATTTAAGTGGAATGAATAAAGTTAACTTTTAGTTGTGTAAACAGCCCTATGAAGCACACAGAATACATCATTTTCTAAATACACACTGACTGGCTGACAGAAAGCTCCCAGAATGCAGAATGTGTTTATAGAGTCTCCAAAAGCCAGAGCGTTCTGTCCTGTGGAACCAGGTTCCAGTTTGGGTTCGGGAGGCAGACACCGTCTCCACATTTAAGAGTAGGCTTAAGACTTTCCTTTTTGATAAAGCTTATAGTTAGGGCTGGCTCAGGTGAGTCCTGTGTGGATATTGCTTGCTCATGGTGGAAATTGTTTCGTCTGTGTAAATAATATTACTATTATTAATTATTATTAATATTAAGGTCCAGACCTGCTCTATAGGAAAAATGAGACAACTTTTGTTATGAGTTGGTGCACTATAAACAAAACTGAATTGAATCGAACAGCTTCTTCTTGTACTGTATCCTTCTCCCACCAAATATGAAGCCATATCAACATAAAAAGCTAATTCAAGTCCTTGATTACAGATGTGAGACGGTAAATATTATTATTACTGAACCTGCTTGTTGACACATTGCCATTTGATCACATAATGTGAAGCAGGGTGGAGTCCCTTCTTTATGCTTTACTACCACTCAAATCACTTAATTTAATAGACTAAATTAGGATTTTGCCTTGTTTTCAATAAAACACCCTCCAAATCTGTACGGGTCGCTACCTCCTGTTGCACTGGTAATTAATGTGAAGAAAATAGGGACAGAAAGTGTCAGATAAAGTCACACTGCTGCTACTGATGTTATTAATGTTAAAAAACTCAAGGGTTTAATATAGCTGCTATAATTAAAACAAGTCTAATAAAAATTCTACGTACATTTGCTCCGATCCACAGCCCACTGGTCAAACAGAGGAGCCCAATGAAATGAAGACCTGATGCCATCTGTGTAAAGACATTAGAGAAGATAATTCACTGTTAATAAAACTGGTAGCTCAATCAAGGGATCTGTTTGGTTCATAGTAGTGGTGTAAGTGTGCATGTCCATGACGTGAAATTCCTTTGTACAGATCGATATCACTCAGCACAAAGTAACCTTCACAACGTAGCGTTACATTACTGAAAAGAGATGAAAACGGACAAAAACACTGAAACAATAGCTCACGACAGGCCGTGAGCTTCACGTCAGCACCGCTTCACTGTCATATAACAAGCGTATGCCACGGCCTGTCGTGAGCTAATGCTTAAGAATTTACCTGTTCTCCGTGCCAAGAGTTGGGAAATGAAAAGTAATACTTTTGAGATAAAGAAATATGTGGGACAAGATTCATAGAAATGAAGCACCTACTACTAAGTCAGGGCTAAGTCTTATTTCTACATTTATCATTGTCAAACGTATCTGGTTGAAGCTGGTGCTGTGGTGAAAGGCAAGAATTAAAACCTTACCTTGTTGTGAGGACCAGATGAAGTTGCAGTAGCAGGTAGCAGGTAGCAGGATGTCTTGGAAAAGGGAACTCAGTCCTTATATATCTTTTCTGGGTGTTTTGGTTCCTCAGCTTGCATGTCATCCACTGATCACAGGACACGGTCTACTTTTTCTTATGAATTGTTTTAGCTATTGCCACAGCCTTGAATAAATGTTGAACGGTTGGTTAAACAATGTTAAAAAAACACATTGTGGTTATTTTAAGAAGCAGCTCAGTACATGATACAGGAACAAAAACAAGGGTGGCAACTGTTTAAGTACACTGTACCTACAGCACATAGGGTGTTCCTGGTCAAATTTAATTCTAATATCAGCGTATTATCTAAATTACATAGGCCTGAACAATGTCATGATCAACGTGTTGACCTATTTACATTGTGATCATGTACAGCAGCGACACAGACACAGATTCCCTTTTGGGAAACATTAAGGTAGTTCTTCTTATGGCTGAAAGCAGAAGGAAAGTCACTGCTGGCGCCGATGTGGAAGGGATTAGGGGTTGGCCCTCATCCCAAGTGTTTGTTTTGTTTTTTTAAATATTGTATGGTGGCATCACAGCCAGTAAATTGCCAATAGGCATGCTAAATTAAGACTGTTCTCTCCAATTTTCTAATAATTTTGATGCAATTTTTGACCATTCATCCAAAAATGTTACTGGTGTAACTGAGGCAAGAGGTGAGGGCTTCAAATCCCCAAACAGCCAATTAATTATTGCCACAGGCTCCCCAAAAGAGTAAAATACAGACATGGGTTTCAACTTGAAGGTTGATTTTTTTAAGCAGCATTAAAAATCAGGTGTTGAACAATTTTCTTCACAAAAGCTCAAACAATACTAATACAGTACTTGCAAATACTGTCAGGGAAGCTCAATAGAAAAAAAGCAAACTGTTGAAACACATGCAGGGGGGCACCTCACACCGCTCACACTGCTCGCGCCACCTTAACGCCACAGCAAATCACACACAAGTTCAATGTGTGCACACATCATAGGCTACACACCAACACATGCAGTGAGGAGGAGATGCGAGCTGGAGAACAGAAATCCAGTATCTTTTTTTTTAGTGGTGTGCCTTCTGCCTAAAAACAGGAGATCATTTCAGCCCTCAGCCTGATGAGGTGAGCGTTTCGTCATCAGTACCTGTAGGAAATGACACAGTAACATTTATCTCATAGTCCCAATTACAACTGTCATCACAGGAGGACTCTATGTTGAAATGATATACATGTACATGACTATATGGTCACTATTATTACAACATGAAATACAGCAGATCAGTGCTGAAAGCTCTGGTTGATATAATTTGACATCAGGGGCTGTTTGCACAGATTTTTTACCATTATTACATCTGGATTAGTGTGATGCGGATCAGCTCAGATATTATCTGAGTCCGCTTTAATCATCCACCCGCCCTCACCAACCAATCATTTAATCAGATTTAGTGACCTCACCTGCAGGGACATTGAACCCTACCTCCACCGGTCGCTGTAGCTTTCCATGTGATTTCTTTATTGTGTGGTATTGATGTCTGAGTGTTTGACTATTTACTTTAATGATAAGAGGCTGCTGTCAGTCATTTAAATGTTTCCATCCGTGCAGTAAAAGTCCCAGCAGAAACTATACACTCCTTTTGGCTCAGCTGAGGCATCAAAAACGGCATCAGTTTAAATGTATAATTTGTCCAACTGTTCACCTTATTTATGAAAATAAATTGCACTTCATGCTAGTATTACACATTTTACACAATACTAGGCCTTAGCTAAATTGCAGTTTCGATAATATTTCAACTTGTTCTGCCCTAGTCTGCACTGAGTTTGAAGTAAGCTTAAAGCTTATGACTTATCAGCTGCACCCAGCAGCACACTCTGCCTGTTGCTCCTCTAAATGTAGGCCCACTCATGCTGTCTGATGAGCATCTTGAGATGCCACGCCTGTGAGGTTGAAATATTATCTTGCCAAAGGAGTAGTGTTCACTAACACAACAAGATTTTGACAGATTTGTG
Organism: Lepomis macrochirus; assembly: GCA_024633595.2. NCBI lineage: Eukaryota > Metazoa > Chordata > Actinopteri > Centrarchiformes > Centrarchidae > Lepomis > Lepomis macrochirus. The sequence goes on from JALXJV020000014.1 coordinate 29,944,554, forward strand.
AACAGTATATGAGAGAAACAGGCCTTTTGTGTACATAGAGAAAGTCTTAAGAGTTCATGTCATGATGAATGGGGCCAAAAAAAGTGTTGCGTTTATAATTTTGCTCAGTATAGAATATAATGCATTTATCAGAAGGGTTTTTTTTAATCTTAAGTTACTTTTTATGTACAATAGAGATGCTTCTTTTATATTAACATTGCATGGCAGGTTTTCTTGGTTATAATAAATCTTTCTTATTGCATTAATTTTTAATGAACATTTTCAACAAATGCTTTCAAAAAGTTTGCCATTTCAAAAAGTGATGAGAACATGTCCCCGGTTTCCCCCGAGTTTCCCCGAGCTACTCCATGCTTACCAAATCCCCTCCACTTCTGTCCTGCTGTCTCTATCCCTCGGCTGTCAGGGGTCCTCTGCTTCGCTGTCACACGCCTTGTCCTCTGCCTGGTAGTAGCCATGGCTCTTCATTGGTGACTTGTTTGCAGGGAGAGAGACAGGTCTTTCCCATCAACACAATAAAAAGCAGGTGTGTGTTTCACTGCAATCACTTCAACTCAAACCAGCTCTTCTGACACCATGCTCTGCTCCAGACTCTGCACCACACTGTGTAAGTACGCAACTAACTTACTACAAGGTAGATTTATTCATCATTTTACAGCACAGGGTTGTATAATGAGATGAAGTTGTAGTTCCCTTTAAGCTACTCACAATTTATATTCTGTAGATGAGTGGATAAAGAACAAGTCACACCAAAAAATAGCTATTTTGCATGGTGCAGTGCTGAGATTGAGTTTAGGGGTCTCACTGGGGGAAGAAGCTGCTCTGTAGTCTGGAGGACAGCAGATACTTGTGGCAGCAGGGTGAACAAGCTGTGGCTGGTGGGTTCTGTCTTTCAGTATCTCTCCCTTAAGTTCTCCCTGAAATCCTACAGAAATCAGCCTGATAGGTGTCATCCACCTGGAAGTTTAATATTGGTGATGGTAAAGCAATGTTGACTTCGCTTCCCTTTTTTTTTTTTTTTTTGAGGTATTTGTTAATTTGGTTTTAAGGCCCTGGGAGCATAAGGTGATTTTAATTGGCCTACGTAATTTCTGATGAACCATGTCGACTAAAATCAAGAAGAGATCAAAAAGCCCCTCAATTTCATTTCTGTTAATACAGAATTTACAGCATTTTTTTAAACATTCAAATGACTGATAAAAATACTAACCTGTGCAAGATTTTGGTGTTTCAATGTTGCCCTTAATTTCCAGAACACTAAACTGGATTTACACAGAAGTTACAAGACTAAAGCTTAAAAATGTTTCTCTTCCAGTGCTGGCAGCAACGTGTTTGCTTATCAGAGCAGGTAACTGGGATGTCTAAATTCTGTATTACAAGTTTAGATTACACTTCGATAATATCCATGATTCTCATGCAGCATTGCTTCTTTTAACAAAGACCTGAGTCACAGCTTGCTTTTTGTCTACTCTTCTGCCTCTATCCCATGCTCATCCTTTGTCAAGGACTGTTCTAAAACTATATTTTCCCAAGTGTTTTTGACTGTAATCTCAGCTGTTGAAAAGCTTATTCCACTATGTATTTATTCAAATATGCAAGAATTATAGAACAAACTTTTCATCCTAGGACGTAGAGTCACTGTTGTGACCCCCTTGCGCTCAGTGAAGGTGACCACATGTGGTGACGCTGTCCAACGCCTGAGATGTGGTATGACTGAACTCAAACAAGCTAAATTTCCAAGTTTCCATCTAGTCCATATTTTGCTCCCTGACAATTCCCCCGGTCCTTGTTGCTGCCATTTGTGTAGCACCCAATGGAGCCATCAGTGTGCAGACCACTCTGTATGGACGTGCAGACAAGACGACCTGCAGAAAGGACAAACTTCCACAGCAGCTTGCCAGCACCAAGTGTTCTCTGAAGGGCGCCTTGGACGTCATGAGAAAAAGGTACAATTCAGAATCTAGCACCTCCAGCAGGTGAACGTTTTCATTCCTGCCATAAAATAACTCACAATCTAGTTAATTGGCACCAGATTTGCACAGTCATGGTCACCAGAGGATGAATCCTAACTACTCCATGGGGTTGACATTTTTGGCTTTTATGGAAATATCTCAGCAACTATTGGATGATTGCTATGAAATGTGACAGACATTTAGTTTTTGATCTTCCACCATCATCAGGTCAAAATTTCAGTTAACGTCAGCTCTCTTTTTTTTGGTCAGGAAAATAATCATTTGCATGATACATTCATAGTGCCACTAATACAACTGTAGACCCGCAATCTTCTAAGTTAACTAAACAAATCAGTGATCAGTGGGCCTGCTGATGAAGGACTTAGCGCTCACCTCTGTTGGAAGTTATACGCTCAGTCACATTGTCCTCAAACTATTAACCTTTTTCTTTCATCCTGAATTACAGCAATCCAATGTGCAACCATTACTAGTTAACATTAAAATATATTTATACTATAAAATAATGCAGGTGAAAGACCTCTGACTAACTGTACCCATCAACTACATTATAGTAACTTCACTCATCAGCAATGCAAAGTGTGATGTAAATTGCTTCACATGGCATGTTTTGGGAGGTTTGTGAAGGCTACAGCTTTTCCTTCTCCCTGTAGATGTAATGGCAAGAGGGTGTGTGACATAAACCCAAATATCTTCCGTGCTACTGATCCCTGCCCTGGCATCTACAAATACCTGCAGACCACCTACACCTGCCTCCCAGCAGCCAGTGAGTGACGCTTGTCCATGTAACTAAAAGTGAAGCAAAGCCACAAAGGTGTGCAACATGTCTAATGGCATTCATCTTGACTTTGACAGGATTCAGCGTAACATGTGAGGGGTCTCTGGCAAAGCTGCAGTGTCGTAAGATCACACTTCGTATTTTTGGATTAATTTGATATGGTGTTTGGGGATTTTTGCGGTTTAACACGGATACTGAATATCTCCTCCTCTTTGTCAGCTCCAAAACAGGCTATATTAGTCTACAGTGCTCATTATGGACGTCGTGACTCCACCACATGCTCTTCCCATCGACCTGCCTTTCCGGTTCAAAATACCAACTGCTTAAACCCCACGAGCAAAGTTGGCCAAAGGTACAGCTGCCCACTCATCTTGAACAATGGGATTAATATCATCCACGTTAATCTTTCTGATGTGACATCCATCTTTCCCAGTCTTATGTGCACATTCAAACCTGTATCCACAGCTGCAACGGGAAAAACAGCTGTACTATCAAAGCCAGAAACTCAGTGTTTGGAGACCCCTGTGTTGGCACTTACAAGTACCTGGAGGTGGCTTACACATGTAAAAGTAAGTACTTCAGAGGCCCTGTTGGGATGGTTCACTCCACTGAAGCTGATCTGTGGTTGTGTAAAGCAAAATATCAGTATGTCCACATAATGTTGTTAGCAGACTCCTGCTTATACATAAAACAAGGACGTGCCATTTCAGTGAGGTTGTGTTAATTCTTTATTTCAAGTGGAATAGAAAAAATATTTACACTTATTAGCTTACCTGTGGCCAGGTCACGATGGCAGCAGGCTAAGGTCTGTAGTAGCATCCTGAAGGTCCTTTTCTAACTTAACCTGTAACCCTTCCAAATAAAACTGCTGCAGGCAGTGAGCTAGGTAACTGGACATGCTAACATTTGCAGCTTACATTAAAGCAGATCAACACCAGAGAAATCTGACTGAACAGTCTGCTGTGCATTGTTGTGGTTGCTAAGCTATGACTGAACAATGGCTGTGTTTACCCTTATCGCAGTGATCACAAAGCTACTAAGTTGACCTCGAGTTAAGATGGTTTGTCAAACTGCTATTTCCTGGTCAAGGATGAACTTTGATGCACAGTGTGTAAAATGGTAGATTATAAAATGTCATTCTGCAGGAACAGAACATGTTGGTGTGCTCAAACTTCATCTGTCTAAAGTCAATGTTTTCTCTCATTTTGCAGCTCCTCTGTTTTAAAAATCACAATCTACATGCTTTGAGTAAAGCGGAAGAAAGAAATGAAACATTGCAATTCCAAATCCAGCATCTGGCCCAAAGTATTTGTGTCCCTGAACATTAAATTCAAGCAGTTGTTCAGCATCTCATACCAGGCTAGTGAAGTGTGCTGGGCTTAGTGTCCACATACTTTTGACCACAGTTTAAATAGACTTAAATCAAAACGGTAAAACTAATTAAGCCTTTTAATCAAGTAATTTGTTTGCTCATTGTGATTGTGACATATAAAATTTTTCCTTGCCTCGTGTTCTGGTTCAGTGGGAGTTTAGGAGTCTTGTGGTGGTACAAAACTATGTTTTGAAGAGTCTTTAAAAGCTCTTCCTCGCTCATTTAGACTGTCTTTAGACAGATTCTGATGTTTAGACTAAATATCAAAATAAACAAATTATATGAATATTAAAACAAAGGAATTACTTGACTCTGAGGGCTGTTTCACACAAGCAGAATTTAGAAATCCAGGATAAGAGAATAAGCTAGGCTTGATCTCTTGGGATCAGTGCATCCTGTCCTCACCAGTTTCACAAAGGCCAAACCAGGCTCAGAAGGTGCGACTACATCAAGCCAGGTGTAAGTAATTCTGATAAATGGGTGTCAACAGATTTCAGATCAGCTTCATTGATGCTGAAATAGGACGTGTGCAGCATACTTTATTTGCTGTTACTGTGGAAAGGTTTCTGATGAAAAATGTATATTAAAAAAACACGACCGCAGTAATAAAACATTAAGGAAAAAGTGGCAGACAATAGAGGACCAACTTTAATAATTAGCTAAAAGTATCACTGCTCTTAACTGAAACTGTGTTATGTCTTAAATGTATTGTTACCGTGAATAGTAATGTTATGTCAGGCCTTAAAAGTGAGCAGTGGACGTTAACATGTCACTCAGCAAATGTATTAATTAAAACCACTTATCAACATACTGTCAAATTCTAAATATTTGTATAGGGGCAGTTCACAGCAAAAGTATTTCTTTGCCTCATAGTATTGCCCATGTAACCCTTTTGAAATAATATTCAATGCTGAGATATGAGTGGGGAGTCTGCGGGTCCTCCCCCAGACATTTTTGAGCATTAGACACTTAATTGTCTGATGAAATATTCTACACCAATTTATGGTGGAAATGTCTTCCTTTATATAAAAAGGAAAAACAATTCAAAGTGTAATATAATGCAGTATCAGCAGCTTGTTCATTCAGCTTAAGTTTCTTTTTTGGACTATGCACATATCTATCTTCTATGTTTGCATTGCATGTTTTATTAGTAACCTTTAAGCCTTTTCAATTATTTACCATTTAGTCAATATGGATAATGGATAAAAATTCAGTGTTGTGGTGCTCATAGAAAATACTGTATATCTGTAACTTGACCCTGAGGCTGCAGTCCTACAGTCTGACAGCCAGTCTGCCAATGTAGTAAGT
>JALXJV020000014.1:29950478-29969136 GCA_024633595.2 Lepomis macrochirus
TAAGTTATAAAGTCCTGCATGGACCATTTTGCACCATTTTACCTATCTTAGCTAATTTCACCATATACACCGGCACGCCCTCTTTGCTCTCTCAATGCTAGTCTCCTGGTCATTCCTCTGTTTAACAAAAAACATCTGCCCTCTTCAGAGGATATGCCGACCTTGCACCTTTTCTCTGGAATGGACTTCAATGGTCAAAGAAACAAGTTCAGTTGATATCTTTTCATAAAGACTGAAAACTTATGTGAATTCACTCCCCTACAGCCTCCTCAAGCACTCTGTTGGGCCCAGATCCTTATAAATTGATGTTTCTAAATGCGGTTGTTCCATCTTAAGTTTTATCATTTCATTTTCTTGCTATATGTATGTCTTGTCCTATAAACATTAGCATAGAGTGTCCTCAGATCAATTGTCTTTTGTGATATGTTTTTAATTTGGTTGTTACTTTTAAATTGTGTTCATTTATTTGCTTGCTGTTTCTTTGTCCTAAATATTCTTTTTGATCGTAAAGTGTATTGAGACCATGCTGCATTATGATTCTAATTGATTGAACACCCCGTGAACAGCAGTGCTTTGCAGTGCAGTATGTTCTTGCTTGCACGTTTTCATTCCTTACAGCTTCATACTAGTCTTGAAGTCAAAACTGCCCAAACCAAGACCAAGTCAAGACCAAGACCGGAGCTTATCGAGACCGAGACAAAACCGAGACTTTTAGGGGCTGAGACCGTGGGAGGGCAAGACCGAGTCAAGACCAAGACCAGTTCCCCACATTACATGACACACAATAAAATGTGGAACGAGATCATGGGTACTTCTCAAATTGATCTGAAAAATCCAGATTCCCATTAAAACATCCACATTAAAACACATAAGTATCACAGGGAGGGGTGACAGTCATTAACGGAAACAACAATTTTTTAATTAAAGTTGCATTTGAAGAAATACGTTTTACATCCAATTAAAGTTACAAATAAACAAAATTGTTAACAAATAAATCAGACAATGCAAAAGCAATTTATTGATATTCCCAAAGTGATGGTTTTCACCAGACTTGAAATTAAATCCAAATCCACATTGTGAGTCCACAATGTCCGAGACCGAGACAAGACCAAGTACAAATGCAGTCGAGTCCAAGATGAGACTATCAAAAGTGGTTTTAGGACCCGTCTTAAGACCAAGACCGGTCTCGTGTACTACAACACTACTTCATACGTTTCCCCAAATCTGGACACTGATCGGGGAAGAGTTGTGTTAAAAAGTTGAAATGAGGGTTGTGACGTTGTCATCATCTCCTCCTAAAGTCTTCATTTAAGTTGATTGTGTTATCAGTGTTTTTTATTAAAATTTGATAGGCTACATACATTGAATAACAGAGGTCCAGACCTCTGTGAACTCATTGATTGCATTTATTTTAGCTAGATACTTAAGCACTCAGTTGCCCGTTTGTCATCTATATATTTTCTATTTTTAACAACATTCAAACATTTAGTCATTTTTGTCCTGGAGCAATGCTGGCACAGCTGTGCAAAAACATTTTAGCAAATCTATCATCTCTGCCCATCATATGCGATCCTTTGGAATACCTTATCAATCCTGAATCATTAAGCTTAATCTTTCAACAAAAAGTTCTAGATATGTCATCAGACTTTGCACCATAATGTATTAAATGGTGATTAAATATGTATCTGACACATAGAAACAACAGTTTATAATTTGTGCACCTTACTTTTGAGAAGCAGCTGTATACGCTCAAAATGCTGGAGCAAGTCAGAGGCCAAGCTTCTCAAATTTTAATGTTGTTAAAACACATGAAGCTAAAGAAGAAGGATTAAACACAGGCTAAAATTTTGAAAAATGTTTTTAAATCAGAAACTGTGATTAAAAAGTAACAAAAAGAGTATGAATTGAGCACAAACACAGCTTTTACTTGACTATTTCCAATACTCTGATGTGTGAAATGGAAAAAAGGATTGTAACTCCAGGAGAAGAGCAAGGATAAGGGCAGGAAAAATCAAAAGGGATGTCAAGCAAGTGGTGCACATTTCAACGCCGATTTTTCTTTTTATTGATAACTTACACTGCACTGTAACTTTTACTGTCCTGTTTTCTCTTTCTTTGTTTTTAGCTTTTTACCATTGCTTTTAATTAAATATTTACATGGTGAGAAATGAGTAGGTAGCTGGGTTAGGACGTTTTGGAAGTGAGATTGAACAGAGTGAAGGAAGTGTGATCTTACTCGCGCCCGAGTGATTTGCAGGAACCTCTGTCCACCTGTAAACGTGCAGGTGGGTCCAGAGTATAACTGGATCAAAGGGGCCTGCTGACAGACATGTCCTGGTTTCTCCGTAGTGTCTGAGGGTTTTTGGAGTTTCAGTGGACCCAAAGATTGCTGTGGACCCGAGTACAGACTAGCTAGAGAGAGTAGATTAAGAGTACTTCTCTGTTTGTTCTCTTTTCAGAATGATTGTGACTCAGTTATTTGCTCAACCCCTCCGCCTGTTTTTATTTTCCACTTAACTCTTTTAACTTTTATTATATTTTATGTTGCTTTATTGTTTTTCCCTGTTGCTTTTATGTTTTATGTAAAGCACTTTGAATTGCCTTGTTGTTGAAATGTGCTTTATAAATAAACTTGCCTTGCCTTGCCTAACTGGTTAACATGGGCGGTGAAAGGAGCAAAAGGGAGTTAGACTGCAAGAATCATTTTGTTTGCTGTGTGTCTGAGAGAAGGCTGAACATGGTTGGTTTGAACTTGTCTGTCAGTGTATGAGAATACTGTTGTAATATCCACACTTGCAGTAACACTTCGCCAGACAGACAGTAGGTCTGCAGTAGGTCTTTTTAGATTGCCTTGTGTTTGTTTTATATCACATCTACATCTAATCTACATCCAATAATTTCATTACATGTGTTGCCTGTCTGTCCTCTGTAAGGCACAAGACATTTCCTTGCTGATCAAAGGTGCTATATAAATAAACACACCTTTACTGGGAAGACATAACTGACTTTAGTTCAATACAAATATTATTACAATATATTTGCACGTGTCTGTCTGAGACATGGTGGATTCAACATGAGCCTGTTTTACAGGCAGAGGCTGTTGACTGCAGCAGATCAGTCATTTAACCTTTAAACCAACTTCAACTCAGTGCAGACTTGCGCTGAACAGTTTATTGAATATTATCGAAATCACAATGAAACCAGGTGCAATATTCAAATCTCAGGAGCTGCACTTTTTTTGTCAAAGGTGTCACAACACACCATTAAAATGAGACATCGCGGTGCAACAGAGACACCTGGGCCTACAAGTATTCTCCAGACGTGAGGGAACATGCTCGTTTGGTTTAGACGCTGTGATGGCAAGTCTTGTTTTCAAATAAACACCTGAGGCAAGTACTTGTCTGTCTGTGGATTTTATTCAATCATCTGCAGATGGACTCACAGCTAAGTGAGCCTGTTATTTATCCAGCTTCAGGGTCTGAAATGTATGCAGTGCACAAAATTTATTTAGATATTAGAATCAAATTTGACCTGAAACACCCCTGTGTGTAGCTGTAGGTACAGCGTAATGTAACAGGTGACACCCTTGTTTTTGTTGCTGGATCGTGGACTGCGGAATAAAGTAACCACAAGTTTTTTTTAACACTGTTTAAGGAACTATTTAACATTTACTCAAGGCAGTGGCAATAGCTAAAACAATTCACTACAAAAAATAAGAAGTCCTGTGATCAGTGGATGACCCACAACTTAAAGGTCCAGTGTGTAATATTTCTGAGGATCTATCAAAAAAAATTCAATATAAGATCCATAACTATGTTTTATTGGTGTGTAAAGACATAATAATAATAGATAATAAACCATTATGTTTTTATTACCTTAGAATGAGGCATTTATATCTACATAACTACGGGAACCCCCTTCCATGGACGTTGCCATGTTGCATCGTCATGTTTCTACAGTAGCTGAAAACAGACAAACAGCGCTACAGAGCACATTTCGCATTTTTATATACAGTCTTTGGTTTTGTCTCTAAGTTATTCTTGTTCTGCTTCTGGTAGATTTCAGGCAGTGCAGACACTCATCACTATGTTGAATACGTACGTTAGAAGAAGAACAAGCCGTAATAATATACTACAGGGCTCTGCAAATAAGTTTTTAATCGGAACAATAGCTTTAACCATTAGAGGGTGGATGAGAATATAAACCATAATATTACTCCATTGTGGCATCTCAACTTTCCGTTAGATGATGTCACATCTGCCTCTGTAGCCTATGGTGATCTGCTCTGGGCTGATCTGCTAGGGGGGGATAGCGAGCCCTACGCAAGCTTAGGCTGACAGGGCAACCGGCTCCCGCTTGTGGGTGTATTGCAAGGGGCCTATGGTGCTTTCAGACCAAAAGCAAAGCGAACGTTCAGGGCGGTGAGTTTACATACAAAGTCAATGCAAAGTAAACATGTAGAGCCGCGATTTCCCGTCGGGTGGCGCAAAGCGACACTAAGATGGTGGTGCCGGCGACGCAAAGCGCAAGCAGCGCAAAGGAATTCACGTGAGTTCAAGCAAGAAAGTCACATGACAATGAGTCGCAATAGCCTATCAGTGTTGAGATTGTCCGTCTGTCACCGACGGCTTCAGAGCGTTGTATGGAGAGAGCCAGGCAGAGCAGGCGAGTGAGGGTGCTTTCATACCTGCCTCATTTAGGTCTGTTGGTTCACATTAGTGTTGTGTCGGTGGCGCAATGGATAAGACGCCTGCTTTTGGTGTGAGAGACCTGGGTTCAATCCCCCACTGTGAACCATCAACCATTGTGTCCCTGAGGAAGACAGTTAACCCCCTGTTGCTCCAGAGTCGTGCGGCTTCTGAAAAGCGTCAGCTAAATGTAGAGTTTGCTTTGCCCTTTGGTGCAGTTCATTTGGGCAGGTGTGAATGCAGCAATCACACTAGGGTGCGGACCAAACAAGCGTGCGTTTTCAAACAAACTCCGCTATATTTATTAAAATCATTTGGTAACGTATACTTGTCAGCGCCGATATCTCCCCTGATTAATAGGTTAAAAACTGTTAAAAAAGGAGAGCCAGTAGTACTCCGTTTACCCTGTCAGTTCTTAAAGTCCATAAAACATTTGTGACAGCAATGCAACAGTATAATGTGGGCTGATAGGCCCTGAATTATTACTGTCCTGTTTTTACGTTATTATTCATAATAGGCAATGCGGGTGATCTGCTGTCTAACGTTACTAATCATAGTAAATTACTACTTCATGAGCTCTTTGAGATACAGATCAGAAGCATTAAAGTGTTACAGAAACTTATGTCAGTCACTGGAGTTAGCAGAGAGCAGCACTCCAGCTTTTGGAAAAATAAACAGCCGTAGTCAGACTAGATTATGCTCTTACAACTACGCCGTTTGCTCGCAGGAGGATCTTGGAGTAAACTGCCATACTTACTTTTTACTTTAGTTTCTGGGATTACAACATTGATTTATCTTCATTCAAGCTTCTCAGCAGCTAGATTCCGTGCACATCCTGTTCCAGTGTTGTTAGTGTCATTTGGCACTACTTCACATTTATATAAAATATGGAGGTGGAGGTATATAAAATGAGGAGGTGGAGGTTAAACTATATGGTCAGTTCAGAAAACGTGTAACTTTATTCCAGCTATCATTCTACTTTACTGTGACCAAGTTAGCATAGCCCTGATCAATCCGGACTCTATTCAGAAAAAAAAAAAAAACTTTTAGAAGTTGTTGTGCTGCTGTCTTGCTGACAGACCTGACAAAGCTTGAATTCATATGTTTAACAAATCTGCATCACATTTAAGTTATTTTGTTAATTTATTGCAATTTAATCACAGCAAAATATTTACTTTGGATTCATACAGCTGTAGTAATGGCAAGTTGCGTTAATTTGCGTTATCGCGTTGTGTGTGAACACCCAGCAGTTGTCCAGCGATAAAACCCCCGCGAGGAGAGCGTTGCATAGATATTTGCATTTGGTCTGAATGCCGCAGTAGCGAGATACGAGCAGCAGAGAGAGACACACAAGGTTTTCCATTAAATATTCAACTGTTACCAACTGCTGCTTTAAGAACGTAAAATTTTATATAGCAGTTTTCAAAACATGGGTAATGATTCAGAAGTTCAAAGAATCAAAGAAAGGAAACAACCCAAAAAGAAAATATAATACAATGATGTAAATTAGACAAAATACAGTTTACAATGTAATGTAATGTTTACACCACATCAGTTACAAACAATATTTTCCATCTTGAATATTAAAAACTGATTTCCACATTGCTTCTCAACAAAAATCCAAATCGGGAGAACTACAGATCTGTTTGTACCTCCAAAGTTAATGTGCATACAATTCTCATTTCCAACATTGTTGGGTTCCACTGCAGACCAGGCTTTGAAGTCCCACTTGGAACCATCACTCCACAGCCACACACCCTCCTGGAAGAAAAACATTTCAAGGGTCACTTTAAAATTTTCTAGCTATGCATACAGTGCAGACATTCCCAGATATCTGTCCAAAAACAGCTGTTAACAATGGGCAAACTCAGAGACAGTAAAAAATGATTTGGGCCCAAATGAGACACTTAAGCAGAGCAGATGCAGAACAAGTTACAAAGTGTAAAGACAATAATATAAAAACAATTAGTTAGTGGTGTTTATCAAATCCAGGTGATGGCAACTTTTAAATGAAAAAAGATGCAGGCAGTCCAGGAAATAAATACATCCCTAGGAGTACAAAAAAATCCAAGAGGTTCACAGTTCAACGTTAAATCCACACAAGACAGAAAAAATCCATCACAGGGGAAAACACTCATTAATATAAACAATAAAATTAGTGGTGGGCCGTTATCGGCGTTAACGTGCTGCGTTAACGTGAGACTCTAATCAGGCGATTAAAAGTAAATTTTCCCAGAAGCAAAGCCGCCGGGTTTTAAGAAGCTTCCCAATGGAAAATTCTACAAGACTAAGGTTGTTTGCACCTTGTGCAATGCGGAATTAGTTTACTGTAGGAGTTCTTCCAGTCTCAAGTAGCCTACCACCTAAACGCAAAGCACATCACACGCTACACACAAGTACATCTTATTAAACATGATTTATTGTCATCACCAGTTATCATAGTAGAACAGCTTCAGCTCAAGCAGTTTGTGATGCATTTTGGAAACAGGAGATGAGCCCCTGGTCTAATGCGCCACCTGGCTTGAAACCTATGGAGCTAGAATTGTGTCTTTATCAAATGCGAGAAAATAAATAATCTGAGAGAAAAAAAAAGTTTAAGAGAAAAAGTTATCACACTGATAGTAAAAAAGCATTTCATGAGAAAAAAAGAATATTTGAGAGAAAAGGTTTTCATACCAATAGCAAAACATTTGTGACTAAAAAACGTTTTTGAGAGAAAGTGTTTTCTCATAGAACATAAAAAAATATAAATATGAATTTTTTAAAAATAATTTCTGAGAAAAAAATTCTCTCTCAAAATACTTCTTATTTTTTGCTATCAGTGTGAAAACATTTTCTCTAAAAAAAAAAGTGTTTTTCAACCAGAAGAGTTGGCGTCTGCTGGGCGTTCCATAGAATGCAGGTTTAAGGGACAACTGCGTTCGCATCAGATCGCTGACTGGAAGCTTCCCACTTGGACGGGCGTGATCTTGATTATTGCGCAATACCTGGGAGCTATGAAGTGCCGCTTTTGAACACATAGTCTGTTTTGCCATTTGCTGGCCAACCCGAAGGAGCTACATAGACATCCAGGGTATCAAATGAAAGGTCTGCTCAATATCAGGATCGATTGATGCCCCTATCCCTGTGGGATGTTCCGTTCTCAAGCTACAGGCCTGCAAAGCAGGGGAGTGCTTTCGGTCACAGGAATATTAATCAGTAATCACTGTTTTATCTGTTAATATAACTGCAACTACTTTGCAGTTACATTGACTGTCACATAGTGCCAGCTATGTATTCCATGCATTCATCTCCACAAATATAAGATATATAGGATGCACCAACCTTGTCCACTTTGCCCCTGTAGATGTAAAAACCACAGCATCAGAAATGAATACTGTATACTGAGTTTCCTTTTGCAGCTTTAGAAGACTGAGAGACAATGGCAGCATTTGCTAATGTTGGTAAGATGGTATTTTATTAAAATGAGGGGAATTAATTTTTGTTCCGTTTCATTTGAACGTCGCAAAAACATATTACATATTACAGCTGTTATAATTAAAACAAATCTATTAAAAACTCTACTTATATTTGCTCCAATCCACAGCCCGCTTGTCAAACAGAGGAGCCCAATGAAATGAAGACCTGATGCCATCTGTGTAAACATATTAGACAAATTAATTCACTTTTGTAACATACAAATATGTGGTAGAAGTTTCATAGAAACGCTGCTTAATGCAGTCTTGTTTTTACATTTATCACTGACAAGGAAGTCCAATATTAAATGGTGCTATGGTGAAAGGCAACAATTAAAACCTTACCCTTAACTTGTGATGATAAGATAAAGTTGTAGTTGTATAATAATAGCAGGTAGCAGGATGTCTTGGAAGCTGGATATCTCTTCTGGCTGCTTTGGTTCCCTAAGTTGCATGTCTTCCCCTGACAACAGGACACGGTATGATTTTTAAATTAATATTGTTTTAGCTATGGCCACAGCCTTGAGTAAATGGTTTTCGTAAACAATGTTAAAGAAACATTCTGGTCATTTTAAGCACACAATACGGCAACATCAACAAAGGTGTTACCTGTTACAGTACACAGTGAGACACAGCTACACCTGTTAAATGTAATACTAATATCAACATATTATCTGAATGTGATACCAAAAAAATACATACAATTTTCTTCATATGATGTTAACAACATTTTATTGAGTTGACCATCTTTATTACAGCACAGGTAATTACTTTATTAATGCCTTCTGGGCGAAAAAATTATTCCTTTTGCGAAAAATGTAAGGTAGTTCTTCTTCCGACTGAATCCCAAAAAATCAAAACTAAATTCAACTAGCAGTTGTACAGCCATCCAGTAACTAAACTGACTACAAGGTGTGACGTGCCAGGATCTGTCTGATCTGTGTGATGATGACTGGATCAATCATCAAACAACAGTATGTGCTAACTTCACTGTGATTAATCACTGGCATATTTTAATGTCAGGTAATAAAGTTTGGAAAAGGAAATAAAGATAATTTTCCAGCTATTTCCCAGCTTCTGGTACAGACCATGATTATCTCTCACCTCGGCTATTGCAATGCCCTTGCAGTAGGTCTTCCAGCTTGTGCGGTGAAACCCTTACAAATGGTTCAGAACGCAGCAGCGCGTCTGGTTTTTGATCAGCCCAAAAGGACTCATGTCACTCCATTACTCAGTGACCTCCACTGGCTCCCCGTGGCCTCCCGAATCAAATTCAAGTCACTAATGCTTGCATACAGAGTGACCACCGGGTCTGCACCATCTACCTAAACTCCATAATACAAGTTTACGTTCCTTCTCGGCCACTGAGCTCCTCCAACGGACGCCGCCTGGCTCTCCCATCCCTTCACACAAAGCAATCAAAGTTCTTACTAGTATTTATTGCTGCTCTTGCTGGTATGTATTTTCAGTTGTAGATCTCATGCTTGTATGTTGATGCTTGTATGTTGTTCCTCAAATGTAAGTCGATTTGGATAAAAGTGTCTCTAAATGTAAAATGTAAATATAAGCTTTCACTCATTGTAAATAAGAGATTTGTTAAAAGGTCACAGCACAAACCGAGGAGAGCAAGGAGTCATACCAGGCGGAAGTTCGTTTTATAATTTCCTGCCAGACTCACGAATGTTTGCATTTCTTTCAGTACCATCTGCACTAGTGCTGAATGAAATGCAAACATTTAAAAATCATCATCCATCAGATTTTGCAAGTAACAATTTTACTTTTGCTTTTCATTTTCACTGTAAAAAATTAAAGATGTAATTTCTGCTGGGGCATCTCTGCACCGCAATGCTTCATTTATAAATGGCATAAAGGCAATTTATCAGAAAATTGCAGCTCCTGCGATTTGAATATTGCACATGGCCATATTGTGATTTCAATAATATTCTGATAAGTTCAGCCCTGAGTTGAAGTTAGTTTCAAGTGTATGACTGATCAGCTGCACTCACAACATAAACACACTGCCTGTCTCCTCTAAAAACAGGCTGATGTCGCCAAATCCACCATGTGTCACACAGACATGTGCAAATATATTGTAATACTATTTAGATTGTATCTACTTTCAGTTCTCAGGGCAAGGCAATATAAACAGACTAGCCGACTGCCTGGTGGAGAGTAAACTCAAACTAGTGTGAGACAACTGTGTTTACTGCAACAGGCAGTATTATCACACACTGGCCGACATGTTCAAAGCAAAGATGTTCAGCCATCACAGTAGATACTAAATGGCTCCTGCGGTCTCACGCTGGGGACTCACAGGAGGAGGAAGCTTCCTTTAAGCACCAATGTTAACAAATTTGTTGTTGAAATATGCGTCACATGCTTGTCAACAATTTTGATTCTTCCCTTATTACCTAACAAAATGTTTCCATATCCCAAAGTATCTGAAACGGCCAAGTATCAATAGATGGAAATGAATGTGTGCTCACTTTGTACTCTTCTTTAGTTACCTTTTAATCTTTTAATTTGATTGAAAAATGTTTTGCTAATTTTAGTCTGTATTTAATTCTTCACGTTCAGCCGCTTCAGTCTGGACAACATTAACATTTGACAAGGTTGGCTTCTGACAACACATATAGTAGAGTATATCAGATTTAGAAATACTTTATCGATCCCCGAGGGTAAATGATTTAAAATAATTGGGGATGGGGAAATGTATTCTCTGCATTTAACGCATCCTAATTAGGAGCAGTGGGCTGCCGTTGTAGCGGCGCCGGGGAAGCAGTTAGGGGTTCAGGGCTTTGCTTAGGGTCACATTCAGCAATTGGCCATGTTGGAGTCAATCTGGCAACCCACCTGTTACCAAACGAAGTCCCAACAGCTAATGCTGCCTCAAATGTACGTACAGTAACTTGTCAAAATGAAAGTGCACAAAGTAAAAAGACAACATCTGTTATTTCAAGGTGTCACACACTTTTTATATGTTATGCTGCAAGGTTTGATGAAGTTATCTAGAGCTTTAGTGTTGAATCCTAAATGATTAATAAGGGATTACAAAGGATTTTATATACTGAGCACAGGTGGTACTAGATTTAGATTTGATTAAAATGCTACTTTTCTGCACAGCTGTGCTAACATTGCTGAATGACGAAAATAACAAAATTTTAAAATATTGTTAGAAATAGGGGTGTGCCAAAAAAAAAATCGATACGGCAAAATTTCATTATGCATTTTTCCATGATACTGTATCGATATCCCAGCTCATCATATAGATACATTAAAAAATAGGGCTTTTACTGTTTGCTCAGTGCTATAATGGGAATCTCCATTAACATGCTAATGGACATTAGCATCGCGATTGTGATAATATAATCTTAACATGACGTACACATAATGCATCACATGTTTAAAATTTCCTGAGTGACATACTGTACTGTAATACTTAAAGTACATATGTTTCCTGAGCTCTGTGTGACATAAAAGGAGCTGCTAACTTGACCATCTTGACCTGCTACTCTGCTGCTTCAGCACTCCACATAGACTAACTACAGCCACCCCAAAAGATCAAAAAAATTCCCAGTGGCCTAGAATTAGAGCTACCACTGGGCCGAAAAACAGTTATCAATATAATGTGTGTACATATTAGACTTAATTGGTACACAGCAATTTGTATTTTCAGAAAAAAAATCCGTAAAGTCAGAGAATTTGCATTTTTATGTGAAATATTGTTTTGTTAACTTGCTTTGTAGTTCTGTGGAATTGTTCTGTTTTCTAACAGTTTGGATTTGCAGCAAATAAATAGAAAACATTTTTCCAGGCATTTTGTATTCATAGTTAGACAGATATTGTGATACATTACTTTAGGATTATCTAGTAATATACAGATCATTGAAGAATTGCTATATGGTGATATTATCGTTATTATGAGCCATGTATCGCGTATCGTATCGTATCATATCGTATCGTATCGTATCAGGGGCTCCCTGCGATTCCCACCCCTAGTTAGAAATAGAAAATATTCAGATAGTGAACAGGCAACCGAGTTTGTAAGTACACCTAAAACTAATGCTGTCTAATACAACAGTTCTGCATCAAATCATTTCTTTATAAAGGTTATAATGTTCAGTTTTTGTTAAAACTATGTTTAGTTTATTTCACTTCTTTCCTTTGTACAATAGTATTATATATGTATATATGCATATGTAAATTAGAATATGTGTTTTATATACTGATTAATTGGTAAAAGATTCTTCTATGTGAAATAAACATTTTTACAGTCAGTTTAAAATCTAGGAAGTCTTGCTCTCCAACAGCGTACTGCGTTCCTCCCCTCTGGTCAGGAGAGACTCCAGGTTCCGGTGCCCTTCTCTCCTGCTCCCCCCTTTGAGTAGAGGTGGCACAGTATGAACTCCTTTTAACCAGTTACGAAGTGTTATCAGTGTGACTTGTGGTCCAAATTTTTTCTAACTGTGTGAGCAGTGTGGAAATACTCACCAAGCACAGGAGGGGGTAAAATAAAAATCATTGTCACGTGTTTGATCAGAAGAATCCTGGAAGGTCACGTCTTGTGGTCAGTTTAGTCTCTACGGCCGTACAATTGCTATTGTGTCACTGTATTAAGTTTTAAGATTTTTTGAGATTTCAGATGCGGAAGTAACCAGTAACATTTCTGAATGTGGTCACTCCATCAAAATGATTCCTTCTTGAAAATATGTTAGATGTTTTCAGAGATGTGAGGATCCTGTCAGGAGAGAACAGCTTGTGATCTCTGCAGCCTACATAATCGTAATGGATAGAACAGTTGTTTCTCTGCCTGCCCTTTGGTAATTTCCTGGTGGCTGTGATGTTTCATAGAATTTTGAAAACTCAGATTTACCCCTAAACTCCACCAGAGCAGCGCCCGCAGTAACATTACTTCTGGTTTCAGCCAGAAGAAGAACTAGCCTACCTTACATTTTTCCCAAAAGGGATTAATAATAACACACAACTGTGTTGCTGCTTTAATAATGACGTAAATAGGTCAACACATTAAAATATTGTTAACACTATAATAAGAAAATTGTATGCATTTTTTGTATCACATACAGATAATATAGTAGTATTACATTTGACCTGGAACAGGTGTAGCTGTGTCTCCAGTGTACTGTAACCGGTAACACCTTTGTTTTTGTTGCTGTGTCATGTGCTTGAGCTGCTTCATAAAACGACCAGAATGTTTTTTAACATTGTTTATGTAAAGTAACTGTTTAACATTTACTCAAGGCTGTGCCGATAACTAAAACAATATTCATTAGAAAAATAAGATCATGTCCTGTGATTGGGATGACACGTAAGTTCAGGATACAGAGCACCCAGAAAAGGTATATAAGGACTGTGTTCCCGTTTCCTAGACATCCTGCTACCTGCTACTGCAACTTCATCTGATCATCACAACAAGGTGAGGTTTTAATTCTTACCTTTCACCACAGCAAAAGCTTTACAGAAAAGACTCTTGATTGTATTTAATATTTGACTTACTTGTCAGTGATAAATGTAGAAATAAGACTGTATTTAGCCACATTTCTATGAAACTTCTCCTACATATTTGTATGTTACAAAAGTGAATTAATTTGTGTAATGTCTTTAAACAGATGGCATCAGTTCTTCATTTCATTGGGCTCCTCTGTTTGAGCAGTGGGCTGTGGATTGGAGCAAACGTAAGTAAAGTTTTTGATTTTGTTAAATCAGCTTTGTTAAACTTTGAAACTTTTCTGATGTTTTAATATTTAATCAACAGCAGTGTGACATTCTGACTTTCGGATCCCATACCGATTTGTAGGGTGTTTTATTGAAAACAAGGCAAAATCCTAATTTAGTTTATTAAATTGTCATTTTATTGAAGCCTTAAGATGGTACTACCCCCCACTGCTTCACAAATGTTTTATGTGATCAAATTGCACCCTCTTACATTTATAATCATGGACTTGAATCGGGTTTTTATATTGGCAGCAGGGCTTGACATTAACACCCGACAACCCGCCAAATGCGGGTGGATTTCGGCTGTGGTGGGTAACACAGTCAATCCCACTAGCCACTTTGTGTTGAAAAATTGTAGTCTTTTTAAAAGGCTTCCGAAATAACAAATTGCAGTTTGACACTACGACCCTAGAACTCCTATGAGTACTACCTGCAGTAGTGTTAATTGGTAGTTAATTGGTCCATTCCTGAAGTCTATTTGACCTACAACAGTGCAAACAAAAAGAGCTGTGGAGTTTAAACTCGCTAACTGGCCGTCGGACTGAGGGCCGTTT
Organism: Lepomis macrochirus; assembly: GCA_024633595.2. Taxonomy (NCBI): domain Eukaryota; kingdom Metazoa; phylum Chordata; class Actinopteri; order Centrarchiformes; family Centrarchidae; genus Lepomis; species Lepomis macrochirus. The sequence goes on from JALXJV020000014.1 coordinate 29,964,909, forward strand.
TAACCTGCCGTTACTTGTCAACTCAACAAGCAGCAGCGATGATATAACCATCTTTTTTAATAGCAGGAGAATCCACACAACAGGCGCGACTCTTTCCTGCAGTGCCGTCGCGCATGGGTGTGCGCGCCAAATAAGACATCCAGAACTTTTGTCAAACGAGAATATAAAAGTTGAATCTGTCGCAGGGCAGCCACAGTCCCTCAGTCCTGCAGAACGTCATGAATCCAGTCAGAGCTCTGAGGAAATGCAGATGCAAAACAAACAATCCAAAGTGCCCAAAATTGATATAGGCCTACATAAAATTTTAATTCTGCATTTTTTTGCGATTTTTTTTAGTCAAAATAATTTATTCTTTGCTCTTTGTTTCTAATGTAGATACTTTTCTTCTCTGTATTACAGTATTTACTGCTGTTAAAAAGAAATAAACAGTGTTTCTGAGGATTTTTCTTCAGTTTAGTTTTTATCTTTTCAATTAATCTTTTACACCAGTGCAGCACTTTATATTTAATAAGAAGCTGCTCTTTTATGTGTTTATCTTAATAGACTACATGTTTTCGAAAAAGGATCACACAACCTTATCAGAGCTAATATTAGTACATTTTAGCACACCAGTTTAAGCATTCCATAGTCAACTTTAATCATATAAAACATAATTAACATAATTTCACTAGCCACAAAAAAATGTGGCTAGTGAAAATGCTGCATGGCTAGTTAACTTTGGAAAACCACCAGCCACATTGGCTAGTGAGCAAAAAAGTTAATGTCAAGCCCTGATTGGCAGATATGGTTTTCAGACATACATAGCTGTATATAAATGTGAGGGGAGGAGAATCTTTTCAGGTGACTCACATGGTTTGGCAGCGAGCTGCTAATTCTTCAGATTTCTGATGGTTTTGGAGTAAAGCAGCTGCTTGTCTGCAATCAGCCTTATTTTTGTTGATAATTTTGGCGTAGAACCTAAAGAACTTTCATACTCTGCTTCTCAAGTGTTTTCAGAGTTTATTCATTAATTTAATGTTTTTGCAATATTCAAATAAAGGGTCACAAAATAGAGAAATACTCGCATTTTCATAAAATACTATTAAACAAAAATTGCAAGTCAGACTCAACACACATCTAAGGCTACAAAAAGGCAACTGAGTTGTACATTATTCATTTCTAATGCTGTGTTTTTACATCTACAGGGGCAAAGTGGAAAAGGTTGGTACTTCTTAAATGCTTGGAATACATAGCTGGCACTATGTGACCACAGTGAATGTAACTGCAAAGTTTCTTGCAGACTGTAGCTAAAAACAAACTGGGGATGACAGGTTAAGGGTTGGTGTTTTTCAACTGTTCAGGAAAATCATTAAGAGCTTTAAAACAAAATGAACAAGTTTCACTCCTCTCACGTGTTTGTTTTGCCAACAATAATTTATTGTGACATTTTTGAGCAGAAACAGTTGAACAATTGATTGAAAGAAAATGATCTGGCAACTTTTTTGGAAATGTTGAAGTAATTTTGCAAGCAAAATGCAACTTGAGAAGCGTGATGATAAGCTGACAATTATTTTATAGATGATTGCCCTCCTTCTTGCCCTCCTGGTTGGACACAATTTGGCCGTCGCTGTTTCCTGTTCCAGTTCAGTGATATGGACTGGGCTACTGCAGAGGTACTTAACGAAACAATAACAGCTAAAACTGCCACCCTGTTTTCATTTGCACATCCTCTAAACCAGCTTTCTGCTATCATCCAGTCGAGGAAACTGTCAGTCTCTAGCACATTGATACTAAAAGTAAAGTTGTGTTATGTTCAATGTTATTGTGATATTCACACAGTTGGATTTTTTTTTACATTTCAAATACAAAGGATTCTTTCATTGTTGGTTTCTGTTGTTAGTTAAATATTATTTCCATTTACTTGTGTTGAATTTAAACATACTTTGTCTCTTTTGTTTGCACTTTCTCTTCCTCATCAGCGTGCCTGCACTTCTGTTGGTGGGAATCTGGCCTCCATTCAAAGCCCAGAGGAGTACACCTTCATCAGAGAGCTGATTTTCAGATCGGCTAACCAACATAAACCAACTTGGGTCGGAGGCTACGATGCAGCGAAGGTAAAAGTTTTATTGATAAACATGCTCTCATAAACTGCTTGGTAGTTTTACAAATGACTTTTACAAAAAAAAGTCTTTACATGGGACATAGAGAGGTATACATAGCTGCATACACATAGATAACACACAAATAATAAAACCCACTGTTAACAGTTGTTTTTGAATGGTGACAGATCTCTCTGCAGTGGGGATGTCTGCACTGTCTGCTTAGCAAGAAAAGTTGTAAACCTTGTAAACCCTTACAACTTTTTCTTCCAGGAGGGTGTGTGGCTGTGGAGTGATGGTTCTAAGTGGGACTTCAAAGCCTGGGCTGGAGGGGAACCCAACAACGCTGGTGGAAATGAGAACTGCATGCAGATTAACTATTCAGGTACAAATTGATCTGATGATTTTTGTTGAGAAGCAATGTGAAATCATTTCTCAATATTCAAGGTAGTTTTGTAACTGATAGTTTACTGTATTATCCAATTTATACCTTGCATTCTCTTCTTTTTGATTATTTCCTTTCTTTGTTTTTAGTTACATGCTTTCATTTACAAGGCAAGAGAGTAATATATCAGGAGAGGAGGTTTTTACTTACTTAAAGCAGCAGTTGTTAACAACTGAACATATAATGAAAAACCTTCGGCTTTCCTCTCTGCTGCTGGTATCACGCTAATCCTCTCCCACCAAACCCACAAGCAGAACACGGTTGCCCCGCAAGCCTAGAGGGCTACAGTCACGGCCAGAGTGTTGACAGGACCCGGTCCCTCTTGCTGTGACTTGTCTTCTCAGAGACGTCCCTCTGACGCTTAGTGGCCCAGAGCAAAGTGCTCCAAGCTTCAGAGAGAGCTGCAACAAATTCTAACAGCAGGATGAGAGGCTAGGACACCACTGTTCCCAAGGAATCCTCCAGAGTCTGTCATTTTGCGTCTTTGCCACTCGTCTATACGAGCGCCATGGCATCAAACACCATGAGCCAACAGCTCTGTGTGGAGCCCAATTGTGTTCACAGACGTGTTTTTTACTGCATGCTGTTGTCGGCAAAGGAGCGATGGGCAGTTCCTTTATTTCCGGTGGTTAGAATGAAGACAGTGAGCTGACTGCACCAGCAGTGATTGACACCGTGTAAGGCTACGTTCAGACTGCAGGCCAAAGTGACCCAAATTTTTTACTTATATGTGACTCAGACCTGATTTGATGAGACACTCAGATCGGAATTGATGCGACTTTGACGTCACTCTAGAGCAGCTGGTCCCCTGCCAGACGGAGGTGCAATGTACGAAAAATCTCCACAAAAGCCATTATCATACATGTGGCTCTCTTCATCCTCCACCTTGCTATCATCTGCTCACAAATTCCCTTTCTTACACCTGAAATCGACCGGGTCACGATCTCTCTTCTGAGTTACATGCATGCTGCTTATCCGAGTGGACACAGTAGAGCGAGAGAGAGAGTTGTGGGGTACATGCGTGCAAATAGCAGCAGGAGGAACCTGATTGTTTTTTAAATTTGTTTTATTTTTGACAGATTATCTGGCTCATGTACTACGGTCAGGACATAGTGACAGTTTTAGCAAATACAACAGCGTCATTAAAAAAACAACCTACTATAGCTTTAGTTGACAAAAGGAAACGGTGTTGTGAAAACTTTGTATCAGAGGCCTCTAATGTGCTTTTATTGTTATATCTGTCTACAGGAAGGGATTTTGTCAACGATTACGGCTGTGGTACCCAGAATTCTGTTCTTTGTGCCAGACGCTTGTAAAGATCTCCATCATGTGGTGACACCATCTGCCATGAGGATGTCACTTCCCCACTGATGATGGTATTTCCACCAGGATCTCAAGCCTTGATGACATCACTGCTGGAAAACCAATTGACAGCTCTGATTTAAATTTCAGTTGGATTTAATAAACACATATATCCTGTTCATCAACCTGTCTCACCTCTTTATAAAACCGTCTCATGCACCAAAGCTTGATTGTTCTATAAAACAGTTTTCAAACATCTATCAATCGGTTTTACTTCAGATTGTGGTTCCATATCAGATATCACACAAATCAAAACAGACACACACAAAGACAAGCATATAAATATATAAGTACTCACAGACATCTCTTAAAAATAACTTGACAGTCTTCCAGAGTTCAGTAG
>JALXJV020000014.1:29969636-30090806 GCA_024633595.2 Lepomis macrochirus
GAGCAGTGTAGCAGCAGTGTAATATAAGCAATATACAGAGATTGTTTGTTGCCTGACTGGTTTGTGTCACATGCCCACACAGTATTGTGTATTGTTGTGTGTTTTGAGGGTTAAATCTGTTATCTGTCTTCACTTTAGTATGAAACTGCAGTAATGTCATGATGTATCAGGTCATTCTTGCAAACGAAATCTCATTGAGATTACCTGATAAAATTTGCCTTGTAAAATAGGTGTACATGATCTCATCAACCGCATAACTTGCCAGACAGTCATGGTGGATAAGTAGGGTGACCATACATCTGATTTTCCCCCCCAGACACGTCCTTTTTCTGGGACTTAAAAAATGCGTCTGGCTGGGATGTCAAAATTACCCACAGTATCTGGGAATTGGATTTTTGCTTGCTACAGCTGGCATTCATTGTGTGTGTTTATGCATTGCTTTGACCTATCTATTTAGGTCCTGCCTTCTGTAACGCCACCATTGGTTGGTCATGTAGGCCTACACATCCTTCATGCAATCACTGGTCACACTGCATCTTAATCATTGCCCTCAGCACCACAGCCAAGAACTTGCTAATCCAAGTGTGTGCATAAAGTTGCTCATTAAAATCGCTTCTATATTACTACTATATTGACATATATATTCAATGGCTAGAAGCAAGAAACAGCTGCAACAGATTCTGTTTATTGATAAAACACTCACCTTTTCTGCATCAGAGCCTCCAACCCAAGTTGTTTTATGTGAGTTAGTTGACTTGAAAATCAGATTTCTGATGAAGGCGTACTCATTTGGGTTTTGAATGGAGGCCAGATTCCCACCAAGAGAAGTGCAGAAACGCTGATGAGAAAGACAAGGTGCAAACCAAAGAGAGAAAGACTGTTGGAATTCTCAACACCACTATGTGGACATCATATTTAAGTAACAACAGAAACCCACACTGAAGGAATACTCTGTATTTGAAATGTCTTTTAAAAACATAACTTCACATGCAGTCCAAATATTACAGTAACAGGTTACAAAATACAACTTTTAGTATCAATGTTATTGAGACTGAGTTAGTTGTTAAGCAGCTTTTAAATCAAAAGGAGTGTTTCATGGACTGCATGATGGAAGCAAACTGGTTTAGAAGATGTGCCAACAAATACAGGGTGTCTGTTTTAGCTGTTATTGTTTCATAAAGTACCTCTGCAGTAGCCCAGTCCACATCAGTGACACGGAACAGGTAACAGCGATTGCCAAATGGAACCCAACCAGCAGGGCAGGCCGCTTTCTGATTACCTACAAATGAGAAGTTGGAACTAGGGAGTGTTTGGCATTTTACCTGAAAAAGTACTTCCACCGTTACTCCATTTTCAAAAAAGTTGGCAGTTCATTTTCTTTCAATCAATTAATCATACAATAATCACTTAATCTGGATGGCATGGCAAATGTGAGAGGAGTGAAACTAGATGATGTTGTTTCAAAACCCCCAATGATTTTAATGAGGAGTTTAAACATCAGCCCTGAGTCTGTCCTCCACAACTCCCCAAATTGCAAAACTGAGAAACAACAAAGCAAATAAGCTTGGGCCCTTTCATCCTTTTAGTAAAGCTGGAACAAAAAGTTTTCAACAGCTGTCACTGTTACAATTACATCGTTGCTAGAGTAGTTTAAAAAACAAATTCAACAGTTATGTTGACTGTGGTCACATAGTGGCAGCTATGTATTTTGAGCATTCACCTACATACATTTAGCTGACGCTTTTATCTACAGTGACTTCCAATTACTTTTTATCTCAGATGTTGCACGCCTCTGGAGCAACAAGGGTTAAGGCCCCATCCACACTACTAAAAATGGTGTTTTAAAACAAATACAATCTCCTTCCACACCAGCGTTTTAGCAACGTATCAGAGTTGATCACCGTCTACATTAAAAAACTGAAAATGCATATCTAGTGGGTGTTCTAATACACTGTGTATGCGCATTCCAGTGTAAACATGAATCAGATGATCTATTCTGTAGTTACAGAAAATTTGACAAAAGAATAAATAAATAAAGACGAAGAATCAAACCAGATTTTATTTTGCATGGACCAATAACAAGTACAGGAGTTAAAAGCGGCTGTGGCGGCAGAAAACAGACTGGGAGACGTCGCAAAGTAAACGCCAACATGCACAGTGTAGGCTATGAGTGTTATTTGCATGGTACAAAATATTTTAATAAAAATATCAGTAGCATTGTGTTTCTGCTTTGCATGATTTATAAGACCCAATCAGAGAGCCAAGCGTGAACGTTTGCGTCATGTTTTCTAAAGTCCTCCGTTCTTCCCCGTCCGCATTAAAAATGCTACCTGGAGTTTTAACACGAAAAACGGGGTCGGCAGTGTTTCCAATCTTCTCTGTTTTAAGTCTTTGTTTTCATTGTTTTAGTTTGGACGGGAGGTGCACGCAGAAGTGTGTATTGGGCCTAAATGTCTCGCTCAGGGACACATTGGTGGGCTCGTCCCAGTGGGGAGTTAAAAACAGGTGTCTCAAACCGAAGACATGCATTATCCACATCGCTAGCACCACCCCACCACATACATAAATTTAAAAAAGCACCAACCATGTTGTTCGTCACTCTCTCTGTCACGGTCTCTGTCTGCCTGTAGATGTAAAAAAAAAACAGCATTAAAAATGAATAATTGGATTGTAAAACAACAATGACAGCATTTTCTGTTTTTGGTGAGATGGTATTTTATTAAAATGGGAGTATTTTGCTTTTTGTGAGCTTTTTTCAAATGTTGCAGTAAATTTTCAAAGTGTATGGAACAGCCTATTGGAGGTAGTTTGCCATGACGCTAACTAGCAAAGCCATGCTGATGGATTAATCATGGCCCCGAAGCACCTGAGAATCAGAGTGTGGAAGTCCTTTGGGTTATACAGTCTATGGTTCTACACCAAAATTACCAACAAAAATAATGCTGATTGCCGACTGTATAAAGCAGATGCTTTTCTCTCCAACCACCACAAATCTTAGCTTAGCTGCTCAGTGCAACTGACATGAGTCACCAGAAAAGAAGCAACATGAAATCAAATCAAAATAGATATTAGAAGTCTGTAAAAAAGCCACAACCGATAACAAGATCTATATGCAAGGATATGTGGCCCATTGACTTTGTTTCAGCAGAACGTTTTCAGGATGATGAATTGGAGCCACACAGATGGATGGACAGGGCCGACCTGTGGCATAGGTGACATAGGCAGTTGCCTAGGGCACAAAATGTCAGGGGGGTGCTGCAAGAGAAGGTTTTTGACTTAGTGCAAATAAACTCTGCTGTGACACCGGCATACGCCGTGATAGTAATTAAGTGCACCTCGCGCTGTAAGTCCAGGCAGTTGTAACAAGACGTGTTGTTGTGTAGAGTTTTGCAATAGATACATGTAAAACCTGAGGCGATATCTTGCTCTGTTTGGGACTGAGAGCTGCACTTTACTGGAGCTACTGAAGTTAACGTGTAGATTTGTGGTTAGTGTTTTCCAGTTTGTTTTGGTTTCACATGCAATATTCAGTCTGTGCACTGTGTCGGTCAAACGATTTAAAGGGGATAATTCCAGTGGATCAATAAGTAATTCACAGCAGGGTATAGGGCAGGTAGACGAAAATTAAATATTATGAATTCTAATTAAATAATGAAGTCAGTCTCGTCATATTACGATTTTTTTCTGGACATATCAAGGGACACAGATATGTAGGTGAGATTCTGAATGTGCAGAAAGTCATGAACATGAGCAGAAAACCTGCTGAAACACAGCAGTTTTAAAGTACAGGAATTTATAACTTAAATTAAAACTAATTTATTTGAGGTGAAAAGGTGTCACATGCACAACCCCAAACAAAAGCCACAAAAGAGGACTGAATCATGCCTGCATGTATGCTGCCTCAGCAGGGATTTCATTAAATTAAAAAGTTGATCTACAGGAGAAACATAGGCTATTTAAATGCAATAGCTACTGAAAGCCTGAAAACCTTACTGCATCATATTCTATTATTTTTTTGTATATTTTGAAATGTCACCTGCTGCTCCACCATAAACTGTGGCAGAAATTAGTGCAGAAAGTTTCACCAGAATGTAGGAAATTAGGTCTTTAATGCTTAAAATTTTCTTGCATTTCAAGAAATCTACTCAAATACAAGAAAACAGTCTCTGGGTTGACACACAGTTTAAGAAGGAACACATATAGGCTTGATCTCCCAATTTAGGCAATGATGTTGAGGTTGAAAAGTACGCTCTCTCATTCATTATGATTACTGACTTGGCTGTTCATCTGTACATGCTAAAATTGTGAGTTTGGCTCAATTCCTGTTTAGATTTACTATAGCTGTTATAATTGAAAAAAAATGCATTAAAAACTCTGCTTACATTTGCTCCAATCCACAGCCCACTGGCCAAACAGAGGAGCCCAATGAAATGAAGACCTGATGCCATCTGTGTAAAGACAAAAGAAGTTAATTCACTTTTGTAATATAAAAATATGTGGGAGAAGTTTCGTAGAAATGCAGTCTTATTTCTACATTTATCACTGTCAAGTAAATCTAACACTAAATATAAATGAAAGTTTTTTCTGTAAAGCTGGTGCTGTGGTGAAAGGCAAGAATTAAAAACTTACCTTGTTGTGATGATCAGATGAAGTTGCAGTAGCAGGTAGCAGGATGTCTTGGAGAAGGGAACTCAGTCCTTATATACCTTTTCTGGCTGCTTTGGTTCCTTAAGTTGAGTGTCATCCCCCTGAAAAAAGGACACGGTCTAATTTTTGTTATGAATTGTTTTAGCTATAGCCACAGCCTTGAGTAAATGTTAATCAGTGCGTTAAACAATCTTTAAAAACAAGGGTGTTACCTGTTACAGTACACTGCAGCCACGGCTACACCTGTTCCAGGTCATATTTAATACTAAAATCAATATATTATCTGTATGTGATATAAAAAAATACATACAATTTTCTTGTCATCATGGTATAGTTTTGTTTTGGGAAAAACGTAGGGTAGTTCTTCTTCTGACCACATATTCAAAAATCTCATCGCATACTTTCTCACCTGAAATCTCAAAACCTCAAAACTAAATTCAGTGACACAATAGCAGCGTCAAGATCTGACTAATCAAACAGGTGACATATGCTGACTTCACTATAATGAACCACCAGCATGTTGTAATGTCAGGGCAGGGAGTTTGGAAAAGAAAAGACAAATAGCTTTGTCAGTCATAGGAAGGGATTTGTTAAGAAAAGGTCACAGTATAAGCCGAGGAGATGAAGGTGTTAATAATATTTTGATAAAAAGTTCAGCCATAGTCTGCAATAACTTTAAGTAAGATTAAAGTTTATGCCATATTAGTTGCACTCAAGAGCACAGTCTGTCTCCTCCTCTAAAAACAGGCCGATGTCTCTGAAATTACTATGTAGCCTATCACACAGACAAGTGCAAATATATTGTAAAAAATATTTGTATTGTAATGACAATGTCAATTATGTCCACCTAGACAAGGCATGTTTATTTATATGGCACCTTTTATCATCAAGGAAATTCCTTGTGCCTTACAGGACACAGACAGGCATTAAGAAAACATAAGAAACAAGGAAACATTAACAGACTAGCCCACCGCCTGGGGGAGCGTGACCTTAAACATAGTTGCTCAAGTGAAAATCAAATATATAATTGATGATAGTATCAAGGCCCCAGTCACCTACCGTCACTCTGTTCAAATGAATGCTGGACTGACAGGACAAAGCAGAACACCTCTCCTTCCTCCAGCCCCAGAAAAGCGCCCTGTTGTCACTTTCAGATATTTACACCATGGTTTATGGTAACCACACCTTGTGATTTTGCTACTGTAAATAAATAAGGATGATGTCAACTTATGTTTTTCAATATGCATATCATATACAGTAGGCTTTTATGTACAATAGAACAGTGAATCAGGGCTCTGCAGTGCAACTCTGTCACTAACATATGCCCTGAAGTGATTTACAAGCACAGTGGGTTAGTGAAGACTAAAACCTACTGTAAATAATGTTAAGGTTATATTATACCATAGTCATTTATAATATAGATCCTCCTCCAGGTTGTGGTTAGAGCCTCTGCAGTGGGCAGATGTAGATTAAAAATCTACAGCAATTGTAGGCCCATGTCCAGCGTTCAGATCCAATAATCCTCCCTGGTTTTCACATCATAAAAGGTCACAAGGAGAAGGAGCTCGGCATATTATGTACATAATAAATTAATTCTGTGCTACTTGAACATTTTTGGACTACTGTCCTCCTTAGGAGAAAGGTTAGCATAGCGTTACAAGCTAATATTTCCTATTTGACCGTTCTCTACTCTCACACACACACATTATGTATATAAATCCTGTTTATTATTTACCATGCTGTTAATTTCCTATAAGGTATTTGATTGGCTTGGAATGATAAAAATTGTTCCACTCTTTCCAATTACACTGATTGCTGGCTATGGTTTGAATGTTGGTTTTAATGGATCAAACACGGAATCAAAACCAAGAAGGGTGAGAAAGCCCAACTGGACCAGTTAGTGGATGAACACAAGGCCGTTCTGAAAGGAAAATTCGGGCCGGGTGTCACAGCACGGGGCGAGAAGCAGACGTGGGAGCGTAGCGCAAACTATTAACGGTTCATTCTCGTTGTACGCAAGAGGGAAGCCTGCTATATTCATAAATGCAGTTTTTTGAGCCTGCAAGATGGGAATGTCCAGTGGAAACGTGCTGTAATTGTTTGTGTGATCACGCTTACAGAAGGTTGTGACAGACCCAAATCATCACCGCTGCTTTGTTGCCAAATATCCTAATGCAGTGATTACTTTCATTCCTGCCTGTGTCGGAGATGTTAGCGCGTCTCTAATAAGATCAGTCACAAACACGATCCCTGCACGATTTAATCTATAGCGTCTGATTAACTCACTGTCATCCTGCAACACATTTCTTCTCCCTCTTCGTCTTTCTGCCATTTTCTCCTCTATTAAAGAAACTCTTAAACCTCTTAAAAGTCCTCGTCCCTGCTCCTAACAATTCTGACCTTAAGAGCTCCTTTAAGGGTTAAGATGCTTTTTTCTTTACCAGGATTTTTTCTTTAATTTTAAGAGTAAACGCCCACTTTTCTAAGAATTTTCTTAGAATTACGTCACTAGGAGCCACTCTTAGCCTTAAGATTCTTTGTGAATACGGGCCCTGCTATTTATTGTGTTGAGGGGAAAGACCTGCCTCTCTCTGTGCAAACAAGTCACCAATGAAAAACCTGGAATGATGTCGCGTTCAGGACCGGTCGGAACTGGGAAATACAAGTTAAAATACACGACTTCTGACCTCAAAGCGTTTCAGCTGCATGGTGGTGCATGACACTAAATGTAAACATTAAACATGGCTGACGGTGACAAACTCTTTTTCCTTTTGTAAATTTATGCAAATTTCAACAGGGCACTTGTTGTGAATTAAAAGGATGGCCATTTTATTTAAAACACCCTGATGCACTGTCATCTAAAACTTTACTTTCAAACAAGTAGATCAGATTTTATTTTATTATTTTTCTGAATTTACGATTTCCAAGCTCTCAGAATTAGATATAAATATATATTTAGTCCATACTTTCTTGTCTTAGACAACAGTGAAATTTTAAACTAAGATGGATAATATACTGTGCACGTTGTTGACATTAATCTTCACGCAAACTGAAGCAAGAAATTTCAGTTCCTCCCTTGTTTGTTCTCAGGCATCTTGTTGTATGTTTCATGTCTTAGTATTTGATTGTCTGTAACCATTTAAAGTTTCTCCTTCAGTCTGCCGCTACTGACAACCTCCAACTAGAAAAAGTACTTTCAAACTCCATTTGAAGTCGGATATCCTACTCGTGAACTCGGAGAACAAATATGACTGGAGGTGCAGCTGTTGGTGTACAGGGAGAAGAGAAGAGGGGGGAAAGAACGCCGCCTTGAGGGGAACCGGTGCTGATGGTACTGGAGTCAGAGACATGTTTTTCCATCTTCAAGTGCTGTTTCCTGTCTGTCAGGAAGTCTGTGATCCACCTGCAGGTGGAGTCAGTAACGTTTAGCTGGGAGAGCTTGTCCTGCAGCAGGGCCGAGATGATGGTGTTGAAAGTAGGGCTGAAGTCCACAAACAGGATCCTGGCATAGGTTCCTGGGGAGTCCAGGTGCTGGAGGATGTAGTGAAGGGCGATGTTTACTGCATCATTTACAGATCTGTTGGCTCTGTAGGTGAACTGCAGGGCGTCCAGGACTGGGTCTGTGATGGTGGGACAACACAAGGCGCTCAAAGACTTCTTTACCACAGAGGTCAGGGCGACGGGTCTGTAGGGGTTTTATTCCCGTGGCCCTTGGTTTTTTGGGGACAGGGATGATGGTGGAGGCTTTGAAGCAAGGCTGGCACATGGCACGACTCAAGTGAGGTGTTAAAAATGTCTGTCAACACCGGAGACAGCTGATCAGCACAGTGCATCAGGGTTGATGGGAAGACAGAGTCCGGCCCAGCTGCTTTGCGGCCTTGTTTGGTCTGGACCTTTGGATTGTTCAGTTTTATCCGAACCAAAATTATTGGTGTTAAACTTCCCCTAGACCACGGTCCGGACCAAACAGACAAAAAAGGTGGTCTCGGTCCGGATAAAACTGAACCATAGTTCGGTTCATTTCTAGTGTGAAAGCATTTTTGTGATATCTGGACTTTCAGACTATTTACATGGTTTGGCAATATAAAAATGCACTGAAATAAGGACACAATTATAAATGTCCGGTGACAGCTCATATGTTTAAACACAGCATCTATAGAAGCACGTCTTCGGTCTCATCTCAGAGGTGCAGACGTTTAACAAATTTGAACGCGCCTTGAGTTGGCTATAGGCTCGTAGGTGCTGCAGGCAGGAACCTCATGACAAAAGACTGTAGAAGCAATATGTTCCTCCCTTATTCATTCTTGTTAAATATACTGATGGAACTGGTGTCAAACCAGTGTATTGTGAGACGCAGCCCACATAAATGACAGGACGCAAGTCTGTCCCATAAAGGTTGTTAGTGTGAAACCAAAACTAACCGAATGTATCAAAACTTTGTTTCTGACCTTGGTGCGAACTTTCAGGTGTGAATGCTTCAACGGAAACTGACAGAATTACTATACTGTGCACTTGTATGCTAAACAAAGAGTTTACTATTGAAATCTGTTCTCTACTGATAGTGTTTATGAGATGCCCCTTTGGTTAGTATTGTAATGAAAAAACTAAAATGTGTTGACATATTGACTCCCATTTTTCCTTCGAAGTTGTTCTGTCAGTGTCTTGTTTAGAGTATATGCTCTAAATATGGGGATCATTTTGATACCAAATTTTAAGAGTAGAGAGAGAGGAGCTTCAGTGGTGGCATGAGATAGCAAAATAAAGTGGTGAGACAGATAGCTGAACATGATATTTGTTTATTGATTCAACTGAAATAGATCAGAAATGTGACATCATTGAGGATGTGTCAGCACCTGCACAGGCGCACGGCACAAACAGAAGATTTCTTGATATCACAGTTGGCATCGTTGACATAATCTTTTCCTGAGGACAGATTTTTTTTAAAGAATAAATAACTGCACATTAGAGGCCTCAGATACAAAGACATTGTTTGCATTTTCTCAGCAAGAAAACTCTTTATATAGCACCCTCACAAACCTGATTTACAGTTACAAATTAAAGCTCATACTGAAAGTAAGAAAAGTAAACATCCAACAATGAGGGGGAAAGCCAACAATATAAGGTTTCTATCAGATAATTAAGTTGTACCTGCAAAGTTAATCTCCATACAGTTCTCTCTTCCACCAAGGTTGTTGGGTTCCCCTGCAGCCCAGCCTTTGAAGGCGTACTTGGAACCATCACTCCACAGCCACACACCCTCCTGAAAGGAGAGGTATTTAAGTGACGATTTACGCTCATCACAAAGAATGATCACACCCCTAGTGGCATCTATCCATGCTGATTGTGAAGAAATATCCAGTGCTAAGCTCATGTATAGTTTTGTTTGTGATGCCAATTCAGAAATCATGTCTGTGGTAATAAAGATAAGCCACAGATGTTGCTGTGAGCATTTCAGCAGGAACTATTTTGGTAAAAGAAAAGCTGATCATGGATCAGTAGTAGTTTCTCATTTTAAATGAGATTTTTTAATGGTTTGAACTCCACAGTTCTGTTCACTATCATGTAGCGCTAGAGTTTTTTTAGCCTTTAACTAAACGTATACCAAGAGACTTTATACAGTTGGTTGGATTTTTTTAAATGAAAGATTAAGTTATGTCCTGTAAAAATAGCACCACACTAGTCACATTGCAAAAAACATTACAAACAGAATATATTCTGTATCAGGCACACAGGGGACAGCTAAATCAGATCCTGTTTTTTGCTAAAAGGCTCACCTTTGCTGCATCGTAGCCTCCAACCCAAGCTGCCTTATCCACACCAGTCGCTTTACGAATCAGCTCTCTGATGAACTTGTACTCTTTTGTGGTTTGAAGGGAAGCCAGATTCCCACCGAGAGAAGTGCACAAACGCTGCAGAAAAAGACAAAGTGTGAAGCAAAAGACAGAAAGAGGAAAAAAAATAAAATAAAATTTACACACAGATGAAGTGAGAATTCCTACCACGACTACGTGAACATGCTTGAACCGTGCGCACCAACAGAGTGGACAATGGATCCTGTGTATATTCAATAACCTCCATATGATGACCATGACTAACAGAGTGATCACAAATACAGGGTGCCAGTTGTAACTGAAAACGTACCTCGGCATCAGCCCACTGCTGTTCAGTTTTCTGGAACAGGTAACATTTTTGGCCAAACACAGTCCAACCCTTAGGGCAGGTTTTAAAGCAGGAATCTAAAAAACAATTATAGATGATTAGAAGGACAATCATGCAAAAAGCCTCCAGTGGCCCAAAGCCAGTGGAGGTCTGAGGAAATTGTTCCTCAGCACAACATTTATGGACACATTAGAAATAGTTAAGCAGCAATCTTAGGATCAAGTGCAGCTATTTCTCATCCCCCACTGGGAGAAGCACTAACCTGATGCTGCCTCACTTGATACCTGTGAAGACAAATATTCAGTATTGAATTTTTTTTAAACTTTGCTTCCATTTGCAACTTTAGATTTGAATTCAAAAATACAGGTGACAGGACGTTGAGTTCTCAAAATGTGTTTTGTTCACTTCCTTATTTTGCAAATATTAATAACACATCATTACTACAATTTTCATTGGGTTGTACAAACTCTTGCAGGAACGGCTTGATGTCGATTTTATGTGTTGTAACAGCAAACTTTTTAAAAATATTTTATGACTTACAATGCCTCCAATCCATAGTCCACTGGTCAAACAGAGGACCGCAATGAAAGGAAGAGCTGATGCCATCTGTGTAAGATAAAGTATATTAGTCAATTAATGCACCATAGATAAGCATGTGAATTCAAATTACAAACTTAAAAATCACAGTTTTAAAAGTGTTAGTACAGCAATGAGATTTGGTGATACAGGATAAATTAAAGTTTTCAGTAAGTTTTACAGAAACAAGAATTCTAAAGAACTCCATAAAAAGGGTTTTTCCTTGGAAGCAAACACTAAAAGTAATAATGAACAGAATGAAAACTTGTTTCTGTAGATAAGAGTGAGAGCCGTACCTTGTTGTGATGAACCGATGATGTTCCACTTGCAGCAGTAGCAGGTAGCAGAGTGTCGATGAGAAGGAA
Source organism: Lepomis macrochirus (assembly GCA_024633595.2). Classification (NCBI taxonomy): domain Eukaryota; kingdom Metazoa; phylum Chordata; class Actinopteri; order Centrarchiformes; family Centrarchidae; genus Lepomis; species Lepomis macrochirus. Next base: position 29,981,384 of record JALXJV020000014.1, read on the forward strand.
ACCCAGCGTTTATATACCTTCTCTGGGTGCTTCGACTCACACACCTGCAACATGTTTTTCTGATTACATGATTCACACCTGTCAAGTATCCCGTTTTGGCCGGGAAAGTCATTGCTGTACTAACACTTCTAAAACTGATTTTAAGTTTGTAATTAGAATTCACATGCTTATCTATGGTGCATTAATTGACTAATATACTTTATCTTACACAGATGGCATCAGCTCTTCATTTCATTGCGGTCCTCTGTTTGACCAGTGGACTATGGACTGGAGGCATTGTAAGTCATAAAATATATATTTTTTAAAAAGTTTGCTGTTACAACACATAAACTCGACATCAAGCCGTTCCTGCAAGAGTTTGTACAACCCAATGGAAATTGTAGTAATGATTTATTATTTGCAAAATAAGAAAGTAAACAAAACACATTTTGATAAATAAAACTGAACGTCCTGTCACCTGTATTTTTTAATTCAAATCTAAAGTTGCAAATGGAAGCAAAGTTTTAAAAAAAGTTTAATACTGAATATTTCTGTGTCTTCACAGGCATCAAGTGAGGCAGCATCAGGTTAGTGCTTCTTTCAGTGGTGGATGAGAAATAGCTGCACTTGATCCTGAGATTGTTGCTTAACTGTTTCTAATGTGTCCATAAATGTTGTGCTGAGAAACAATTTTCTCAGACCTCCACTGGCTTTGGACCACTGGAGGCTTTTTGCATGATTGTCCTTCTTAATCTTCACATAAAGCGAAGCAAACACAGGACTGAAGCAGGACATTTCATTTCTGCGCTTGTTTGTTCTCGGGCTTCTTGTTGTATGTTTCACATCTTGGTATTTGATTGTCTGTAACCATTTAAAGTTTCTCCTTCAGTCTGCTTTAACTGACAAGGAACTCATGCTGCGTTGAAGGCAACTCGGAACTGGGAAATTTCGGACATCCAACTAGAAGAAGTACTTTGGAACGCCATTTGAAGTCAGATATCCTACTTGTGAACTCGGAGAAAAAATATGTCCCCGACTTCACGAGTAGCAGCCGAATGACGTCACCCAACAATGACTGCTCCCGTGGAAGCACAGATTGTAAATGGTAAAGCATAAACTCAAAGGCAAAGTATTCAAATAAAATAATACATACTAGTATCAAATAGTAAAACTCGTTCTGCATGTAAAGTGTTGTAGAAATATTTTGTCAGTGTAATTAGGTAGCTGGTTACAGTGAACAATCTCTGAAAGTCATCTTCTCTATCCAAAAGTTATTCAGCAAAATGTTAAAAATGCCCAGAAATGTGAAAACATTTGGAAATATAGCCTACAACTTTTGCTGACTTTTGAGGATTACCAACTGATGTAGCTAGAAGGATACACAGTTAACTAGTAACGTATGTTTTTCACTTGTTGTAAATAAAATTTACATAAATTTACAAAAGGAAAAGAAGTTTGTAAAGGTCAGCCATGTTTAATGTTTACATTTAGTGTCATGCACCATCATGCAACTGAAACGCTTTGAGGTCAGAAGTCTGGAAATTTCCCAGTTCTGACCTGTCCTGAACGCGACATCATTCCAGGTTTTTTCATTGGTGACTTGTTTGCACAGAGAGAGGCAGGTCTTTCCCCTCAACACAATAAATAGCAGGTGTGTGTTTCACTGCAATCACTTCAACTCAAACCAGCTCTTCTGACACCATGCTCTGCTCCAGACTCTGCACCACACTGTGTAAGTACGCAACTAACTTACTACAAGGTAGATTTATTCATCATTTTACAGCACAGGGTTGTATAATGAGATGAAGTTGTAGTTCCCTTTAAGCTACTCACAATTTATATTCTGTAGATGAGTGGATAAAGAACAAGTCACACCAAAAGTAGCTATTTTGCATGGTGCAGTGCTGAGATTGAGTTTAGGGGTCTCACTGGGGGAAGAAGCTGCTCTGTAGTCTGGCGGACAGCAGATACTTGTGGCAGCAGGGTGAACAAGCTGTGGCTGGTGGGTTCTGTCTTTCAGTATCCTTTAGACTCTGCGCAGGCACTTGAGCTCCCCAATATAACTGATGATCGGTAGATGGGTACTAATGATGTCCTGAGCAGTTTTAATCACCTGCAGCAGTCCCAATAATTAAAACTACCAATATCTGTGCATTTGTAAGGAGGCACAAGATGGCTCCCACTCCCTTTCTCTGTCCCGATTGTCCCTGAAATCCCACAAAATTCAGCCTAATAGTTGTCATCCACCTGGAAGTTTAATATTGCTGATGGTGAAGCAATGTTTGACTATTTGGTGTGTATGGACAAGGATTTTGGTTAAGGCCCTGGGAGCACACGATGAATATTTTATTAAGCCTACCCAGTTTTGGAAAAACCAAGAAGAGGTCAAAGTGGCTCAATTTCATTTCTATTACTCGAACAAGTGTTAATTGTTGACTTATAATTCAAATCAATGTTTTACAAAAACAAAATATTGACTTTCAGTGTTGCCATCAACTCCCAGAATAATATTAAACTGGATTTACACACAAGTTACAAGACTAATTAACTTTACAAATGTGTTTTTCACTTCCAGTGCTGGCAGCAACATGTTTGCTTATGAGAGCAGGTAACTGGATGTTTGAATTCTGTATTACAAGTTTAGATTATACTTCCAGAATGATCCATGATTCTCAAACATTTTATATTTTTACAAATACCTGAGTCACAGCTATACACAGTTCTGTGATTAGTACTTTAACAGCAACTGTTAAGTTCTCACACACGGCTTTGTTGCTCTTTGTCACTGGTCTGTTAACTGTCTTTTCACAAACTACTTTAATTTTCATGTCCTGTTTTCACCTCCATCATTGACTTCACTAATCCTCCTCCTCTCTGCCTCTATTACACGCTCATCCTAACTGTAATCTAAGCTGTTAAAACTGATTCCACAAGTATGTATTTATTCCAATATACACAAATTACAGTACAAACTTTTCATTCCAGGACTTTCTAGAGCCACTACGACCCCAGTGCACGTGATCACATGTGATGACTCCATCCAACAATTGAGCTGTGGTATGACTGAACTCAATCAACAAATACACCTTGAAGTTTTTGTCAAGGCAACAAGCAAAATAATTTAGTTCACTGTAAGTGCACTACTTGCACTTGTTTCAAGTTCCCACTTTATTTTTTTTTACCTTAATGAAAGTACTGTAAAATACTGCTGACTCAGAACCGAGAGGCTATTGACTTTGTCTTTTGACAGTATAGAAAAATAAAACATCGTCTTGTTTAACCTCTATGGTGTGTAGCACCAAATGGAGCGATCAGTGTGCAGACCGCTGTGTCAGGATGACCTGCGGTAAGGGCGGACCTCCACATCACCATGACAACACAGTGTTCTCTGCAGGTCACCTTGGGTATGGGAAAAAGGTACGACTCAGTATTATAATCTAGCACCACCAACAATTCAACATTTTCATTCCTGCCAAAAAATAATTCCAAATCTAGATAATTGGCACCAGATTTTATACAGTCATCACCACCAGAGGATGAATCCTAAAGACTCCATGAGGTTGACATTTTTTGGCTCTTAGGGCAATATCTGAGCTATTGGTATTAAATGTGACATTTAGTTTTTGCTCTTCTAGACCATCAGCTGTTTGTGCCAGGAAAAATATACATCTGGCTTTTTACAATAATACTGTTGTTGTGGACACATCAGCAGGCTATAAATGTGGCTGCTGTGGAAGTTTTCGATGTGGTGAACCTACTAAACGCAGTCACCATTGTCTTCTAACTCTTAACCTGTTTCTCCCATCCTAAATTACAACCTAGCTTAAATATATATTGTAGAATAACGCAGTTGAGAGACATCTGACTAACTGTACCCCACGAGTTGTAGGACAGTTCCTTCACACATCAGCAATACAAAGCGTGATGTAAATTGCTTCACATACTAGGTTGTGAAGGCTGAAGCTGGAAACGAGCTCTTTTTCTTCTCCCTGCAGATGTAATGGCACGAGGGTGTGTGGCGTAGACCCAGACATCTTCCGTGCTTCAGATCCCTGCCATGGCCGCCACAGATTTCTGGAGACCACCTACACCTGCCTCCCAGAAGCAAGTGAGTGACATGCACGTAACTAAAAGCAAAGAAGTCTGACTGCAACATGTCTAATGTTAATCTTTACTTTGACAGTCATCAGCGTAGCATGTGAGGAGTCTTCGACAAACCTGCAGTGTCGTAAGATCAAACTTTCTCCTTCATATTTTTGGTGGATTAATGTGATAAGGTGTTTGTGTTGAACCACAAAAAGACCCCAGATACTGAATACCATCTCATCTGTCAGCTGCAAAACAGGTTATATTCGTCTACAATGCTCAATATGGACGCCGTGACTCCACCACGTGCTCTTCCCAACGACCTCCCTCTCAGGTCCAAAATGTCAAATGCTTAAACCCCACAAGCAAAGTTGCTCAAAGGTACAGCTGCCAACTCATCTTGTTCAACAATGGGGATTAATATCATCCACGTTAATCTTATGTTACATCCATATTGTCTGTGTTCACTCTGTATCTGCAGCTGCAACGGGAAAAGCAGCTGTACTATCAAAGCCAGCAACTCAGTGTTTGGAGACCCCTGTGTTGGCACTTACAAGTACCTGGAGGTGGCTTACACATGCGGAAGTAAATACTTCAAAGGCCCTGTTGGGCTGTCTCACTCAGCTGAAGCTGATCTGTGGTCGTGTAAAGCAAAATATCAGCATGTCAACATAATGTTAGCAGACTCCTGCTTATACATAAAACCAGGATGCGCCATTTCAGTGAGGTCACATTAATTCTTAATCTATTTTCTTTAGCTTATCTGGGGCCGGGTCACCATGGCAGCAGGCTAGGTACAGTAGTCTAGATGTAACAGTTGTGCTGTATACATGTGAACATAACTTAATTCTATTAGTTCCTAGAATAACAAACTGCACATTATGATAGAGAATATTTAAGATCAAAGATTCCCTTTAAACATAACTGAGTAAGTTTACAGAGGGGTTATGGGATTTGTTCTTTGTATGTTGAAACAGTGGTTTTACTCAATATTAATAGGTTTTGTTTTTTTAAATTGTCAAATGTAATGCTGTCTTGGGTTACAAGGTTGGCTGGGGTTACTGGAGTGTCAACCCCACCCCTCCCCACCACACCAATGCTGTTTGTTACCCTGAAGTCTGTAGTAGCATCCAGAAGGTCTCTTCTAACTTAACCTGTAACCCTTCCAAATAAAACTCATGCAGGCAGTGAGCTAGGTAACACTTGCAGCTTGCATTAAAGCAGATCAACACCAGAGAAATCTAAAGCTTGAAAGGTTGCTGTGCGTTATGGTTGCTCAGCTATGACTGAACTATGGCTGTATTCAAGAAAGGGTAAACGAGAAATGAAGAGATTCTAACCAGACTTAATCCTAGTGATTAAAAGCTAGTAAGTGGACCTGGAGTCAACGTTGTCAAACTGCTATTTCCTGGTCAATGATGAATTTTGATGCTCAGTGTGTAAAATGGTGAATTATAAAATGTCATTCTGCAGTAACAGTATGTTTTGAGCTCTCAAACTTCATCTGAAGTCAATGTCTTGTTTTGCAGAGCCTGGGAATTAAACAACAGAACATGGCAATGTACGAGTCAGCGGATGGAATGAAGAAACCAATAAAACATTGAAATTCCAAATGGCGCACAGGCAAAAGTATTTGGAGACCTGGAAAAGTAATAAGCCTTTGATCAAGTAATTGACTTGTCATCTTTTGATCCAGAAATAAAATTTGTCTTTCCTCACCTTGTGTTCTGGTTCATTACAATAAATGGTATAGTTCAGTCCCATAGCTAATTCTTGTTTGTGATGCAATAGTTTTTACCCTGGATGACATTTTCTTAAAACCAAAGATCTGTCTCTGCTGTTAGAAACACAGATACTAATTTAAATGCACTTAGCTCGTATCAGCCCACCGACTTTTTATTCCAGGCCTGCCAGACTTGAACCTCAAATCTCTGGGATTTGAAGAAGGCAGTTGCAGCATGCAAATTCTAGAATATTTTGTCCTCTGTGGTCAGGCTCTGATAAGGTCATGTGTAAAGCCCCATTTTTGAAAACATGAAGTGTATTAAGATACACATTAAAAGAGCAGCTTATTGTATATAATAAAAGTGCTGCATGGGTGTAAAAGATGAATAAACACCAAAGTGAAAACCAAATTCACCAAAAAATTGTTAAAGTACTTTTTTTTTTTTTTTTTTTTTTTTTTTTTTTCTAAGCAGCAGGTGTCAGGTCAGAAATAAAGCCAGGCTGGGCCAGTAGAGGGCCTGGTCCTTACACTCGCCAACGTAATAAACTCAGTTTTCTTCTATAGTCAATACTTTGGAGCCAAAAAACTTCACTGGTGACGGTCAAGAGTCGGTGCAATAGTTTATTTCAAAAAAGGACAGACAAACCCGAATAACATCCCTGCAGGTCTCAGGATGGAACTGAACTGGTGGTCAGCGAACATCGCCTTATATTAACCTTAAACTCCACCTTTCAGGTGGGCGTTACACCTTAACTCCACCTACAGGGTTTGCTGACCACTCCTCTTCCATGGAGAATTTCTTATCCTCTACTGCCAACTAGTGGTTGTTTTTGTGTACTGTTTCACCAATTTAACCCTTTCATTAATGTTAGTGATTTAGCATACTTATTGTTATAATTTATTCTTATTTATTTTATTATATCTTCTTATATATCTTATTTTTTATCTTTATAACTGGACTAGAATATCACCATTATTTTTCAACTTTAGTTTATTTTTTAAAAGGCGTACTTGGACACCATTAAAACTTGAACTTTTCCAACTGTTTTTAAAAGATTTAATAGGGAATAACATAATTAATAGATGTATGTCATGATTCAACATATCAAACATGAGAAAGTCAATCATGAATGTACTGTGTCTCATAAAAAACTCAGTGCAAAGCTTTCTGGCAGTACCTTGCCGTACCATGCAATACCAGTCAACATCATTCACTGATCTCATTTTTTGCTCCAATTTGCTATGATCTCATATGGCATACTGTACGTGACTTGCTGCTGCTGTCCTGCAAGGAGGTGCTTCCCTCTCATTGGATAAGGTGTTTCACTCCCATTGGGTACGCAGTAGTCTAGGTTTTGGATATTCTATCCTGTCCAGCTTCTCTTTTTTGTATGGTCTGCATGGACAGTTTCTCTGCTCATGTAGGCACATTGAAAGGCACAAGCTATACTAATAATCACACTTTATAAAGATTGTCTATCCTTACATTAGAAGAATAATATCAGTGATAGCGTCAGGGCGGCAGGGCTCATTGGTACAGGGCTCCGCCTGTGCTTATAGAACTAGGGTTACCATATCGTAACCTTCGTTCTATCTCTCACAGGCTCCGCCCTCTACTGGACTCTATGGGTACAGTGGGTGGAGCCCGATGAGTGTCCGCCCTAGCCGCGACAAGCCAAAGTCCACCACACCAACCCAGTCAGCCACAAGCCAGCTAAAGCCCCAACCACCACATCACCTAGTGACAGAATGGTGGGACACCGCAAGGTCGCTGGACTTATAGGGGCTTGACCTGACCATTAACACCTGTACTGCTCTGACTTCTCACTGAAACGTCAGGCACTGCCAGTGTATGTTCCCCCTCTGCACCCAGTAGTCTCCAGATCCTCACTTTTCAGATCCTAGGTCGCACTTGTGAGCTGGATCCCAAGGAGCCCGACATATCCAAGAGATAGAAACGCACAACGGCCACAGTAAAAGACAACATGCCATTGTGCAGATCTCTTTGACACACACCCCACTAAAAAGGATTGTAGACACTTCCACACTTCCGAGTGGAATGTGCACGCACCGCTGTGGGTGGGTCTGTTCCCGCCTGTTTACAGGCTTGGGAGATTCACTCACCAAGCCAGCTGGACGGGCTCTTCTTGGACAGGGTTTTTCTGACTGTACTATCACTGAAACAGACAAACAGCTGGCCAGTGCATCGAATGGGGGCTGTGTGCTCTACATAGGACGTTAGCCTAGCACACATGGACACAACAAATGCACTCTCACCTCACTGCACCCTAAGTGGGGGTAGAAAGCATCTAGATTTAATGTCTTGGACCTGAACATGCTCCTTATGTTCTGAAGAACAAAGGAGGTGTGTTGTCTCAATCTGGCTGCACTGTGGACACCAAGAACCAGCATGCAGCCCTGAGGAGATATGCACGACAGAACCCGTATTGCACATTCGATGCCATACAACAGGAGGCTGGGCTGGTGGAAGAGGACCAACGAGGACATCGGAGGACAGAGGAAACATGCACAGCCGTGGGGGATACTAACGACTCTAGATCTCGGTCTCAGGAAAATAACTGTAAGCAGGAGCTGAAACAAGAGATTATGTCCGAGCTGAGAGACCAGCTTAAGGATCGGACTCAAGGATTGCTTCAGGAGCTGAAACCTAGGAGCCCCTCACATGAAACCGTGCCCCAACGACGGCTGACTCACACGTATGTGCCCACATCCTCCTCCAATACCTTGGAGGCTGATGGTAAGCCCATTTGTAGACGCTATAAAAAGCCAGGCCATATTGCTAGGTACTGTAAGAACCGCTCTAAGCCCTCGCCGGCGTTAAACTAGTTGCCCCTGCTGCTGACGCCCAAGCGGTGGAGTTAGATCAGGAGAATGAATTACAAGGGGCCACCTCTGCTCTGATCGGCAAATGCCCACATGTGGAAATTGTGATAGGAGGGGTGAAGATGACTGGGTTATTGGACACTGGTTCTCAAACCACTTTAATGAGGCAGAGTGTGATGGCTGAGAAGTTCGCAGAATATGGTGTTAAAGACCTTCCTTCATTCATAAAGCTGAAAGCAACCAATGGCCTTAAGATCCCCTGTTTAGGTTACGCTGTAATGGACTTCGAGGTCGAAGGGCATAAAATTGCTGAGCGAGGTGTCTTTATTGTGGATGACGAGTTCTCCTCTAACCCCCTCTTTATAGGCATGAATGTGGTGCGGGCGTGTTGGAATGTTGTGTTCAAGGACCCTGAGGGGCCAGTGTCGTTTTCTTGCCAGAACCCTAAGTACCAGCCCGCCTAGAGGGTAGCATTTGCAGTTTGCCGGAGGACCACGGTGACCACAGAAGATAGGTTTGTGGGTTATGTCTGGCCAGCCCGACGAAGAGGCGTTACTGTCCCACCCAGAACGGAGGTTGTGGTCTGGGGGAATGCCCGGCCTGTGCCCCAAGGCCGGGACTATTGCGCATTGGTTGAAGCACTCCCAGAACCCAGTGCTGTTGCAGTGGCAAGGTCCCTTGCTCAGGTGAAACAAGGTAGAGTGCCTGTCCGTGTGCGTAACTTCAATGAGTTCCCCCTCACCCTAGGATGCTAACAGAAACTGGGCAGGCTATTTCAAGTGGAGGAAGTGGATGTGCCTGGTCCCTGTGATGTTAGTCTGGTGCCAGGTGCTGACAGGGTGGTGGAGGTCGGAGTGATATATTATAAATTATAATACTTATGATTATAGTCCTACTTCAATAAGGAGGATATATTGTGCACTGTTTATTCATGAAACAACAGGGAGAGGATGGCACAATGTTTTTCATTCCCTGGGATCATCTGCTGTATGTTTGAGAGAGAAAACAAAGACCGTAATACATTATGTTACAGTTAGACTTTGCAAAAATCACTTCTCAGTGCTTCTTTTTATCTCCATGTCTATGTCCAAGTCCTGTTTTATTATTTTGTCAATTTTTTCAAGTGTGTACAGTTTGTAAAACAAAACAGTTAGCATAGCGGGAAGTGTTCACCTGTGGATTTGCTTATACTTACTACATTGGCAGACTGGCTGTCAGACTGTAGGACTACAACCTCAGGGTCAAGTTACAGATATCATACAGTATTTTCTATTAGCACCAAAACACTGACTTTTTATCCATTATCCATATTGACTAAACAAATACACCATTTTCACACAAAATTGCCGTTAATCTATTCTCAGAATTGGGTTTGGAGCTGGTTCTATATTACGCAAGCTATGATGACTGTCACCTTGATATTTTAGCGCAGATGTATACCTAACCGAATTGCACTGTAGCAGTCTCAAGTACCACCTAAACGCAAAGCACATCACACGCTACACACAAGTACATCTTATTGAACATGAGTTATTTTCATCACCAATTATCATAGTAGAACAGCTTTCTCAAGCAGTTTGTGATGCATTTTGGAAACACGAGATGAGCCCCTGGTCTAATGCGCCACCTGGCTTGAAACCCGTTCGCATACATATTCTGAATGCCTTCGGCAGAATTCAAATGAGCCATTTTAATCTAGATTAATTTCAAGATTACAGTGAGATTAATCTAGATTAAAAAAAATCTATGCCAACCACTAATATATATATATATATATATATACACACACACACACACACACACACACACACACACATACACACACACACACACACACTATGTTGCTTGCAATCTAAAATGGTAAATAACTGAAAAGGCTTGAAGAAAGGTTATTAAGATAACATGAAATGTGATGCAAACATAGAAGATAGAAATGTGCATTGTCCAGAAAAGAAACAAGCTAAATTTACATGATACTGCTGTCACGACCAGGCTCAAAGGCCATGACAAAAAAGTGGGAAAGGACTCAGCGATTGACTTAACAAGGTTTATTGTAACATAAAGTAATCAAAACAATACCTAAATTATGAGATGGGTTAGTCAGCAACATCAGTCGTGTAAATGTGGATGAGTGATCGTGGTGTAAAGTGTTGAGGTGTGAAAATGAAACAAACAAGCAACGAAAACCATAACGGGCAGCTGCTGGCAGGAAGGATCAGAGAGAGCCAGATGATCTTGGAGGTGGAGCTTTTATTTCCTGTGGAGCACTAGGACCAGGTGTTCCCGATCGGGAGGGACCTCTGCAATCAGCTCCTCAAAACAGAAGACCACATCACATTGCAATACTTACAAACATAACCCTCAAGCCACACAGGGGCGTCACACTGCTGATACTGCATTATATTTCTATATATTGAGTTGCCACCTGCCACTTGAATTTTCTGTTCCCTTTTTATATAAATAAAATTTATATATGACTTCCACCATAAATTGGTGTAGAATATTTCTTCAGATGTCAGAAATTAAGTGTTTAATCCTCAAATGTCTGGGGGAGGAGCCCCAGACTCCCCACTCAGATATCTCAGCATTGAATATTATTTCAAAATAGGGTGACATGGGCAATACTATGAGGAAAAAATACTTTTGTGAACCGTCGCTTTATAAATAAATTTGAACTGAATAGACAGTAAGCTGTTAGTGGTTGTAATTAATACATTTCCTGAGTGATATTAACGTTCACTGCTCACTTTTAAAGTTCGACAATGTTACTATTCATGGTAACTTATTAAGACAGTTTCAGTTAGGAGCAGTCATTCTTTTAACTACTTAAGTTGCTCGTCTGTTATCTGCCACGCTTTCTCGCCGATTTAATACTTCGGCCGTGTTTATGTATTTTTTCCATCAAACCTTTACACACAGTGACAGCAAATAAAGTATGCTGCACACATCCTTTCCATTTTAGCATCAATGATTCTGATAGGCCGTGTGGTCTCTTAAAGAAATCTGTTGACGCCCATTTATCTGAAATACTTACACCTGGCTTGATGTAGTCGCACCTTCTGCGCCTGGTTTGGCCTTTGTGAAACTGGTGAGGCCAGGATGCACTGATCACTCAAGGTCAAGCCTAGCTTATTCTCTTATCCTGACTTTTAAATTCTGTTTTCCTGAAACAGCCTCTTTGGTGTTGAGCTGAGGGGAATTTAAAAAACAAAAGTCTATAAAAGTATAGAGACTAGAACAAACCACTACAGTGAGTGCAATATATAATTGGCCGAGGCGTCCTATACCAAAAATGGTGTGGTCGATGTCCTTTCCCGACATTATAGTCTAAGGCTTGTTTTGTTTCCAGAGCAACATAAATCCCAATATTTCATTTTAAGATATTTAGTCTACAATGTCTGAAGGAGCGAAGAGCTCAAGAAAACTACAATTTAAAAATTGTAGTAACACAAGACTCCTAAACTACCAGAAATATCAGCTAAGGCACTCAACATTTGTATATAGGAGTAATGAACCAGAACACAAGATGAAGCAAGAATTTTTATTTTTGTACAACAGGAATACAAGTTACTTTGTCAAGAGGTTCATTAATACCTCCCCCCTATTTTTATTTCTGGAGTAAACTTATTTAAACTCTGACTAAAAGTATGTGGACACTAAGCCCAGCACCCTTGACTATCCTGTATGAGATGCTGAAAAACTGCTTGAATTTAATGTTCAGGGATCCAAATACTAGTCGCCAGATTCTGGATTTGGAATTTAATGTTCATGGGTTTCTTCCGCTTTTCTCAAAGCACGTAGATTGTGATGTTTTGTTTAAAACCGAGGATCTGCTAAATGAGAGAAAACATTGACTTTAGACAGATGACATTTCTGAGCACACCAACATGTTCTGTTCCTGCAGAATGACATTTTATAATCTACCATTTTACACACTGTGCATCAAAGTTCATGACCAGGAAATAGCAGTTTGTCAAGCCATCTTAACTCAATGTCAACTTACTAGCTTTGTGATCACTGGGATAAGGGTAAACACAGCCATTATTCAGTCATAGCTGAGCAACCACAACAAGGCACAGCAGACTGCTGTCAGATTTCTCTGGTGTTGATCTGCTTTAATGTAAGCTGCAAATGTTAGCATGTCCAGTTACTTAGCTCACTGCCTACAGCAGTTTTATTTTGAAGGGTTACAGGTTAAGTTAGAAAAAGACCTTCTGGATGCTACTACATCAGGGGCGAGGTCAGCCCAGACAAAAATGTAGCTAAATGTTTTTTGTTTTTTTTTTGTTTGTTTTTTTTTTTAAAAGGAAACAGTGGTTACCTGAACACCCTGTTGTGTACTCAAGTGGACTGAATTTTTCCACCTTTTTAAATGCAGTTTTGTTTACAAACTTGTGGCAGCTGATTGGTAACATGCCCAGCAAACAGGAGAAAACATACCTCGAAGCCTGTTGCAAGGAAACATGTTGTTCAATCAGAAAACTTTGCAAAACGTTTTTAGATTGACCTTACCCCTGGACACAAGCTAGAAAAAGGAAATATCCCCCCCATTCCATTTGAAATGGAGAGTTAAAGAGACCTCACTGAATGGCACGTCCTTGTTTATGTATAAGCAGGAGTCTGCCAACACCAGCATGAAATCTTGTTGCTTTACACGACCACAGATCAGCTTCAGCCGAGTGAAACATCCCAACAGGGCCTTTGAAGTACTTACTTTTACATGTGTAAGCCACCTCCAGGTACTTGTAAGTGCCAACACAGGGGTCTCCAAACACTGAGTTGCTGGCTTTGATAGTACAGCTGTTTTTCCCGTTGCAGCTGTGGATAAAGAGTGAACACAGACAATATGGATGTTACAGAATAAAGATTAACATGGGTGATATCAATCCCCATTGTTGAACAAGATGAGTGGGCAGCTGTACCTTTGGCCAACTTTGCTTGTGGGGTTGAAGCAGTTGGTATTTTGGACCTGAGAGGCAGGTCGTTGGGAAGAGCACGTGGTGGAGTCACGGCGTCCATATTGAGCACTGTAGATGAATATAACCTGTTTTGGAGCTGACAAAATACATAATAGATGTTCAGTATCTGTGTTGAACCGCAAAATACACCTTATCAAATGAATCCACCAAAAATACGAATGAGTGTGTGATCTTACGACACTGCAGCTTTGCCTCAGATCCCTCACATGTTACGCTGAATCCTGTCAAAGTAAAGATGAATGCCATTAGACATGTTGTGTCAGGGTTTTGTGTGTGGTGGTAGTAGGACCCAATTGCAGGACACGGAATGGAGCAGGTTCAGTTCAGTGATTTATTATAACAAAACAAAAGGCGAGCACACTTACGGCAGAGTGGCTGGAAAAGTCCAAAACAAAGTAATTCCAAAACACAGAAATCCAAATAGGCAGATCCAGAGACGAGACAAGACGAGACGAGGCAGAGACAAGGCAGGCACAGAGCAACACATGACAGCACGTCAACACGCTAACAATGACCCGACAAAGACTGAGGGAAACACCAAACATTTAACACCAGGGACTAACGAGCAGGGTGGGAGCACACAGGTGACAGACATGAAACTAACGAGACACAATCAGGCAGGGAGAGAGCAAAGGAAAAGAGAGACAGCCAGAACACAAGTTACAGACATTAAACAGATACTGAACACCAGGCACTCGACAAGACAGAACCCAAAACCCAACATACCATAAGACAGACAATAAACTAAACTCAAAAGTGCAAAACAAGTATGGCTGACAAGCAGACCGTGACATGTTGCACACCTTTGTGGCTTTGCTTCGCTTTTAGTTCCATGGACAAGTGTCACTCACTGGCTGCTGGGAGGCAGGTGTAGGTGGTCTCCAGATATTTGTAGATGCCAGGGCAGGGATCAGAAGCACCGAAGATGTTTGGGTTTATTTCACACACCTTCTTGCCATTACATCTACAGGGAGAAGGAAAATCTTGAGCCTTCACAAACGTAGTATGTATAGCAATTTACATCATGCTTTGTATTGCTGATGTGTGAAGGGACTGTAATATTGTGGGGTCCAGTTAGTCAGATGTCTTTCAACTGCATTGTTGCACAGTATATATTTAATGTTATCTAGTAATAGTTGCACATTGGATTTGCTGTAATTTAGGATGGCAGAAATATGTAATTACAGTAGTTTGTAGACAATGGTGACTGAGCATGATGATGTCCACCACCAGCTGTGTGTTTTTCCACAGCAGCTACACTTACAGCCTACAGATGTGCCCGCACAAAGGGTTTGTTAAACGGCCTTTTGAGTGCAGGCAACAGCCGACGCCCATTAATTAATTAAGCCTTATATTGGTCGGCTGGTCTCATTTTTATTGAACCTAGAAACAAGTCTACAGTCATTAGTGGCTCTATGAGGCACTGTTCAAGTATAATGCTAATAGCACAAAAGAAAGCTGATGTGAAACAAAGAAATTTTGACATGATGGTGCTAGAAGATCGAAAACTAAATGTCTGTCACGTTTCATAGCAATCCATCCAATAGTTGCTTAGATATCTCCATAAAAGCCCAAACTCTCAACCTCATGCAGTGGTTAGGATTCATCCTCTGGTGACCATGACCGTATAAAATCTGGTGCCAATAACCTAGATGTTGAGTTATTCTATGGCAGGTCTGAGAACATTGACATGCTGTTAGTGCTTCTATTTTCCAATTGTACCTTTTCCTCATCATGTCCAAGGCGCTCTTCAGAGAACACTTGGTGTTGGCGAGCTGCTGTGGAAGTTTGCCCCTACTGCAGGTTGTCTTGTCTGCACGTCCATACAGAGCGGTCTGCACACTGATGGCTCCATTGGGTGCTACACACACACACAAAATACAGATGGGAAAAATTGTCAGGGAGCAAAAATGGAATATTGGAAAACTTTGTATACTGAGAAACTAGGCTAAATTTATCTTGTTGCAAACCCAAACATGTACTGTTTGAGTTCAGTCATACCACAGCTCAGGCGTTGGACGGCATCACCACATGTGACCACGTTGACTGTGGGCAAGGGGGTCACAACGGTGGCTCTAGAAAGTCCTAGAATGAAGAGTTTGTTCTATAATGTGCATATTGGAATAAATACATAGTTGTGGAATAAGCTTTAACAGCTGAGATTACAGCTACAAACACTTGGGAAAATATAGTTTTAGAACAGTCCTTGGCAAAGGATGAGCATAGGATAGAGGCAGGAGAGAAGAAAAAAAGCAATCTGCGACAAAATAAACAGGATGCTGCATGAGAATCATGGATCATTCTGGAAGTATAATCTAAACTTGAAATACAGAATTCAAACATTCAGTTACCTGCTCTCATAAGCAAACATGTTGCTGCCAGCACTGGAAGAGAAGAACACATTTTTAAGTTTAGTCTTGTAACTTCTGTGTAAATCCAGTTCAACAATGTTCCGGGGGTTAAGGGCAACACCATGAAACACTAAAATCTTTCACAGATCAATATTTTGTTTTTTTAATAATCAGTGATTTGAACAATAAGTACACAATACTCATCTGCAGTAATAGAAATTAAACAGGGATTTTGATCTCTTCAAAAACTGGGCAGGCTTAATAAGGTCACCATGTACTCCCAGGGCCTTAACCAAAATCCTTGTCCATAGACACCAAAATAAAAATATTAAAAAGGATGGAAGTCAAACTTTGATTTACCATCAGCATTATTAAACCATGTCATTCCAAGTGGATGTCACCTATTAAGCGGATTTCTGGGATTTCAGAGTATCAGGACAGAGAAAGGTAGTGGCGGCCATCTTGTCTATCCTTATAAATGCGGAGACAGATAATGGTAGTTTTATTTTTAATTATTAGGACTGCTGCAGGTGATTAACACTGCTCAGGACATCATTAGTACCCGTCTACCGATCATCAGTTATATTGGGGAGCTGAAGTGCCTGTGCAGAGTCCAAAGGATACTGAAAGACAGAACCCACCAGCCACAGCTTGGTCACCCTGCTGCCAGAAGTATCTGCTGTCCACTAGACTACAGAGCAGCTTCTTCCCCCAGTGAGACCCCTAAACTCAATCTCAGCACTGCACCATGCAAAATAGCTATTTTTTGGTGTGACTTGTTCTTGATCCACTCATCTACAGAATATAAATTGTGAGTAGCTTAAAGGAAACTACAACTTAATCTCATTATACAACCCTGTGCTGTAAAATGATGAATAAATCTACCTTGTAGTAAGTTAGTTGCGTACTTACACAGTGTGGTGCAGAGTCTGGAGCAGAGCATGGTGTCAGAAGAGCTGGTTAGAGTTGAAGTGATTGCAGTGAAACACACACCTGCTATTTATTGTGTTGAGGGGAAAGACCTGCCTCTCTCTGTGCAAACAAGTCACCAACAAGTCCTTTTGTAAATTTATGCAAATTTCAACAGTGCACTTGGTGTGAATTAAAAGGATGGCCATTTTATTTAAAACACCCTGATGTCATCCAAAACTTTACTTTCAAACAATTAGATCAGATTTTATTTTAGTATTTTTCTGAATTTAAAATTTCCAAAATAAAACTAGATTAAACAGAACAGTCTGGAAGGAAATGTTCTCCATGAAATCAACCTAACAGAATTAGATATAAATATATATTTATTCCATATTTTCTTGTCTTAGACAACAGTTAAATTTTAAACTAAGATGGATAATATACTGTGCACGTTGTTGAGATTAATCGCCAAGCAAAATGGAGCAAAAAGCGAACTGACGCAAGAAATTTCAGTTGTTTGTTCTCAGGCTTCTTGTTGTATGTTTCACATCTTATTTATATTTGTATTTGATTGTCTGTAACCATTTAAAGTTTCTCCTTCAGTCTGCTTTAACTGACAAGGAACTCATGCTGCGTTGAAGGCAACTCGGAACTGGGAAATTTCCAACCTCCAACTAGAAAAAGTACTTTGGAACGCCATTTGAAGTCGGATATTCTACTCGTGAACTCGGAGAAAAAATATGTCCCCGACTTCACGAGTAGCAGCCGAATGACGTCACCCAACAATGGCAGCTCCCGTGGAAGCACACATTGTTGATGGTAAAGCATAAACTCAAAGGCAAAGTATTCAAATAAAATAATACATACTAGTATCAAATAGTAAAACTTTTTCTGCATGTAACGTGATGTAGAAATATTTTGTCAGTGTAATTAGGTAGCTGGTTACAGTGAACAATCTCTGAAAGTCATCTTCTCTATCCAAAAGTTATTCAGCAAAATGTTAAAAATGCCCAGAAATGTGAAAACATTTGGAAATATAGCCTACAACTTTTGCTGACTTTTGAGGATTACCAACTGATGTAGCTAGAAGGATACACAGTTAACTAGTAACGTATGTTTTTCACTTGTTGTAAATAAAATTTGCATAAATTTACAAAAGGAAAAGAAGTTTGTAAAGGTCAGCCATGTTTAATGTTTACATTTAGTGTCATGCACCATCATGCAACTGAAACGCTTTGAGGTCAGAAGTCTGGAAATTTCCCAGTTCTGACCTGTCCTGAACGCGACATCATTCCAGGTTTTTTCATTGGTGACTTGTTTGCACAGAGAGAGGCAGGTCTTTCCCCTCAACACAATAAATAGCAGGTGTGTGTTTCACTGCAATCACTTCAACTCTAACCAGCTCTTCTGACACCATGCTCTGCTCCAGACTCTGCACCACACTGTGTAAGTACGCAACTAACTTACTACAAGGTAGATTTATTCATCATTTTACAGCACAGGGTTGTATAATGAGATGAAGTTGTAGTTCCCTTTAAGCTACTCACAATTTATATTCTGTAGATGAGTGGATAAAGAACAAGTCACACCAAAAAATAGCTATTTTGCATGGTGCAGTGCTGAGATTGAGTTTAGGGGTCTCACTGGGGGAAGAAGCTGCTCTGTAGTCTAGTGGACAGCAGATACTTCTGGCAGCAGGGTGACCAAGCTGTGGCTGGTGGGTTCTGTCTTTCAATATCTCTCCCTTAAGTTCTCCCTGAAATCCTACAAGAATCAGCCCAATAGGTGTCATCCACCTTTAATATTGCTGATGGTAAAGCAATATTGACTTCCCTCCCTTTTTTTTTGAGGTACTTGTTAGTTTGGTGTCTAGACAAGGATTTGTGTTAAGGCCTGGGAGCATAAGGTGATTTTAATTGGCCTACATAATTTCTGATGAACCATGTCGACTAAAACAAAGTTCAAAAAGCCCCTCAATTTCATTTCTGTTAATACAAAATTTACACGTTTGGTTTTTCTGAACATTCAAATGATAAAAAAACAAAATTGACTTGTGAAAGATTTTGGTGTTTCATTGCCCTTAATTCCCAGAACATTGTTAAACTGGATTTACACAGAAGTTACAAGACTAAACCTTAAATGTTTCTCTTCCAGTGCTGGCAGCAACATGTTTGCTTATGAGAGCAGGTAACTTGATGCTTAAATTCTGTATCACAAGATTAGATTATACTTTAATACAATTCACATGCTTGCTTTTCTTCTGTCTCTATCCTATACTCATCTTTTTCCAAGGACTGTTCTAAAACTATACTTTCCCAAGTGTTTAGCTGTAATCTCAGCTGTTAAAGCTTATTCCAAAACTATGTACTACTTCCAATATGCACAAATGATAGACCAAACTTCTCATCCAAGGACTTTCTAGAGCCACTGTTGTGGCCCCCGTGCGCTCGGTGAAGGTGACCACATGTGGTGACGCTGTCCAACGCCTGAGCTGTGGTATGACTGAACTCAAACAAGTACACTTTTTTAGGCAACAAGCTAAATTACTAGGTTTTCATCTAGTCGTCCTCTGTCCTTGTTGCTGCCATTTGTGTAGCACCCAATGGAGCCATCAGTGTGCAGACCGCTCTGTATGGACGTGCAGACAAGACGACCTGCAGTAAGGGCCAACTTCCACAGCAGCTTGCCAACACCAAGTGCTCTCTGAGGGGCGCCTTGGACATGATGAGGAAAAGGTACAGTTCAGAATCCAGCAGGTCAATGTTTTGATTCCTGCCCTAAAATAACTCACCATCTAGGTAATTGGCACCAGATTTTATACAGTCATGGTCACCAGAGGATGAATCCTAAATTACACCAAATCCAATGTGCAACCATTACTAGCGAACATTAAATATATAATGTAGAAAAATGCAGTTGAAAGACATCTGACTGTACCCATCAGCTACATTACAGTCCCTTCTCACATCAGCAATACAAAGCATGATGTAAATTGCTTCACATAGTACATTTGTGAAGGCTGAAGCTTTTTCTTCTCCCTGTAGATGTAATGGCAAGAAGGTGTGTGAAATAAACCCAAACATCTTCGGTGCTTCTGATCCCTGCCCTGGCATCTACAAATATCTGCAGACCACCTACACCTGCCTCCCAGCAGCCAGTGAGTGACACTTGTCCATGTAACTAAAAGTGAAGCAAAGCCACAAAGGTGTGCAACATGTCTAATGGTTTATCTTTACTTTGACAGGATTCAGCGTAACATGTGAGGGATCTGAGGCAAAGCTGCTGTGTCGTAAGATCACACTTTCTCCTTCGTATTTTTGGTGGATTAATGTGATAAGGTGTTTAGGGGGGCCTTTTTTGCAGTTCAACACAGATACTGAATATCTCCTCCTCTTTGTCAGCTCGACAGGTTATATTCGTCTACAGTGCTCATTATGGACGCCGTGACTCCACCACGTGCTCTTCCCAACGACCTGCCTCTCAGGTCCAAAATGTCAACTGCTTAAACCCCACAAACAAAGTTGGCCAAAGGTACAGCTGCCCACTCATCTTGAGCAATGGGGTTTGATACCGTCCACGTTAGTCTTTCTCATGTGACAGTATTCAGTATTTCCCCGTCTTCTGCCGACATTCAAACCTGTGTTCACTCTATCTGCAGCTGCGACGGGAAAAGCAGCTGTACTATTCAAGCCAGCAACTCAGTGTTTGGAGACCCCTGTGTTGGCACTTACAAGTACCTGGAGGTGGCTTACACATGCAGAAGTAAGTACTTCAAAGGCCCTGTTGGGCTGCTTCACTTGGCGGAAGCTGATCTGTGGTTGTGTAAAGCAACATCAAGATTTCATGCTGGTGTTGGCAGACTCCTGCTTGTACATAAAAATGGAAATGAGGAACAATTTACTTTGATTAGCTTACCTGTGACCAGGTGACTATGGCAGCAGGCTAAGGTCTGATGTAGCATCCTGAAGGTCTTTTTCTAACTTAACCTGTAACCCTTCAAAATAAAACTGCTACAGGCAGTGAGCTAGGTAACTGGACATGCTAACATTTGCAGCTTACATTAAAGCAGATCAACACCAGAGAAATCGGACTGCACAGTCTGCTGCGCATTGTTGTGGTTGCTAAGCTATGACTGAATAATGGCTGTGTTTACCCTTCATTATCCCAGTGATCACAAAGCTAGTAAGTTGACCTTGAGTTAAGATGGTTTGACAAACTGCTATTTCCTGGTTCAAGGATGAGGTTTGATGCACAGTGTGTAAAATGGTAGATTATAAAATGTCATTCTGCAGGAACAGAACATGTTGGTGTGCTCAGAAATTTCATCTGTCTAAAGTCAATGTGTTCTCTCATTTAGCAGATCCTCTGTCTTAAACAAAACATCACAATCGACAAGCTTTGAGAAAAGCGGAAGAAGGCAATGAACATTGAATTTCCAAATCCAGCGTATTAATGAGCCTTTTGATCACGTAACTAATATGCCTGTGACACATAAATAAAAATTTTCTTGCTTCACCTTGTGTTCTGGTTCATTGCTCTAAAATATCATTATGGTTCAGTGCCTTAGTGGATATTTCTGGGAGTTTAGGAATCTTGTATTAATACAGTTTAAAAATTGTAGTTTTTCTTTAGCTCTTCTTTGCTCCTACAGACAGTCTTTAGAAAAGGCTGTAGACTAAATATCAAAATTGAAAAAAATTAAACTATGTACAATGACCTGAGGGCTGTTTCACAAAACCAAGATAAGAGATTAAGCCGGGATTTTCCAGATATCCTGGCTGAATTAAGCCTTGACTCGGTTTCACGAAAGCAGTAGCACACAAGTTACCATGGTGATTTATTCTGTGCAGCTAGCCTGGTCTGGAGCAGGCTAACAGCCAGGCTTAGTTAATCCTGGTGTTTTATCTGTTAGTCACGCAGAAACCAAGTGTTACTTTCAGTCATTCCATGTTCTTATGTAGGCCTATGTGTTCTGCATATTTTTTCAGTAGCCTGTATTAAAATCAGTAGGTTGGGGTTATTAGGTTTCATAACTAGAGAAGCTGCATGCACCATACTCATACACCATGAGCATCAGCGAGTAGGTTTATGTGGAATAAAAGCACTTGTAAAAAATAAAAAGTAACACGGGTACAGCAATAAACCAGCGAAAGAAAGTGGCAGCCAATTGTTGACCGACTGAATGTGTGAGAAGCTAAAAATATCACAGCTCTTAACTGAAACTGTCATAATTGTTATAATGTGCCTTAAAAGTGAGCACCGGACATTATGTCACTCAAGAAACTCACACTATGTAGGATTCCTATGTCATTTTATAATACTCTCAAATTATAGTCCTACTTCAATAAGGAGGATATATTGTGCTGTTTATTCATGAAACAACTGCGTGTTTGGGAGAGAAAACAATGATTACTGCAATACATTGTGTTACAGTCAGGTTTACAGTGTACTTCTAGTTCACTAAATCACTTCTCTTTGTAGTTGCTGGATTTCCAATGTCCTTAGTGCTTCTTTCTGTCCTGTTTTTTATGTTAATTTTTTCAAGTGTGTGCAGTTCAGACATCTGACAGTAAAACACATAACAGTCAGTACAGCAGGCAGTGTTCACCTGTGGATGTGCTTATACTTAGTACATTGGCAGACTGGCTGTCAGACTGTAGGACTACAGCCTCAGGGTCAAGTTAGAGATATACAGTATTTTCTATGAGCGCCACAACACTGACTTTTTTATCTATTATCCATATTGACTAAACAAGTACACCATTTTAACACAAAATTGACAGACCTCCAGCCTCTCTGTCAAGCCTACTATATAAATACACACTTTTTAAAAGTATTTGTCAAAAATGTTGCTTGCAATAAAAAATGGTAAATAACAGAAAAGGCTTTAAGAAAGGTTAATAAGAAAACATGCAGTGCAAACATAAAAGAAAGGTATGTGCACTGTCCAAAAAAGAAACTTAAGCTAAATGAACCAGCTGCATTATATTTTTATATTTTGAATTGTCACCTGCCAGCTGAATTTTGTGTTTCCTTTTTATATAAATAAAATTTATATAAAAATAATTTCCACCATAAATTGGTGTATAATATTTCTTCAGATGTCAGAAAATTGTGTTTAATGCTGAAAAACGTCCGGGGGAGGACCCCCAGACTCCCCACTCAGATATCTCAGCGTTGAATATTGTTTCAAAATAGGGTTAAATGGGTAATACTATGAGAAAAAAGAAATACTTTTGTTGTGAACTGCCGCTACATAAATAAAATGGAATTGAATAGACAGTATGTTGATTAGTGGTTGTAATTAATACAGTTGTTGAGTGGAATATTACAGTTCGGTACTCACTTTTAAGGTCTATCATAACGTTACTATTCATGGTAACGTTATAATTAACTGTTTCAGTTAGGAGCAGTGATTCTTTTAGCAACTTACTTATTAAGTCGGCCCTCTATTGTCTTCCACGCTTTTCTCGCTGTTTTAATACTTTGGCTGTGTTTCTTTTTTTATATTATGTGCATTTTTTCATCAAAAACCTTCTTTACATACAGTGAGTAAACAGCAAATAGAGCATGCTGCACACGTCTTTTCCATTCCAGCATCAATGAATCTGTGATCGACAGCGTGGTCTCTTGAAGAAAGTTGTTGACGCCCATTTATCTGAATTACTAACACCTGGCTTGACTTAGTTGCACCTTCTGAGCCTGGTTTGGCCTTTGTGAAACTGATAAAGCCAGGATGCAATGATCGGACTATGTCAAGCCTAGCTATGTCTCTTATCCTGGATTTCTAAATTCTGCTTTTGTGAAACAGTCCTCTGGTAACTTACTTTTTGTTGACACTAAGCCTCCTCAAACCTGTATTGTTTGTATTCCTTAAAGCCCAACAGAAGGGCTGTTTCACAAAAGCAGAAATTACAAACCCAGGACACCAGGCTTGACCTTGTGTGATCATTGCATCATGGCTTTACCAGTTTCACCAAACCAGGCTCAGTAGGGGCAACTGTTCTAAACCAGGTGTAAGTAACTTAGATGTGCGTCAAAAGCTTTCTTCAAGAGACCACACCGTCGATCACAGGTTTATTAATGCTGAAATGGAAAAGCTGTGCAGCATACCACAAACACAGTGAGTAACTGAATAATGAAGCTATAAGATGAAATATGCACATATTAAACATGACCGCAGTATTAAAACGGCAAGGAAAAATCACAGCAAAGAATAGATGACTGACTGAGAAGCTACAAAAAAAATGACTTAAATGAAACTTTGATAACATTCACAGAAACAGTTCATACCTTTAAAAGTGAGAAGTGGGTTTTAATGTGTCACTGAGCAAATGTATTCAACATACTATATATCCAATTTGATATAGCTCCAATTCACAAAGTTATCTCATTGTATGTATATTGTAGCATAACTACTTTGCTGTTAATGAAATTACAAAAATATTGATTCCAAAATCCTTGTTTTCAAGCACCACCTGCATTCCGTTCACACAGGGACTTCAGGACTCCCTAGTGATCAGTTAGTTAATAATCGCTCAATTATCTTAAATCAGTCAATCTCATATCAAAGGCGTGAATCCTCCGTTACAGTGACCTGGAGTGAAATAAATCCGGTTAAATATACTTCAAAGAAATAAAGAATAGCTAAACAAACATGATTAAATGAAGAGAATGTAGTGGAGTTCAATGTAAAGTAAGTTCTTCTATTGAGGGGAAGAATTCTGATTCATGGCTAAAATAAACTACTTTCGAAAAATGCTGTGGAATATGGTGATCCTTCTACTGCAGGCTGGACTGTGTCCTCCCATCCTTTGAACAATATGTGGATATCCCCACAAGGAAGGAAAAGGTGCCAGACTTATGTTACGGGAACATAAACAATGCTTATACTGCATCATTTACAGATCTGTTGGCTCTGTAGGTGAACTGCAGGGCGTCCAGGACTGGGTCTGTGATGGTGGGACAACGCAAGGCGCTCAAAGACTTCTTTACCACAGAGGTCAGGGCGACGGCTCGTTTTATTCCCGTGGTCCTTGGTTTTTTGGGGACAGGGATGATGGTGGAGGCTTTGAAGCAGGCTGCCACATGGCACGACTCAAGTGAGGTGTTAAAAATGTCTGTCAACACCGGAGACAGCTGATCAGCACAGTGCATCAGGGTGGATGGGAAGACAGTCCGGGCCCACGGTCCAGACCAGACAAAATTAGGTACGAGAAAAAAAAAGGTGCTCTCGGGCCGGATAAAGCTGAACCATAGTTCGGTTCGTTTCTAGTGTGAAAGCATTTGATGGTTCGGCAATATGCACTGAAATAAGGACACAATTATCAATGTCCAGGGACAGCTCATATGTTGAAACAGGCAGCCTCTATAGAAGCACGTCTGCAGCCTAATCTCAGAGATACAGAATTACTATGTTTAGCATACAAGTGCTAAGTAAAGAGTTTACTATTGAAATCTCTTTTCTACTGCTATAGTGTTTATAAGATGCCTCTTTGGTTAGTATTGTAACTCCCATTTTTACTTTGAAGTTGTTCTGTCACAGTGTCTTGTTTTGCTTGGAGTATATGCTCTAAATATGGGGATCATTTTAATACCATATTTTAAGAGGAAAGGAGCTTTGGTGGTGCATGAGATAGCAAAATAAAGAGGTGAGACAGATGGCTGAACATGATATTTTTTTATTGATTCAACTGAAATAAATCAGAAATGTGACATCATTGAGGATGTGTCAGCACCTGCACAGGCGCACGGCACAAACAGAAGATTTCTTGATATCACAGTTGGCATCGTTGACATAATCTTTTCCTGAGGACAGATTTTTTTTTAAAGAAACAATAAATGCACATTAGAGGCCTCGGATACAAAGACAGTTTGCATTTTCTCAGTTAAGCAAGAAAATTCATATAGCACCCTCACTAACCTGATTTACAGTTACAAATTAAAGCTCATACTGAAAGAGTAAGAAAAGGAAACATGCAACAATGAGGGGGAAAGCCAACAATATAAGGTTTCTATCAGATAATTAAGTTGTACCTGCAAAGTTAATCTCCATACAGTTCTCTCTTCCACCAAGGTTGTTGGGTTCCCCTGCAGCCCAGCCTTTGAAGGCGTACTTGGAACCATCACTCCACAGCCACACACCCTCCTGACAGAAAAAAAAACTAAGTGACGATTTACGCTACTCACAAAAAAGGATTACACCCCTAGTGGCATCTATCCATGCTGATTGTGAAGAAATATCCAGTGCTAAGCTCATGGATAGTTTTGTTTGTGATGCCAATTCAGAAATCATGTCCGTGGTAATAAAGATAATCCACAGATGTGAGTATTTCAGCAGGAACTATTTTGGTAAAAGAAGCTGATCATGGATCAGTAGTAGTTTTAAATGTTATTTTTATTTAATGGTTTCAACTCCACAGTTCTGTTCACTATCATGTAGTGCTAGAGTTTTTTTAGCCTTTAACTAAACGTATACCAAGAGACTTTATACAGTTGGTTGGATTTTTTTTTATTAAAGATTAAAGTTATGTCCTGTTAAAAATAGCACCACAATAGTCACATTGCAAACAAAAAAAACCCATCCATTACAAACAGAATATATTCTGTATCAGGCACACAGGGGACAGCTAAATCAGATCCTGTTTTTTGCTAAAAGGCTCACCTTTGCTGCATCGTAGCCTCCAACCCAAGCTGCCTTATCTACACCAGTCGCTTTACGAATCAGCTCTCTGATGAACTTGTACTCTTTTGTGGTTTGAAGGGAAGCCAGATTCCCACCGAGAGAAGTACAGGAACGCTGCAGAAAGACACAAAATTACAGAGATGAAGTGAGAATTCCTAACACGACTACGTGAACATGCTTGAATGGTGCGCACCAACAGAGTGGACAATGGATCCTGTGTATATTCAATAACCTCCATATGATGACCATGACTAACTGAGTGATCACAAATACAGTGTGCCAGTTGTAACTGAAAACGTACCTCGGCATCAGCCCACTGCTGTTCAGTTTTCTGGAACTGGTAACATTTTTGGCCAAACACAGTCCAACCCTTAGGGCAGGTTTTAAAGCAGGAATCTAAAAACAGTTGTAGATGAAGAAGGACAATCATGCAAAAAGCCTCCAGTGGTCCAAAGCCAGGAAATTGTTCCTCAACACAACATTTATGGACAAATTAGAAACAGTTAAGCAGCAATCTCAGGATCAAGTGCAGCTATTTCTCATCCACCACTGAAAGAAGCACTAACCTGATTTTGCCTCACTTGATGCCTGTGAAGACAGAAATGTTCAGTTTTGAATTTTTTTAAAACTTTGCTTCCATTTCCGACTTTAGATTTGAAAATACAGGTGACAGGACGTTGAGTTTTATTTATCAAAATGTGTTTTGTTTACTTTCTTATTTTGCAAATAAATAATTACTACAATTTTCATTGGGTTGTACAAACTCTTGCAGGCTTGATGTCGACTTTGTGTTGTAACAGCAAACTTTTTAAAAATATTTTATGACTTACAATGCCTCCAATCCATAGTCCACTGGTCAAACAGAGGACCGCAATGAAAGGAAGAGCTGATGCCATCTGTGTAAGATAAAGTATATTAGTCAATTAATGCACCATAGATAAGCATGTGAATTCTAATTACAAACTTAAAACTAGAACTGCGAGCAGTTGTAAACGGGGTCCAAGCCACCTGTCGCCAGTCGCCACTTCAGCCCAGCTGGAGTGCTGCGAAGTCGTCCAGCGCTCGGACGTCCTGCGTAAGGCCCCGAGTGAGGTCCCGACTGGCCTCCCGAACCGAGGTGAAAGCTGGGCGTGTTTGAAAATGCCATTGAAATGAATGGGCTCAGCGGCGGCGTTTGAGCTTCGATACTGGCGCCGCTTTTGGCCGAATCGCACCAAGTCGCTCAGCTGTCATCGGGGCCCCTCGGTGAAGAAGTGACCCAAATTTGGTGTCGATCGGAGCTGCGGTACTGGAGATATAAAATGCATGTAAGTGAATGGTAGTTTTTTTGATATATGCTGAACAGCGCCACCGTTTGGCGATTGGCACCAAATTTGACACAGGCCTTCGGGAGGTCATGTCGGATAAGGTCCCCAAGTTTGGTGTTGATCGGCCATTCCAAACCTTGTGAAAAGTGTGCTGGTTTGAAATCCCATTCATTTCAATGGGGCTTCTGACCGATTTGAGCTTCGATTATAGCGCCACCTTTTGGCCGATCTGCACCAAATTTTTTGTGGTATCATCAGGGGCCCATGGGTAACAATTGACCCAAGTTTGGTGTCAATCGGACTTGCGGTTATGGAGATATAAAATGAATGTAAGTCAATGGGGAAAAAAATTTCGTCTTTAAGCTGCAATAACAGCGCCACCTATGGGCACATTAGGGTCCCCTTTGGTGCCTGGCATCAGGGGACCATGCTGAACAATTCGGCACTGGATTCATGTCAATGTGACTTGTGGTTATAGAGGAACAAATTTTCAGGATTAAAGAGCGCCACCTAGGGGCCAGCTGCACCAAATTTTGCACAGGCCCTCAGGGGCCCATCCCAACTTAGTGGTCCAAGTTTGGTGTTGATCGGCCATTCCAAACCAAAGTTATGACCTCACTTCCTGTTAGTAGCGTTTTTCGCAAAAGTTTGTTAGTGTATAATCGCGCCATTTATTGTCGGATCAAATTTTCCTCTACAAACTTTGTAGAGCTCGGTCCAGAGATTATCCGTGCCAAGTTTCGTGTCGATCGGACTTGCGGTTTCGGAGGAGTTAATTAAAATAGGTTTTTCAGTTTTGGCGATGTAGCTCTCTAAAAGTTTAGGCGGAAATGGGCGTGGCCTATACCAGGAGATTCAGCTCGATCCCCCGAACGCGTGGATATAAGGTTTTTGATATACGACTTCGTAGTCGAGAGGTCCAAGCCCAAACGCGTTGACCTTGCTTACAGCGCCCCCTAGCGGTGGAAGTGTGCGAATTTTTGCGCCTGAGTTACTCTTGGGGCTGTGAAGCTACGTTGAGAGTTGCGCGTTTCTAGGAGTTACAGCGACCGCTGCAGTATGCGTTTTATGCACGGAAGAAAAAAATAATAATAACTAGAACTGCGAGCAGTTGTAAGCGAGGTCCAAGCCACCTGTCGCCAGTCGCCCTTAGCCCAGCGAGTGCAGAATCGTCCAGGCGCCGCCGGCGTCCAGCGTGAGGTCCCGAGCGAGGTCTCGACGGGCAGCTCGAACCGGCGAAACGCGGTGTGTCTGAAAATGGCATTGAAATGAATGGGCTTAGCGGCGGTGTTTGAGCTCGATTACGGCGCCGCCTTTGGCGAATCACGCCAAATCGCTCAGCTGTCATCAGGGCCCCTTGGTGAAGAAGTGACCCAAATTTGGTGTAAATCGGAGCTGCGGTAGTGGAGATATAAAATGCATGCAAGTGAATGGGAGTTATTTCATATGTGATGAACAGCGCCACCGTTTGGCCGATTGACACCAAATTTTACACAGGCCTTCGGGAAGTCCAGCCGGATAAGGTCCTCAAGTTTGGTGTTGATCGGGCATTCCAAACCTTATGAAAATGTGTGCTGGTTTGAAATCCCATTCATTTCAATGGGGCTTCTGACCGGTTTGAGCTTCGATTACAGCGCCACCTTTAGGCCGATCTGCACCAAATTTTTGTGGTATCATCAGGGGCCCCATGGGTAACAATTGACCCAAATTTGGTGTCAATCGGAGCTGCGGTTCTGGAGATATAAAATGAATGTAAGTCAATGGGAAAAAAAAATTCGTGTTTAATTTGCAATAGCAGCGCCACCTATGGGCATATTAGGGTCCCCTTTGGTGCCTGCCATCAGGGGACCATGCTGAACAATTCGGCACTGGATTCATGTCAATGGGACTTGTGGTTATAGAGGAACTAATTTTCTGGATTAAAGAGCGCCACCTAGGGGCCAGCTGCACCAAATTTTGCACAGGCCCTCAGGGGCCCATCCCAACTGAGTGGTCCAAATTTGGTGTCGATCGGCCATTCCAAACCGAAGTTATGACCTTACTTCCTGTTAGTAGCATTTTTCGCAAAACGTTTGTTAGTGTATAATTGCGACAGTTTTTTCGGATTCAAATTTCCTCTGCAAACTTTGTAGAGCTCGGTCCAGAGATTATCCGTGCCAAGTTTCGTGGCGATCGGACTTGCGGCTTCGGAGGAGTTAATTAAAATAGGTTTTTCAGTTTTGCGATGTAGCTCGAAAAAACTTTAGGCGGAAATGGGCGTGGCCTATACCAGGAGATTCAGCTCGATCCCTGAACAGCGTGGATATAAGGTTTTGATATACGCCTGCAGTCGAGAGGTCCAAGCCAAAACGCGTTGACCTTGCTTACAGCGCCCCCTAGCGATAGAAGTGTGCAAATTTTTTTGCCTGCGGTCGCTGCGCTTTTTTGGACCTACCTTGTGAGTTTCGCGTGTGCACCCCTTACCATGCAGTCCCCAGTATGCGTTTTCTTCACGGAAGAATAATAATAATAATAATAAAAATCTTAGCGAAAACAATAGGGTTCCCAGCCACTTCGTGGTACTGGGAACCGCGTTGCCTTGCAAACGCGGGTTCCCTGCCCACTTCGGGCTTGGACCCCTAATAATAAAAATCCGAGTAAAAACAATAGGGTTCCCAGCCACTTCGTGGTATGGGAACCGCGTTGCCTTGCAAACGCGGGTTCCCAGCCCACTTCGGGCTTGGACCCCTAATTATAATTTTAAAAGTGTTAGTACAGCAGTGAGATTTGGTGATACAGGATAGATATAAGAGAGAGGATAAATTAAAGTTTTACAGAAACAAGGAATTCTAAAGAACTAGGCAACATAAAAAGGGTTTTTCCTTGGAAGCAAACACTAAAAGTAGAATAATGAACAGAATGAAAACTTGTTTCTGTAGATAAGAGTGAGAGCCGTACCTTGTTGTGATGAACCGAAGTTGTTCCACTTGCAGCAGTAGCAGGTAGCAGGGTGTCGATGAGAAGGAAACCCAGCGTTTATATACCTTCTCTGGGTGCTTCGACTCACACACCTGCAACATATTTTCTATGATTACATGATTCACACCTGTCAAGTGTCCCATTTTGGCCGGGAAAGTCCCGTATTTTACCCTTCTTTCCCCCCGTCCTCCCGTATTAGTATTTTCCCGTAAATCTCCCATATTTTAACCTTCGTTATTAAAAAAAAAATAATAATATATATATTAAAATAATAATAATAATAATAATAATAATAATAATAATAATAATAAATAATAATAATAATATAATAATAATAATAAAAAACAAAAAAAAACATAAGGTGCATTTGACTTCATGCGGCGCTGCGCAGGGCTGACTTAACGTGATGCATGTTGGACTTAAAATAAGGGATGCTGGTTAGAAATCGTGTCCGACTTTAGCCGGTGCTGCAAAACGTCACCAGGACACATGACATTAAAAACTCGCGGCAGCAAAGTAACTGCAGTTGCTTTTCTCAGGCTGCACAAAGTTGGAACCACACTTTTGCCTGGTCAGATCAGTCATTGATCTCAGCTCACAGTGAGCTCACGCAAGTAGAATATGTGTTCGACTTTACGGCGCTGTTTTTATACCCCGCCCCTGCAGTCACCTGCAGCTCACGTTAGACTATCAAGTCGGCGAAAGTCAGCCGCCGTCATCTGGAAGGCACCTATACCCAATCTGAGCTCTGTCACTAGCCTCGCGATAACTGCCACCTGCAGGTAGATGTTAGACAACACAACTGTTTGCCTCTACTCTTAAGTAAAATGAACCACTCTGGCCCAGCCCACAAATACACTCCTTCCAAACCAGTCTTAAAGAAGCAAAGTCTGCAACAATTTTGTACAATAACTCACTAAAACAGTAAAGAAAAGTTATGTGAAATTAAAAGAAAAACTTTAAAAGAAAAGCAATATGAAAAGAAAAGAATGTGTGGAATGACAAGAAAATGTAAATGTAAACAAGCAATGTTAAATGACCAGAAAATATGCAAATAAGCATTTAAATAAATGCTCTTCATATATACCCTTTTGTGTTTTCATTTAGGCTATAACACCTGTCTTAAAATCTAAGGGATACTGGAGCTTGGTTGGGATGGTGGGACTGCTTGTGGTGAATTTCCCTTATTTTCAAATCCAAAACTTGACAGATATGTATGATTGTAAGT
Source organism: Lepomis macrochirus (assembly GCA_024633595.2). Taxonomy (NCBI): domain Eukaryota; kingdom Metazoa; phylum Chordata; class Actinopteri; order Centrarchiformes; family Centrarchidae; genus Lepomis; species Lepomis macrochirus. The sequence continues at coordinate 30,013,439 of JALXJV020000014.1, forward strand.
TGCTTTGGATAAAAGCAACTTACATTGACCTGATGCTCATTGAGCATCAGCTCAATGTAATGTAATCTAATAGTGAGCACCCTCCAAGATATACAGTGAAAAGTAGCATTGTTTTCCAAAGAAGATGGAAAATAATGCTACAATGCTACAAGATGTGTGCCAGTTTGCTATCACTACTTTTGTGTTTGTGTTTATCTGATACCTTTGTTCCATTTAAAAAGGACCCTTGTTACTTGTTTCGTGTTTGGGAGTTGTTTTCTGTTGATTGCATGTTGAGAAATTTTTTCTTAACTATTGTAAATAAATCCCTTTTTTGTTAACTTACTCTTGTTTCCTGGTTTTCTTCTGCCCTGGAAGAACTTATTAATTTTACTTACCTCCTCCCCCTGGGCTACAATCTGAGAAACACAGTCCATTTTCACTTGCAGATTGATCTAGGTTACATTGTTGAACAGACAGTTTTTTGTAATAAACTTTATCCACTGAATAGGCATATGATCAATAATACAATTACTACTGGCACTGGATCAATAAATTCTAGATAGCAAACCTTAATAAATGGGATAAAAACGGGATTTAAACAAAACTCTCTCTTCTATGGGTGCTGAATTCTCATCCAAAATTCAAAACTGAATGTGCCACAAATAGTGCTGAAATGAAAAGACTACAAAATATGAAAAAACAGAAGCAGTAACAGAAGTATTAAAAGTACAAGTCAGAAAATATAAAAATCGATTTCATGAAGAACATCCAAACTCCTCGAGTTACCTTTTGACTACTAAATGCTAGCCACAGTGCATACATGCTCTCTGTCCTCTCTTTCCTCCTGGGGCTTTGGGTCGCATTGACAAGGGTGAGGGTGGAGGGTGAGGTTGTGGCACTGGGGGTTAGACACATGGTGGTGCAGTGCCAATAACCTTTTAACAGGTCAAATTTACTGATGAATTTCGCAGCACCAACCTGGTCGATACGGTCATCAATGCGTGGCAGAGGATACGAGTCCGGTTTAGTGACACTGTTAACTTTCCTAAAATCAGAACAAAACCGGGAGGTATTATCCGATTTGGGAACCAGTAAACAAGGCGACACCCAATTTGATGATGACGGTTCAGCGAAACCATTTTTCAGTATTTAATCAACTTCAGCATCCAAACATTTCCGCTTTTCTGGACTGACTCGATAAAAACGCTGCTTGATTGGCTTTGCATCTCCTACTACTTCGATGTCATGCTCCAGAACATGTGTGCGAGATAGCACATCTCCAAAAAGACTTGGATACTTTTGTATAACTGCCATTAATTATGGGTTGAAGCTCAGACAAGTGAGACAGTACACTGTTTAAATCCAAAATCCGTCTGCCAATATTAAGTATTATTACTCAGGTATGTAATTGGCAAAAGGCAAAATAGCAGGAAAATATACTGAGAGGGATGGAATCAAAAGAGCACTCCAAGCTTTTTAAATTGTGTTAATATCTAAAAACAAAGAAAAAGAAAACAGGACAGTAAAAGTTACAGTGCAGTGTAAGTTATCAATCTACTAGTTAAAGGCAGTGATAAAAAGAAAAGTCTTAAATATTTAATTAAAAGCAATGGCAATTGTTTTTAATTTAAAAGATCTGACAGTTTCAGCAGACCTACAGTTATCTGGGAGTTTTTTCCAGATATACGATATTAGCTATATATAATATAATATATATTATTAGCTATAATTAGCTATATATAATAATGCTGCTTCTCCTTGTTTAGTTTTCCACGCAGTCAATTGATTTTGAAATCAATTCTTTGACATACAGGAAGTCAATGTGAAGACCTCAGAACTGGCATGATGTGATCCACTTTTTTGGTCTTAGTGAGGACTCGAGCAGCAGCGTTCTGAATCAGCTGCAGCTGTCTGATCAGTTTCTTAGGGAGCCCTGTAAGGACACTGTTACAGTAGTCAAGTCGACTGAAGATAAATGCATGGACCAGTTTTTCCAGGTCTTGTAGAGACATTAGTCCTTTAATCCTTGATATATTCTTCAGGTGATAGTAGGTTGACTTTGTAATTGTCTTAATGTGGCTCCTCAAATTCAGGTCTGAGTCCATGACTACACCAAGATTTCTGGCTTGATTTGTGGTTCTTAACATTACAGATTGAAGTCGAGCACTGACTTTCAATCGTTTCTCTCTGGCTTCAAAAACAATAACTTCAGTTTGATCTTTGTTTAAATGAAGAAAATTCTGGCACATCCAAATGTTGACCTGCTCAATACAGTTACTCAGTGCATGTGTGGGATCATAATCCCCTGGTGAAATGGTTATGTGAATCTGTGTGTCATCTCCATAATTATGGATATTTTGTTGTTTTTCATAATATGAGCCAGTGGAAGCATTTAAATGTTAAACAAAAGTGGCCTCACAATGGAACCTTGGGGAACGCCACATGTCATTTTTGTCAGCTCAGATGTGTAGTTACCTATAGACACAAAGTAGTCCCTGTCCTTTAAGTAGTATTCAAACCAGTTTAGTACTGTGCCAGAAAGTCCAACCCAGTTTTCAAGTCTGTCTAGTAATATATTGTGGTGTCGTGGTCGACCGTGTCGAATGCAGCACTGAGATCCAATAATACTAAGACTGAAATTCTGCCACTGTCAGTGTTTAAATGGATGTCATTGAAGACAAGAGCCGTCTCAGTGCTGTGGTGTTGTGGAAAATCCTGACTAGAAGACATCAAAACAGTTATTTAGTGCCAAGAAAGCACTAAGCTGTTGAAAAACAGCCTTTTCAATGATTTTACTTAAACATGGGAGATTTGATATGGGCCTATAAATTTCTCTTTAGTGACTTTTCTAGATTGCACTTTTTTAAGAGTGGCTTAATGACTGCAGTTTTCAGGGACTGTGGGAAAAAAACCTGACAGGAGAGACATGTTGAAAATTTGTAGTAAATCTGAGGTCATGCATTTAGACACATTTTTGAAAAAAAAAACTGTTTGCAGAATATCAAGGCAGCATGAAGAGGATTTTAGATGTTGTATTATGTCTGCCAGGTTTTTATGGTTAATAGAATCAAATTGTGTCATGCTATATGAATTGTTTTTAAGTGGACACAGGGACAAGACATATCTTGTTACAGACATGGAGGCACTGATTGCTTTTCTAAATGTTTTAATTTTGTCTGTAAAGAAGGAGGCCAATTCATTGCAGGCCCTAGTGGATAGAGGCTACAGACACAGGAGGGCTGGTTAACTTGGCAACAGTAGCAAACAGGGCATGTACATTATTAGTGTTTTGGTGATGATGTCAGACAAGAAGGACCGCCTTGCATTTCTCAGCTCTAAATGATAACTGCAAGTCTCTCTTTGTAGACGTCATAATGAACCTGGAGATTTGTTTTCTGCCACCTGTGTTCAGCTTTTTATCACTCTCTTTTTGGAGTTCTAACAGAGCGTGCCATTTCTCTCTTACCAGAGACCACCTTCACCTTGGTTGGTGCAATGGCATCAATAATATTTGTAATTTTAGAATTAAAATTATCTACAAGCTCACTGACTGAGACCCGTGACAGGGCGAGTGTCAAGGAGAAAGCCTCAAAAGAAATTTTTTGTGATTACCTCAGTTTGTACATTTGTGTGCACGCAGATAGCACGGTCAAAGAAAACACAGGAATGATTAGAGAGAGCACCACAACCTTGGAAATGTCCAGACGCTTGGAGATGTGCCCCAAAGGAGTCCAAAGTGTGCCCCTTATTGTGCGTGGGCTCCGTCACATGTTTAGTCAGTCCATATTTATCAAGAACACAACACAGTTCTGTGTCCCTGTCTCCTGGGGTTTGTCAGCATGGATGTTATAATCACCAACAATAACCACACAGTCAAAGTCAATACAGATTATTGACAGCAGTTCAACAAAGTCATCAAAAAAAATTGCACATTATTTAGGGGGGGCTGTAGATATTTAAAAAAATAGCTCAAGAAGAGCAATTCAGCTGAAGAGCCACATATTTTAAAGATGCAAAATTCCCATAAGACATCTTTTCGTATTGGAGGGAGCCATTAAACAAAATCCTCTGTTATGCACTCTAGCTTCACTCACAAAACTGAAGTTGGGAGGGGTAGACTCGATAAGGACAGCTGCACTGTTATCTTTGTCCAGCCAAGTTTCAGTTAAAAACATGAAATAAAGTTATTGTGAGTTATTATAAAATTATTAATTAAAAATGTTTTTCCTGCCAAAGACCTAATGTTTAACAAAGCTAAATTTAGTGTGTTAAAAACATCTCCTCTCTGGCCTACCTTTTTCGACAGGCTGCGGCTGACGAGGAATTAATACTAAACTTGCAGTATATGTTTAGTGCTTCCTGTTTCCATGCTTTTTCTGTTACCAAGACAGGGATGGATAAGACTACCAGCACATTGGGCCCCGGCTTGTCCTGGAAAGAGTCATGAGTGCTATTTTCCGTGTAGCCTGGACTCGTATTAGAACGTATTAATCAGGGCTTGTTGGGCTTTTACGCCATTGTGGAGAGAGAAGACATGTTGGGCGCTGTATTTGTATGTGTCAAACCTGGAGGACTTAGAACCAGTGGTGGAGGTTGACAGTGAGGGGGGTTTAAGGTAGAGAAAATGGGAGTAGAGCAAGGGAAGGTATGGGGAGTAAATGGTTCCAGCTCTAACCAGTCCAATGGGGGGGGGGGGAAGATGTAGAAGATGAATCCTCACTGTTGGTTTTCAGTGAGATAGGTGGAGGCCCTTCCTAAAAACAGGTTAGAGCTGAACAATTTTACTCCTGACTTGTTAAGGCGAAGTCTATCTGCCATGAAAAGATGTCTGCGGTCACACAGAAAGTTAAAGTTTTCAATGAAATGCACTGAATGGACAGCACATGCCACGTGTTCAATGCCATCAATCTGCTGAATCTCTCAGCTCCTCTTTTGACTGGTGGTATAGGGCCACTGACAAACACCTCAGCATTCAGAGAGCTGACTGTGTTCAACAGATTATTAAAGTGCTCTTTCAACACTTCAGACTGTTGCTTCACAACATCATTGGTCCCGATGTGAAGTATGAGGTTTTTTCACAGTAGGATGTCATCGGATGGAGATCCGGGGTCCTGCAATAGTGGTGAAAGTCTGTTCTGCTGTTGCACACTCGGTTGTTGGGGAGGTTTGTTGCTAACTTTGCCTTTTGCAGCTGTCCACGGCTGTGTCCTACTAGGAACAGATGTTGAAGAGGCGCGCTCTCCCTGTATGATAATGCAGGCAAGGCAGTCGCATCATAAATCTCAGGCCCCTGGGCTCTGCCTGTTACTCGTCCTCCCATTTCCCAACTGTTGCACCAACAGCATTCCAGGGAGGACTCCCACTTTCAGATTTATTACCCTGTACACAGGTCTCCTGCTTCTTGGTAGTCTTGTTGGTGCTAATTGTGTTAGCATGTAGCAAGTAGTTTCATTCCCACATATTCCATTCATTTCCACATTCACTTCTAAGCTGTGGATCAAAGGTTTCCAGCACTGCAATTTTCTATAGACGTTTGTAGAAGTCCGTGGAGAAGGGGGGCATCTTGTTGCTAATTAGGATTAGCTATAACTCCAGTTGCGTGTTTACTGAATGGCAGGAGCGAACTTTATCGGACAGTCGAAGTGATTCGAAAACAAAAAAAGGATAAATAAAACAGAATAAAATGAACTTTTTCATGATATTCTAATTTCTGAGATGCACCTGCTCATTATGTGATAGCGGATGGTTAACACTGGAGTTACTACAAAGCCAAGGGCGTCTCTCTGGGCAGAGGTCAGACAGAGCCAGAGAGAAAGCACTTTTGTAATATACCTGAACTGATGAGGTCTTCAGCTTTTCTTTTTTTCAGCTTCTTGCAGAATGTTGAATTCTGACATAATAATATCGAGAACAAACTTTTCCTTTTCTCACATGATTGCATTACGCTTGTATAAAACTTATCGCAACAACAATGAAACAGTAAAGATATTCATGATTCTTAGAGGATGAAACTGAGGGGGCTTTCACACCTTCCTCATTTAGTTGAATCACACTAGATTTTGTTTTCCCCCTCGGTGCAGGGGGTGCAGCCAAACAACAGAGTCTCAGTAAGCTTTCAAACAAACTCTAGTGTGGTTTCCTTGTGATGTGAAATCAAACCAAACAACCACTGAATTTTATAATTGCAGGCATGTGATCTGAGCATTATTCCCAAAACTAAACCACTAATAAATCCATCTGCTGACAGCAAAATGTGCTCAGCAATCTTACTGATCTGTATGAGTCATGTATAGGCTGTTTATGAAAATCATTTGGTAACGTATACTTGTAAGCACAGGTATCTTCTCTGATTAATATCTCTAAAGCTGTTAACAAAGGAGGGCAAGTAGGACTCTGTTTACCTTTCAGTTCATTTAGTCGATAAAATATTTGTGACAGCGATACTACAGTAGGTTATGAAATGGAAATTAAACCTTAGATGAGTCTTCTAAAATAAAGAATTCAATCTCAACGTATTTTAAAGGTTTTGGTCTTTGCAAAGGGTCAGTCAAACATACAGAGTGCAAACATTCTGCAGAGTGTGAGATAAAGAGCCAGTGTTGAAACAGATGACTTTATACTGTAAGGGTATTATGCAGCTATCTTAGGGGTGAAGGGAGTAGGGACAAACTGTCCTGAGATGAAGGCCTATCAAGGACAGTCAGATAAAAAAAACTCTCTAACGAGCATCTTTTCCATGGGAAACTTCCCCTAGCTGCAACATAATAAAATAATGAAATACCACAGGTTGAAACTTTTCTGTCTATTCTGATGACACATGCAGGGTGAAACAGTAAAATATCAAATTTCCATCACAGTTATAGGCTAAGAATTATTAATGTACATGTCCTGTTTTTATGTTATTATTCATAACGGACTAGGTGGTCGATCTGCGGTATAAAATAAGTAATCATTATCAATGTAGCAGAAATAGATATAAATATATTTTTATTCCATACTTCCTTGTCTTAGACAACAGAGCTAAAATGTTAAACTAATATGTTAAACTAAGATCTTTAACATGCTGTGGATGCTGTGCAGGCTTTACGTAAACTGAAGAAAACAGAGAACCATCAAATTTCAGTTCCTGCCTTGTTTGTTCTCAGGCATATTGTTGTAAGAAGAAATTTATTCTGAGATGATTCATGTTTCACTTCTTGGTATTTTATTATCTGTAACCATCTAAAGTTTTCTCCTTCAGTCTTCTGCAACTGACAACGTACTTATTCCGGGTTTTTGATTGGTGACTTGTTTGCACAGAGAGAGGCAGGTCTTTCCCCTCATCACAATAAATAGCTTGTGTGTGTTTCACTGCAATCACTTCAACTCAAACCAGCTCTTCTGACACCATGCTCTGCTCCAGACTCTGCACCACACTGTGTAAGTACGCAACTAACTTACTACAAGATAGATTTATTCATCATTTTACAGCACAGGGTTGTATAATGAGATGAAGTTGTAGTTCCCTTTAAGGTACTCACAAAAGAAACGTTACTTAGAAATAATGTATACTGTAGATGTGTGGAAAAATAAAAAATAAAAATTTATTATCCATTACTAAAGTCCTTAGTATCAAACAAACCATTTTATTATTGGTGACTTATTAGAAACTGAAGTCAGATTCTCTATAAAATATGTTACTACAAGACATTTAGTATTTCATGGTGTTTCCATTAACTCCCAGAATACTGTTAAACTGGATTAACACAAAAAAATTACAAGAGTAATAAACTTTAAAAACGTGTGTTTCTCTTCCAGTGCTGGCAGCAATGTGTTTGCTTGTGAGAGCAGGTAACTGGATGTTTGAATTCTGTATTACAAGTTTAGATTTTACTTAATAATGATTCATGATTCTCTCGCATCTTTCTTTTCTTTTTATAAATACCTGAGGCAACAGATGCATATTGTTCTGTGATTATTACTCAAACAGCAAATACACTGGTTTGACTTCTTTGCTCTTTGTTCACTCGTCTCCTGTCTTCACCTTTATTCTTTATATTTGTCTTCATTTCTTGTTTCCTCTTCCTTCATTTTTTCACTAATCCTTCATCTTTCTGCCTCTATCACCTGCTCATCCTGCTCCACTGCCAAGTACAGAAACATACAAACAGGACTGATATGATAGTCTAACAAATACCATCAAACAAACCTCTTGACGTTAGTGTCTGCAAATCCTCCCAGACGCTACAAATGAGGCTTGAAATAGATGAAATTAATTTCAATAGATTCATTGTAATCACTGGATTCAGTCCGGGGAAAAATACATCTGAACTAAAGTTAAACCTGCTCATTTGACCAAAAGCAATGAGTCTTCACAATGCTGACCTTTTAAGGGGTATGGAGAACTCATTAGCTGTGATGCACCATCCACTTTGGATAACCTGCCTTTGGTGTGAGAGAGCCAGGTTCAATCCCCCACTGTGACCCATCCACCATTGGGTCCCTGAGCAAGACACTTAACCCCTTGTTGCTCCAGAGGCGTGCGACCTCTGACATGTATAGCAATTGTAAGTCGCTTTGGATAAAAGCGTCAGCTAAAGTTTAACCTCTTTTCCACGGTCCACGCCTCTTTTTGGCCCAATTATTAAACTAATCAAAATACAAAACATTTACCTATACAGTATGTTATTTTACTGAGTCCTAGGCAGTGGCTTTGATCAGTCACAATATTAATGAAAAATATTTGCTATTATCTTGGATCTTGTTCCAAAAAGCATGTTTTTCTACTTCAGGTGGGGAGATATAGGATTATTTAGTGATGTCGAGTAGCTGTTAAAAACAAAAACTACAGTCCTCACCTAAACAAAGAAACACAACATTGTGCTGAGAAAACTGCTTCAAGGCTGGATTTTTAGTTATTAGCATAGTTCCAAATGTCACTGGGGTTTTGAATCAGGTTTTCTTATTCTTCCAGGTTCAGTTTACTTGGACTCCCAAGTCCAAGTAAACTGTTCTCCAACAAAGACATGATTTAAAGTCCATTATAGGACAGGAGTCAAGGAGTTATCTTTTGAATAAACTCATAAAATAGAGCTAACAAGCTAGCTGCTGTCAAAAAGAGCCTTTTGTGAGATGCACTGATGATTTTTATTGTTCTACTTTCTGGTGTGACGGGAATTTTTTTTTCCTATTTTATTCATGCCAACACTGTTTCTAAATAAATGTTTATATGAAACTTAATTTGGTCTTTTTGGTTGTTATTTCACAACAACTATGTATTTGTTCCAATATGCACGAATTATATTACAAACTTTTCATTCTAGGATTTTCCAGAGCTCAAAAGGTCACCACTGTGACCCCCTCATCCACAGAGAGAGTGATCACCTGTGATGGTGCCTTGAACGTCCATCGGCTGAGCTGTGGTATGACAAGCAAAATAATTTAGTAGTCCCCTGTAAATGCACTATTTGCTCTTGTTTTGTTTTTGTTTTTAAACTACAGTGTCCAGTTGTGTTAGTGATTTTAAAAAACATTTTTTAATGAAAGTACTGTAAATGCCCGTGTACATGTTCAGTAGGAACAGATGACAGACTAACACATTGGGTGCGTTCTGATCACCCAGTAGTTTCCTGCTAAGTGGACTGAACACATTACTGGACGAAGCCACCACCTAGATTTGAATGGAGAGCAGTGAAGCCAGTTTTGGACCAATAAAACATTACTACAGGGCAACTTCCTGTTCTTGGCACCAGCTTCTAGATGCGCATGATCACGCAGGTTTAATGGCGTGAAGCAGCGGCAGAAGCGCTTTGTTTTTTGTACACTGTGGATAGGAGCGCAGCCATTGTCAGTTTCAGTCTTTTTCATCTGACAGGCCTATAGAAAAATAAAAAAAAAAAATCATCTTATCCTGTACGTCTTTCTTTCTTTTGCTCTCTGACAATTTTCCCCCTCTGTTCTTGTTTCCCTCTGTGTTGTGGAACAGCAAATGGAGTGATCAGTGTGCAGACCGCTCTGTATGGACGTGCAGACAGTACAACCTGCAATGAGGGCAAACTTCCACAAGAGCTTTCCAACACAAAGTGTTCTTTGCAGGGCACCTTGGACATTATGAGGAAAAGGTACAACATTTTCATTCCTGCCATAAAATAATTCAACATCTAGATGATTACCACCAGATTATATACAACCAATCATGGTCACCAGAGGATGAATCCTTAAGACTCCATGAGGTTGACATTTTTGTCATTTATGGAAATATCTCAGCAACTATTGGATGGATTGCTATGAAATGATATTTATTTTTCCGATCTCCTAATCTTTCTTACATTATTAGCATTCATACAATTCATTAATACGGCCTCAAAGAGCCACTAGTATGAATGTAGACCCTTAGTCTTGTTTCTAAGTTCAATTAAAAAAAACCTTGTGCGGACACATCTGCAGGCTGTCAGTGTAGCTGCTGTGGAACAACTTAAGCTTCGCCTTTGTGAGTTTTAGATAGTGGTGAAAAATTTATTACGCTCAGTCAAAATTGTCTTCTAAATGTTATCATGTTTCTCCTAAATTAAAGCAAATTCAATCTACAACCATTAGCTAACGTTAAATATATATTCTTATGCTGTAGAATAACGCAGTTGACTAACTGTACGCCGCAAGTTGTATTACAGTTCCTTCACACATCAGCAATACAAAGCGTGATGTAAATTGCTTCACATAGAAACTATGCTTGGGAGATTAGTAAAAGCTAAAGCTGGAAACAAGCTCTTTTTTCTTCTCCCTGCAGATGTAACGGCACGAGGGTGTGTGAAATAAACGCAGACACCTTTGTTGCTTCTGATCTCTGCCCTGGCATCTACAAATATCTGGAGACCACCTACACCTGCCTCCCAGCATGTCAGTAACATTTGCACATGTAACTAAAAGTGAAGCAAAGCCACAAAGAAGTTGGACTGCAACATGTAATATTAATATCTTTACTTTGACAGTCTTCAGTGTAGCATGTGATGGGTCTTTGTCAAACCTGCAGTGCCGTAAGATCACACCTTCTCCTTTGTTTCTGTATTTTTGGTGGATTAATGTGATAAAGTTATATAAATATTTTTTGCGGTTCAACACTGATACTGAATATGTCCTCTTTTTGTCAGCTGGAGGACAGGTTATATCTGTCTTTGGTGCTTATATTGGACGCCGTGACTCCACAACATGCTCTTACCAACGACCTGCCTCTGAGATCCAAAATGTCGACTGCTCAGTCTCCACGAGCAAAGTTGGCCAAAGGTACAGCTGCCCAGTTATCATGTTAAACAATGGGGATTAATATCATCCACGTAAATCTTTCTCACTAAACATCCATATTTCCCAGTATTCTGTGCACATTCAAACCTGTATTCACTCACATCACGCTGCATCAACAGCTGTAACAGGAAAAGAAGCTGTGCTATCAAAGCCAGCAGCTCTGTGCTTGAAGACCCCTGTGTTGGCACTTACAAGTACCTGGAGGTGGCTTACACATGTAAAAGTAAGTACTTCAAAGGCCCTGTTGGGCTGTTTCACTCCACTGAAGCTGATCTGTGGTTGTGTAAAGCAAAATATCAGTATGTCAACATAATGTTGTTAGCAGACTCTTGCTTATACATAAAACAAGGACTGAGGTTGCGTTAATTCTTGATCTATTTTCTTTGGCTTATCCTCTGTCTCCTTCTTTCCTTCTGAGACAACCTTGTGTGAATTCTTAGCTTACAGAGGGGCTATGATATTTTTTTTCTTCATTTGTATGTTCAAACGGTGTTTTCACTCTTAATATTAGAAGAGAAAAGGTTTTTAAAATTGTGAAATGTAAAGCTGTCTTGAGTTACAAGGTTGGCTGTGGTTACTAGAGTGCCCCCCCCCCCCCCAAATCAGGGCAGGGCTGCTTATGTTCCCGTGAAGTCTTATGTAGTAGCATCCCGAAGGTCTTTTTCTAACTTAACCTGTAACCCTTCAAAATAAAAACTGCTGCAGTGAGCTAGGTAACTCGACATGCTAACATTTGCAGCTTACATTAAAGCAGATCAACACCAGAGAAATTTAAAGCTTGACCAGTCTACTGTACATTGTTATGGTTGCTAAGCTATGACTGAATTATGGCTGTGTTTAACAAATGGTAACAGATAAACAAAAGCATACTTACTAGTCTTTATCCTGGTAATTAAAAACTGCAAGAAAAAGCTAGTAAGTGGACCTTGAGTTAAGATTGTGCGTCAAACTGCTTTTTCTTGGTCAAGGAGGAACTTTAATATGTGTAAAATAGCAGTTTAAAAATGTCATTCTGCAGTGACAGAACACGTTTGTGCTCTCTGTCTAAACTCAACTTTATCTCCTTTATTTTGCAGATCCTGGGAGTTAAACAACAAAGCATCACGATATGCGTGCTTTTAGGAAAAGGCAGACTGAGTCAGCAGAATTTTTACAGTTTATGATAAAACTGAAGTAATCGAATTTCTAATACACCATTTGGGCAAAAGTATTTGGACACCTGAAAATTACATTCATGTAGTTGTTCACCGCTGGCGTAAGATGTCCACATACTTTGGCCATATAGTTTAAATATAATTATTCAACAAATAAGTAAAAATGGAAAAAAAAAACGATTAATTTACTAAGCCTTTGATCATTGATTTGTTTTTTGTTTTTTCATTTGATTCGACTGTAATGAATTTATTTCTGCCTCATTGTGATACACAAATTAAATTCGACTTGTCTCACCTTTGGTTCTGTTTCATTGACGCAATATCAAATGGTATGGTTCAGTCCCATAGCTAATATTTCTGGGGATTTAGGAAGTCTTATTCTTTTAATTTTTTTTAAAGTATTCTTGTTAAAACAGACCTTATCTGTCCATGTACAAAACTACCCTTATTCTCGCTCCTTCAGACTGTCCCTAGACATGACTCTGATGTTTTTAGACTGAATATCTTAAAATTAACTTTCTACACGAAAAACGTATTAAAATGATTAACACAGCTCTGGTAACTTGCATTAAATAGCAGCTTTAATACATTTGGAACATACTGTAGAGGAATACCATTTCAAATTGCCCCTCTGGCAATTTTGTATTGCACCTCTGTAAAATAGTGGTACTTACAAAAGACTGATGGAAAATAAACGTATTTATTATACAAATATGGTCATTTATATAATTTACATTATCATTTATTCCTTAAATTCCTGTGAAACGAATAAAGGGGTGACAAGACAAGATTGAAATCGGGTTAACAAGATTCAGACGAGATTTGAACATCTCATCTGAAATGTGTGGTGATAGACTCCAACAACTAACCTTGTTATTACTGGCTGACAGTTCAGTTGGTAAGATTTGTTTTTCTTGTAACAATGGTAAGAACAATAAAATAATTAGATCCCTGTTCCAAACAGATATCACAGTCCCATATGTGGTTCCATACTGGAATAAATTTGTACAAAACATTGACTGGAAGAAGGTCTGGCTTTTACCCAACCGATATATGCTGACCAACAAAATTAGAGAAGTATCATTTTACCCATCTAATGATTATTTTGTTAAAAAATTTAAAAAAGACATCGATGTAATGTGCACTTTCTGTTCTATGTCTGTTGAAACAGTTACCCATTTGTTTTGGGACTGCCCTTCTGTCCAAAGTTTCTGGTCAGACATTTGCAATTTTATTGCAGAAAATATTGAAAAAGATTTCAAGTTGTTTTGGAAGGATGTTCTTTTTGGCCTTTATGACCTCAACAGAACGAAGACTAGGCCTAATGAAACCTTCATCATTAATCTGATTATTCAGTTTACGCACTCCAAAGCTTCCTTTGTTGCCTTTAACAATGAGGTCATCCTATATTTCAACACGATTAAGTATTCTCTTAATCAAAAGGCAACCAAAACTGTAAATGTGTGTAAACAATTTGATATTTTTTTATAAATCTGTACTACCCCTGGCAAAATGTGATGATGTAAGTCTTTTGTTTTTGTTTTGTTTATGTTGAACACCTGCAATGTTGGAAACTGCACAATGTTTTGTTGTATAAAGGAGTGGAACATTCTTGTAAACTGTGCAATAGAAAAAAATAAAAATAAAAAAAAAGTCAATTCTGCGTAGCGCTGCATGAAGTCAAATGCACCTTTTGTTTTTTTTTTACTCCGCCCGGGCCCGGAGTAACGAAGGTTAAAATATGGGAGATTTACGGGGAAATACTAATACGGGAGGAGGGCGGGAAAGAAGGATAAAATACGGGACTTTTCCGGCCAAAACGGGATACTTGACAGGTGTGAATCATGTAATCAGAACAACATGTTGCAGGTGTGTGAGTCGAAGCACCCAGAGAAGGTATATAAACGCTGGGTTTCCTTCTCATCGACACCCTGCTACCTGCTACTGCTGCAAGTGGAACATCATCTGATCATCACAACAAGGTACGGCTCTCACTCTTATCTACAGAAACAAGTTGTCATCTGTTCATTATTACTTTTAGTGTTTGCTTCCAAGGAAAACCCCTTTTTATGTAGTTCTTTAGAATTCCTTGTTTCTGTAAAACATAGTAAAAAAATTAAATTATCCTGTCTCTTATCTTTATCCTGTATCACCAAAAACACTTTTAAAACTGTAATTTTAAGCTTGTAATTAGAATTCACATGCTTATCTATGGTGCATTAATTGACTAATATACTTTATCTTACACAGATGGCATCAGCTCTTTCTTTCATTGCGGTCCTCTGTTTGACCAGTGGACTATGGATTGGAGGCATTGTAAGTCATAAAATATATATTTTTAAGAAAGTTTGCTGTTACAACACAAAGTTGACATCAAACCGTTCCTGCAAGAGTTTGTACAACCCAACAAAAATTGTAGTAATGTGTTAATATTTGCAAAATAAAGTGAACAAAACACATTTTGAGAACTCAACATCCTGTCACCTGTATTTTTGAATTCCAATCTGAAGTTGCAAATGGAAGCAAAGTTTTAAAAAAAACTGACTATTTCTGTCTTCACAGGCATCAAGTGAGGAAAAATCAGGTTAGTGCTTCTCATAGTGGTGGATGAGAAATAGCTGCACTCAATCCTAAGATTGCTGCTTAACTGTTTCTAATGTGTCCATAAATGTTGTGCTGAGGAACAATTTTCTCAGACCTCCACTGGCTTTGGACCACTGGAGGCTTTTTACATGATTGTCTTTAATCTACAACTGTGTTTTTAGATTCCTGCTTTAAAACCTGCCCTAAGGGTTGGACTGTGTTTGGCCAAAAATGTTACTTGTTCCAGAAAACTGAACAGCAGTGGGCTGATGCCGAGGTACGTTTTCAGTTACAACTGGCACACTGTATTTGTGATCACTCAGTTAGTCATGGTCATCATATGGAGGTTATTGAATAGACACAGGATCCATTGTCCACTCTATTGGTGCGCACGGTTCAAGCATGTTCACGCAGTCGTGTTAGGAATTCTCACTTCATCTCTATGTAATTTTTTTTTTTTTTTTTTTCCTCTTTCTGTCTTTTGCTTCACACTTTGTCTTTTTCTGCAGCGTTCGTGCACTTCTCTCGGTGGGAATCTGGCTTCCCTTCAAACCGCAAACGAGTACAAGTTCATCAGAGAGCTGATTCGTAAAGCGACTGGTGTGGATAAGGCAGCTTGGGTTGGAGGCTACGATGCAGCAAAGGTGAGCCTTTTAGCAAAAAACAGGATCTGATTTAGCTGTCCCCTGTGTGCCTGATACAGAATATATTCTGTTTGCAATGTGACTTGTGTGGTATTTTTAATAAAAAAATCCAACCAACTGTATAAGCTCTCTTGGTATACGTTTAGTTGAAGGCTAAAAAACTCCAGCACTACATGATGGTGAACAGAACTGTGGAGTTCAAACCATTAAATAACTACTACTGATCCATGATCAGTTTTTGTTTTACCAAAATAGTTCCTGCTGAAATGCTCACAGCAACATCTGTGGATTATCTTTATTACCACGGACATGATTTCTGAATTGGCATCACAAACAAAACTATCCATGAGCTTAGCACTGGATATTTCTTCACAATCAGCATGGATAGATGCCACTAGGGGTGTGATCATTCTTTGTGATTAGTGTAAATCGTCACTTAAATACCTCTCCTTTCAGGAGGGTGTGTGGCTGTGGAGTGATGGTTCCAAGTACGCCTTCAAAGGCTGGGCTGCAGGGGAACCCAACAACCTTGGTGGAAGAGAGAACTGTATGGAGATTAACTTTGCAGGTACAACTTAATTATCTGATAGAAACCTTATATTGTTGGCTTTCCTCCTCATTGTTGGATGTTTCCTTTTTCTTACTCTTTCAGTATGAGCTTTAATTTGTAACTGGTTAGTGAGGGTGCTATATGAATTTTCTTAACTGAGAAAATGCAAACTGTCTTTGTATCCGAGGCCTCTAATGTGCATTTATTGTTTCTTTAAAAAAAAATCTGTCCTCAGGAAAAGATTATGTCAACGATGCCAACTGTGATATCAAGAAATCTTCTGTTTGTGCCGATGCCTGTGCAGGTGCTGACACATCCTCAATGATGTCACATTTCTGATCTATTTCAGTTGAATCAATAAAAAAATATCATGTTCAGCTATCTGTCTCACCTCTTTATTTTGCTATCTCATGCACCACCAAAGCTCCTCTCTCCTCTTAAAACATGGTATTAAAATGATCCCCATATTTGGAGCATATACTCCAAGCAAAACAAGACACTGTGACAGAACAACTTTAAAGTAAAAATGGGAGTTACAATACTAACCAAAGAGGCATCTTATAAACACTATAGCAGTAGAGAACAGATTTCAATAGTAAACTCTTTACTTAGCACTTGTATGCTAAACATAGTAATTCTGTACCTCTGAGATTAGGCTGCAGACGTGCTTCTATAGAGGCTGCCTGTTTCAACATATGAGCTGTCCCTGGACATTGATAATTGTGTCCTTATTTCAGTGCATTTCTATATTGCCGAACCATCAAATGCTTTCACACTAGAAACGAACCGAACTATGGTTCAGCTTTATCCGGCCAGAGAGCACCTTTTTTTTGTCGTACCTTGTTTGGTCTGGACCGTGGTGTAGGGGAAGTTTAACACCAATAATTTTGGTTTGGATAAAACTGAACAATCCAAAGGTCCAGACCAAACAAGGCCGCAAAGCAGCTGGACCCGGACTCTGTCTTCCCATCCACCCTGATGCGCTGTGCTGATCAGCTGTCTCCGGTGTTGACAGACATTTTTAACACCTCACTTGAGTCGTGCCATGTGGCAGCCTGCTTCAAAGCCTCCACCGTCATCCCTGTCCCCAAAAAAACAAGGACCACGGGAATAAAAGAACCCGTCGCCCTGACCTCTGTGGTAAAGAAGTCTTTGAGCGCCTTGTGTTGTCCCACCATCACAGACCCAGTCCTGGACGCCCTGCAGTTCACCTACAGAGCCAACAGATCTGTAAATGATGCAGTATAAGCATTGTTTATGTTCCCGTAACATAAGTCTGGCACCTTTTCCTTCCTTGTGGGGATATCCACATATTGTTCAAAGGATGGGAGGACACAGTCCAGCCTGCAGTAGAAGGATCACCATAGTCCACAGCATTTTTCGAAAGTAGTTTACTTTAGCCATGAATCAGAATTCTTCCCCTCAATAGAACAACTTAATTTACATTGAACTCCACTACATTCTCTTCATTTAATCATGTTTGTTTAGCTATTCTTTATTTCTTTGAAGTATATTTAACCGGATTTATTTCACTCCAGGTCACTGTAACGGAGGATTCACGCCTTTCATATGAGATTGACTGATTTAAGATAATTGAGCGATTATTAACTAACTGATCACTAGGGAGTCCTGAAGTCCCTGTGTGAACGGAATCCAGATAGTTCTTGAAAACAAGGATTTTGGAATCAATATTTTTGTAATTTTATTAACAGCAAAGTAGTTATGCTACAATATACATACACACAATACAAGGAGATAATTTTGTGAATTGGAGCTATATAAAATTGGATATATAGTAAGTTGAATACATTTGCTCAGTGACACATTAAAGCCCACTTCTCACTTTTAAAGGTATGAACTTTTTCCATGAATGGTAATGTTATAATTCTGAAAGTTTCAGTTAGTTTTTTTTTTTAGCTACTCAGTCCTCTATTGTTTGCTGTGCTTTATCCTTGCCGTTTTAATACTGCGGCCATGTTTAATATGTGCGTGTTTCATCTTATAGCTTCATTATTCAGTTACTCACTGTGTTTGTGGTATGCTGCACACAGCTTTTCCATTTCAGCATTAATAAACCGGTGATCGACGGTGTGGTGTCTGGAAGAAAGCTTTTGACGCACATCTAAGTTACTTACACCTGGTTTGGAACAGTTGCCCCTACTGAGCCTGGTTTGGCCTTTGTGAAACTGGTAAAGCCACACTGCAATGATCACACCAGGTTAAGCCTGGTGTTGTAATTTCTGCTTTTGTCAAACAGCCCTCCTGTTGGGCTTTAAGGAATAAAAACACAATACAGATATAGAGGGTAGAACAAACTACAGTACGAGCAAGACAAAATTGCCAGAGGGGACCTTTACCAAAAATCTTTTGTGCTATGTCCTTTCCTAACATTTCAGTACAAGGCTTGGTTTCAACAAAAAGTAAGTTACCAGGGCATTGTACATCCTTGTTTATTTTTTTTTATTTTGATATTTAGTCTAAAAACAGCCTTTTCTAAACACTTTCTGTAGGAGCAAAGAGCTAAAGAAAAACTACAATTTTTAAACTGTATTAATACAAGACTCCTAAACTCCCAGAAATATCTGCTAAGGCACTGAACCATAGTGATATTTTAGAGCAATGAACCAGAACACAAGGTGAAGCAAGAAAATTTTTATTTATGTGTCACAGGCATATTAGTTACGTGATCAAAAGGCTCATTAATACGCTGGATTTGGAAATTCAATGTTCATTGCCTTCTTCCGCTTTTCTCAAAGCTTGTAGATTGTGATGTTTTGTTTAAGACAGAGGATCTACTGAATGAGAGAAAACATTGACTTTAGACAGATGAAATTTCTGAGCACACCAACATGTTCTTACTGCAGAATGACATTTTATAATCTACCATTTTACACACTGTGCATCAAACCTCATCCTTGAACCAGGAAATAGTTTGTCAAACCATCTTAACTCAAGGTCAACTTACTAGCTTTGTGATCACTGGGATAAGGGTAAACACAGCCATTGTTCAGTCATAGCTTAGCAACCACAACAAGGCACAGCACACTGCTCAGTCAGATTTCTCTGGTGTTGATCTGCTTTAATGTAAGCTGCAAATGTTAGCATGTCCAGTTACCTAGCTCACTGCCTGCAGCAGTTTTATTTGGAAGGGTTACAGGTTAAGTTAGAAAAAGACCTTCAGGATGCTACTACAGACCTTAGCCTGCTGCCATTGTGACCTGGCCACAGGTAAGCTAATAAAAGTAAATTGTTCCTCATTTCCACTTGACTTCCATTTTTATGTATAAGCAGGAGTCTGCCAACACCAGCATGGAATCTTGATGTTGCTTTACACAACCACAGATCAGCTCCAGCCGAGTGAAACATCCCAACAGGGCCTTTGAAGTACTTACTTTTGCATGTGTAAGCCACCTCCAGGTACTTGTAAGTGCCAAAACAGGGGTCTCCAAACACTGAGTTGCTGGCTTGGATAGTACAGCTGTTTTTCCCGTTGCAGCTGCAGATACAGAGTGAATACAGGTTTGAATGTCGGCAGAAGACTGGGAAATATTGATGTCACATGAGAAAGATTAACGTGGACGGTATCAAACCCCATTGCTCAAGATGAGTGGGCAGCTGTACCTTCGGCCAACTTTGTTCGTGGGGTTTAAGCAGTTGACATTTTGGACCTGAGAGGGAGGTTGTTGGGAAGAGCACGTGGTGGAGTCACGGCGTCCATAATGAGCACTGTAGACGAATAGGACCTGTCGTCGAGCTGACAGAGAGGAGGAGATATTCAGTATCCGTGTTGAACCGCAAAAAAGACCCCCCTAACACCTTATCACATTAATCCACCAAAAATACGAAGGAGAAAGTGATCTTACGACACTGCAGCTTTGCCAGGGACCCCTCACATGTTACGCTGAATCCTGTCAAAGTACAGCCATTAGACATGTTGCACACCTTTGTGGCTTTGCTTCACTTTTAGTTACATGGACAAGTGTCACTCACTGGCTTCTGGGAGGCAGGTGTAGGTGGTCTGCAGATATTTGTAGATGCCAGGGCAGGGATCAGAAGCACCGAAGATGTTTGGGTTTATGTCACACACCTTCTTGCCATTACATCTACAGGGAGAAGAAAAAGCTTCAGCCTTCACAAACGTACTATGTGAAGCAATTTACATCATGCTTTGTATTGCTGATGTGAGAAGGGACTATAATGTAGCTGATGGGTACAGTCAGATGTCTTTCAACTGCATTTTTCTACAATATATATTTAATGTTCGCTAGTAATGGTTGTGCATTGGATTTGGTGTAATTTAGGATTCATCCTGTGGTGACCATGACTGTATAAAATCTGGTGCCAATTACCTAGATTGAGTTATTTTATGGCAGGAATTAAAACATTGCTGGAGGTGCATGATTCTGAATTGTACCTTTTCCTCATCATGTCCAAGGCGCCCTTCAGAGAGCACTTGGTGTTGGCAAGCTGCTGTGGAAGTTGGCCCTTACTGCAGGTCGTCTTGTCTGCACACGTCCATACAGAGCGGTCTGCACACTGATGGCTCCATTGGGTGCTACACAAATGGCAGCAACAAGGACAGAGGAGGAATTGTCAGGGAACAAATATGGACTAGATGAAAACTTGATAATTTAGCTTGTTGCCTAAAAAAGTGCACTTGTTTGAGTTCAGTCATACCACAGCTCAGGCGTTGGACAGCGTCACCACATGTGGTCACCTTCACTGAGCGCTCGGGGGTCACAACGGTGGCTCTAGAAAGTCCTTGGATGAGAAGTTTGGTCTATCATTTGTGCATATTGGAATAAGTACATAGTTTTGGAATAAGCTTTAACAGCTGAGATTACAGCTAAACACTTGGGAAAGTACAGTTTTAGGACAGTCTTTGGAAAAAGATGAGCATAGGATAGAGACAGAAGAAAAGCAAGCATGTGAATTGTATTAAAGTATAATCTAATCTTGTGATACAGAATTTAAGCATTCAGTTACCTGCTCTCATAAGCAAACATGTTGCTGCCAGCACTGGAAGAGAAACATTTAAGGTTTAGTCTAGTAACTTCTGTGTAAATCCAGTTTAACAATGTTCTGGGAATTAAGGGAAACAATGAAACACCAAAATCTTTCAGAAGTCAATATTTTGTTTTATTTTTTTATCAGTCATTTTTACAATAAGTCAATACCCATCTGTAGTAACAGAATTAAATTTGAGGGACTTTGACCTATTGATTGTAGGTGACATTGTTCTTCAAAAACTGGGTAGGCTTAATATATTCACCATGTGCTCACAGGGCCTTAAGCAAAATCCTTATCCATGACACCAAAATAAAAATATATCAAAAAGGATAAAAGTCAAACATTGCTTTAACATCAGCCTATTAAACCATTTCATACCAAGTGGATGACAATTAAGCTGATTTGTGGGATTGAGAATCAGGACAGAAAAGGTAGTGGTGGCCATCTTGTCTATCCTTATAAATGTACAGCCAGATATTGGTCATTTTACTTTTAATTATTAGGACTGCTGCAGGTGATTGAACTGCTCAGGACATCATTAGTACCCATCTACCGATCATCAGTTATATGGGGGAGCTGAAGTGCCTGCGCAGAGTCCAAAGGATACTGAAAGACAGAACCCACCAGCCACAGCTTGGTCACCCTGCTGTCAGAAGTATCTGCTGTCCGCCAGACTACAGAGCAGCTTCTTCCCCCAGTGAGACCCCTAAACTCAATCTCAGCACTGCACCATGCAAAATAGCTATTTTTTTGGTGTGACTTGTTCTTTATCCACTCATCTACAGAATATAAATTGTGAGGAGCTTAAAGGGAACTACAACTTCATCTCATTATACAACCATGTGTTGTAAAATGATGAATAAATCTACCTTGTAGTAAGTTAGTTGCGTACTTACACAGTGTGGTGCAGAGTCTGGAGCAGAGCATGGTGTCAGAAGAGCTGGTTTGAGTTGAAGTGATTGCAGTGAAACACACACCTGCTATTTATTGTGTTGAGGGGAAAGACCTGCCTCTCTCTGTGCAAACAAGTCACCAATGAAAAACCTGGAATGATGCTGCGTTCAGGACCGGTCGGAACTGGGAAATTTCCAAGTTGAAATACACGACTTCTGACCTCAAAGCGTTTCAGCTGCATGGTGGTGCATGATGCTAAATATAAACAATAAAAATGGCTGACCGTGACAAACTGTTTTTCCTTTTGTAAATTTATGCAAATTTCAACAGTGCACTTGGTGTGAATAAAAAGGATGGCCATTTTATTTGAAACACCCTGATGCACTGTCATCCAATTAGATCAGATTTAATTTTATTATTTTTCTGAATTTACAAATTCCAAAATAAAACTAGATTAAACAGAACAGTCACTGAAATTTTAAACTAAGATGGATAATATAATGTGCACGTTGTTGACATTAATCTTCACGCAAACTGAAGCAAAAAGTGAACTGAAGCAAGAAATTTCAGTTCCTCCCTTGTTTGTTCTCAGGCTTCTTGTTGTATGTTTCAAGTCTTGGTATTTGATTGTCTTAATCACTTGTTGTAAATAAAATGGCCATCCTTTTAAATTACACCAATTGTACCGTTGAAATTTTTATAAATATACAAAAGGAAAAACACTTTGTCACAGTCAGCCATGATTATTGTTTACATTTAGCGTCATACACCACCATGCAACTTAAACGCTTTGAGGTCGGAAGTCGTGTATTTCAACTTGGGAATTTCCCAGTTCCGACCGCTCTGGAACACGACATCATTCCAGGTTTTTCATTGGTGACTTGTTTGCACAGAGAGGCAGGTCTTTCCCCTCAACACAATAAATAGCAGGTGTGTGTTTCACTGCAATCACTTCAACTCAAACCAGCTCTTCTGACACCATGCTCTGCTCCAGACTCTGCACCACACTGTGTAAGTACGCAACTAACTTACTACAAGGTAGATTTATTCATCATTTTACAGCACAGGGTTGTATAATGAGATTAAGTTGTAGTTCCCTTTAAGCTACTCACAATTTATATTCTGTAGATGAGTGGATAAAGAACAAGTCACACCAAAAACTACCTATTCTGCACGGTGCAGTGCTGAGATTGAGTTTAGGGGTCTCACTGGGGGAAGAAGCTGCTCTGTAGTCTGGTGGACAGCAGATACTTGTGGCAGCAGGGTGAACAAGCTGTGGCTGGTGGATTTTGTCTTTCAATATCTGTCCCTTAAATTCTCCCTGAAGTCCTACAAAAATCAACCCAATAGGTGTCATCCACCTGGAAGTTTGCTATTGCTGATGGTAAAGCAATATTGACTTCCCTCTATTTTATTTTTTTGTTGAGGTATTTGGTGTCTAGACAAGGATTTGTGTTAAGGCCCTGGGAGCATAAAGTGATTTGAATTGGCCTACATAATTTCTGATGAACCATGTCGACTAAAACAAAGTTCAAAAAGCCCCTCAATTTCATTTCTGTTAATACAGAATTTACAGGTTGGTTTTTTTTTTTTGAACGTTCAAATGACTGATAAAAACACTGTTAACCTGTGCAAGATTTTGGTGTTTCATTGTTGCCTTTAATTCCCAGAACATTTTTAAACTGGATTCACACAGAAGTTACAAGACTAAACTAAAACCATGATTTTCTCTTCCAGTGCTGGCAGCAACATGTTTGCTTATGAGAGCAGGTAACTGAATGCTTAAATTCTGTATCAGATTAGATTATACTTTAATACAATTCATAGCTTGCATTTCTTCTGTCTCTATCCTATGCTCATCTTTTTCCAAAGACTGTCCTAAAACTATACTTTCCCAAGTATTTGTAGCTGTAATCTCAGCTGTTAAAGCTTATTCTATAACTACTTTGATAGACCAAACTTTTCATCCAAGGACTTTCTAGAGCCACCGTTGTGACCCCCGAGCGCTCAGTGAAGGTGACCACATGTGGTGACGCTGTCCAACGCCTGAGCTGTGGTATGACTGAACTCAAACAAGTGCACTTTTTTAGGCAACAAGCTAAATTATCAAGTTTTCATCTAGTCCATATTTGTTCCCTGACAATTCCTCCTCTGTCCTTGTTGCTGCCATTTGTGTAGCACCCAATGGAGCCATCAGTGTGCAGACCGCTCTGTATGGACGTGCAGACAAGACGACCTGCAGTAAGGGCCAACTTCCACAGCAGCTTGCCAACACCAAGTGTTCTCTGAAGGGCGCCTTGGACATCATGAGGAAAAGGTACAATTCAGAATCATGCACCTCCAGCAATGTTTTAATTCCTGCCATAAAATAACTCAATCTAGGTAATTGGCACCAGATTTTATACAGTCATGGTCACCACAGGATGAATCCTAAATTACACCAAATCCAATGCACAACCATTACTAGCGAACATTAAATATATATTGTAGAAAAATGCAGTTGAAAGACATCTGACTGTACCCATCAGCTACATTATAGTCCCTTCTCACATCAGCAATACAAAGCATGATGTAAATTGCTTCACATAGTACGTTTGTGAAGGCTGAAGCTTTTTCTTCTCCCTGTAGATGTAATGGCAAGAAGGTGTGTGACATAAACCCAAACATCTTCGGTGCTTCTGATCCCTGCCCTGGCATCTACAAATATCTGCAGACCACCTACACCTGCCTCCCAGCAGCCAGTAAGTGACACTTGTCCATGGAACTAAGTGAAGCAAAGCCACAAAGGTGTGCAACATGTCTAATGGCTGTACTTTGACAGGATTCAGCGTAACATGTGAGGAATCTGAGGCAAAGCTGCAGTGTCGTAAGATCACACTTTCTCCTTCGTATTTTTGGTGGATTAATGTGATAAGGTGTTTGGGGGGGGGGGGGGCTGTGTTGCGGTTCAACACGGATACTGAATACCTCCCCCTCTCTGGCAGCTCGACAACAGGTCCTATTCGTCTACAGTGCTCATTATGGACGCCGTGACTCCACCACGTGCTCTTCCCAACGACCTGCCTCTCAGGTCCAAAATGTCAACTGCTTAAACCCCACGAACAAAGTTGGCCAAAGGTACAGCTGCCCACTCACCTTGAACAATGGGGATTGATACATTCACGTTAATCTTTCTCATGTGACCTCCATCTTTCCCAGTCTTCTGTCCACATTCAAACCTGTATTCGCTCTTCATCCACAGCTGTAACGGGAAAAGCAGCTGTACTATCAAAGCCAGCAACTCAGTGTTTGGAGACCCCTGTGTTGGCACTTACAAGTACCTGGAGGTGGCTTACACATGCAAAAGTAAGTACTTCAAAGGCCCTGTTGGGATGTTTCACTCCGCTGAAGCTGATCTGTAGTTGTGTAACGCAACATCAAGATTTCATGCTGGTGTTGGAAGACTCTGCTTATACATAAAAATGGAAATGAGAAACGATCTACTTTTATTAGCTTACCTGTGGCCAGGTCACGATGGCAGCCGGCTAAGGTCTGTAGCATCCTGAAGGTCTTTTTCTAACTTAACCTGTAACCCTTCCAAATAAAACTGCTGCAGGCAGTGAGCTAGGTAACTGGACATGCTAACATTTGCAGCTTACATTAAAGCAGATCAACACCAGAGAAATCTGACTGAGCAGTCTGCTGTGCATTTTTGTGGTTGCTAAGCTATGACTGAACAATGGCTGTGTTTACCCTTATCCCAGTGATCACAAAGCAAGTAAGTTGACCTCAAGTTAAGATGGTTTGACAAACTGCTATGTCCTGGTCATGAACTTTGATGCACAGTGTGTAAAATGGTAGATTATAAAATGTCATTCTGCAGTAAGAACATGTTGGTGTGCTCAGAAACTTCATCTGTCTAAAATCAATGTTTTCTCTCATTTAGCAGATCTTCTGTCTTAAACAAAACATCACAATCTACGTGCTTTGAGAAAAGCGGAAGAAGGCAATGAACATTGAAATTCCAAATCCAGCGTCGGGCAAACAGTATTTGGATCCCTGAACATTAACTTCAAGGCATTTTCAGCATCTCATACCAGGATAGTGCTGGGCTTAGTGTCCACATACTTAAATAAAAAAAATTTCTTGCTTCACCTCGTGTTCTGGTTCATTGCTCTAAAATATCACTATGGTTCAGTGCCTTAGCTGATTTCTGGGAGTTTAGGAGTCTTGTGTTGGTAGAATGTTTAAATTGTAGTTTGTCTTGAGCTCTTCTTCGCTCCTACAGAAAGTCTTTAGAAAAGTGGTTGCCCTGGTAACTTACTTGATCTGTTGAAACTAAGCCTTGCACTGTAATGTTAGGAAAGGACATAGAACATAAGATTTTTGGTAAAGGTCCCCTCTGGCAATTTTGTATTGCACTTACTGTAGTTTGTTCTACTCTCTATCTGTATTGTGGTTTTTATTCCTTAAAGCCCAACAAGAGGGCTGTTTAACAAAAGCCGAAATTAAAAATCCAGGATAAGAACACCAGGCTTGACCTTGTGTGATTCATTGCAGTGTGGCTTTACCAGTTTCACAAAGGCCAAACCAGGCTCAGTAGGGGCAACTGTTCCAAACCAGGTGTAAGTAATCAAAAGCTTTGAAGAGACCACACCGTCGATCACAGGTTTATTAATGCTGAAATGGAAAAGTTGTGTGCAGCATACCACAAACACAGTAACTGAATAATGAAGCCATAAGATGAAATATGCACATATTAAACATGAATTAAAAGAGCAAGGGGAAAAAGCACAGCAAACAATAGAGGACTGAGTAGCTAAAAAAAATCACTATCCTTTACTGAAACTTTCATAATTATAACATTACCATTCATGGAAACAGTTCATATCTTGAGAAGTGGGCTTTAATGTGTCACTGAGCAAATGTATTCAGGGAAGAATCTGATTCTAAGGCTACTGTCCAACTACAGGCCAATGTCACCCAAATCTGATTTTTTTTTTTTTTTTTTTTTTTTCTCTTTTGACTCAGATCTGATCATTTTCTCAGAGTGTGAACAAGCCAAGTCACACGGAATCTGATCTTTTCCAGTTCGGAATTGGGCCACTTCCATATGTGGTACAGATCGGATCTTTTTAAATGCGACCTCAGTCTGGACACTCAGGTCGCATTTGATGTGACTTTGACGTCACTGTAGAGCAGCAGTTCTGTTGTAGACGGAGCCACCATGAATGAAAAAAGCTCCACTAAAAGCCATAATTAAACATTTGACTCTCTTCCTTCTCTACCTCGCTATCATCTGCTAGCGGACTGTTCACACTGGAGACTGATATGGGCCACATTTAAACTATAATGTGAACTGTCAAACTAAAAAAATTCAGATCTGGTGCAAAAATCGGAATTGAGCTTTAAGGCCTGCAGTCTGAACGTAGCTTAAGAGAGCGAGAGAACCAATAAAAGCAAGTTATGGTAATAACTAGGTTAACTTTGGCTAGGTCTGTCTGGCGCATGCTCTGCTGCGACAACAGTCTGTAGAATCCACGTCGGGTCACCGGTACGTTTGTTTGTTTGTCCTTTTGTCTGCGTTTTCAGTGAGTTTATTTACCATCATGGCTAAAATAAACTACTTTTTCGAAAAATGCTGTGGACTATGGTGATCCTTCTACTGATCACCTGCGATCTCAGAAGTGCGGTGTTACTATGGGATGGGTTGAGTGGCAACTAACTCACCTACTCCCGCCAAGACCTTCTCGCTCTGAGGGGCTCCATCACTTTTGTAAAACCATCGGATGTAATCCCAGCTGACATCCTACACAAGCCGAGGAAACAAGGAAGGCGAGGAGGGGTACGCACCAGGTTACGGAGGCGCCCTGTCAACCCACCCCTTCCCTCAGTTGTGATGATGGCAAATGTGCAATCTCTCCGGAGTAATGGACATTCTACATACCAGATGCCGAGTGGAGAAATCCTTTCGGGAGGCCTGCATCATCGCGCTGTCCGAGACGTGGCTGAATGACTCTGTTCCAGATGAAGAGGTTAGCCTGGACAGTTTCACCATCATCAGGGCGGACTGAACAAGCGATCCCGGTAAGGAGAGGAGCGGGGGATCTGTGTTTACATTAACAACCGGTGGTGCAATAATATCAAGAACAGGGTCTGCACAACTGAAATGCTGACTCCTTCACTTCGCCCCTACTACCTACCTCGTGAATTTCCCACGAGGGAGGTCATCGGCTGTGTGTATATCCCGCCTGGCGTGAACACCAACAACTGCAGGCTGGACTGTGTCCTCCCATCCTTTGAACAATATGTGGATATCCCCACAAGGAGGGAAAAAGGTGCTGGACTTATGTTACGGGAACATAAACAATGCTTATACGTGCAGCCCCCAGTAGGCGGCGCGGATCACAATATTGTCTTCCTGCTTCTGCAATACAAACAAATACTGAAGAGGGAAAAACCAGCCACCTACAGCATCACACAGTGGTCAGAGGACGCGACTGCACAACTACAGGGGTCCCTTGCATGCACCGACTGGAGTATTTTTGATGGTGACCTGGACATAAAAACCGATGTCATAACTGACTACATCAAGTTCTGCATGGCAACCACCATCCCCGTCAAAACCGTAAGAAAATACCCCAACTCCAGACCATGGATGACCCACCATATAAAACTCAAGGAAAAACAAGAGGCATTCCAACGCAAAGACTGGTTCTCACTCAGAGACATTAAAGATTGCTCAGGAGCCTTCCCACCCCTGAGCAGCCATACTTTGTCTTCCCCACAGTGGAAGACGTCCACCAGCAGCTCAGGAGGTGTAAAACCGGGAAGGCCCCTGGCCCTGGTGGGATCACGGGAAGGCTGCTCAGGAACTCTTCCCTGGAACTCACTCCTGTTCTGCACTCACTCTTCAAAGAATCACTACAAACTGCAACTGTCCCCACCCTCTGGAAAACAGCCACCAACATCCCTGTACCCAAGAAATCCCGCCTCTCTGAACTGAATCATTATAGACCACTCACCTCCATAATCGCTAAATGTCTTGAGAAACTGGTACTGATCATCCTTCTGGCTGTCTGCCCACAGCTGGACCCCTAGTTTGCCTATAAGGCCAAAAGAGGAACAGAGGACGCTGTAGCATGCCTCCTCCACACTCTACTACAACATCTGGATTCCCCTGGCCATTATGCCAGGATTCTCTTTGTAGACCTCAGCTCTGCCTTCAATACAATTCAACGTCACACCTTGATAACTAAACTCCACCACCTGCAAGTGCCACCTCTCCTCATTCGCTGGATCTATAATTTCCTCAGTGACAAATCACAGGCAGTGAGGGAGGGAAGCACGTCCACCACCATTACAGTCAACACTGGAGCCCCCCCAAGGCTGCGTCCTGAGCCCCTTTCTCTACACATTGTACACCAATGACTGCATTAGCCCTTCTCCAATAACAAAATACTTCAAATACTCAGATGACACAGCCACACTCGCCCTCCTCTCTGACACAGAATCAGTTGCAGCATATCACCAATCCATTGGCCACTTCACACAGTCAGGGCCGGCGCTCCGCACACGCACATCACGCACTGCGCGTAGGGCACTAAGTGCTTGGGGGGGGGCACCAAAAAATCTGGGTCATGAAAAATCATCACAATAGGCAACTAGTATAAATAACAAAATATGTCTAAAGCATGTTAATATACAAAAGCAATTCAAAAGTAATATAGGCCTAGACCAAATTAGTCGAGAAAAAGGTGAATCTCCTGTGCGAGTCTCCCTCTGGTGCCCCCCCTTCCCCACCTACCAGTGGTCTGTTCCTCAATCAGTGTCAAATTTGGCAGACACCTGATCGACATCAGACATGGCCTCGAAAAGGCATCAAGAGTAGGGGGGCGGAAAAAAGAAGAAACAGCGGGATGATACTCGCGCGTCGCTTGCAGGTAAGACAATGTTTTAACTTGTTGAAAACAGGTGTCCCTGGTACCGGGGGCAACGGAGCTTAAGGGGTATTCAGAAATCCCCGAAATGTGCCGAAGTTGTTGCTTCGGGTCTACTCGGGCGCCATCTTGATTATTGTGCAATAGCGGGCCTGCTGTGGTCTTTTTCTGCAGAGAGGAAACATAACGCTTGAGAACACACTGTGTTTTTTGGCATTTTGTGGCCGATCCGTTGGAGATATATAGACATGCAGGGTATCAAATGAAAGGTCTGCTCAAGCCAGATCGATTGATACCACCCCCATTACTTTATGGGATAACATTATGGGATGTTCCGTTCTCAATCTACAGGCCTGTAAAAGCCTGGGAGTGATTTTACTGACTGGAATGTTGATGAATACTCCTGTTTTTATCAATATTTCAGGGTTTTTTCATTTGGATCTTAGTTGTATGGACAGAAAAGTGTTTTAAAGATATCAATCAATAAAAGTCAGCATTTTAACAATAAATATTGCCAAAATCTGGAAATTCGCCTGGCATATTTGATAATGTTGTATGATAACTGTTGTATTTTAGTTTATTTTCATGTGATTTACAGTTACAATTGCATTCTATATGTATTAAAAGATATCCAGTTGCATTAAAAGCTTCCTCAGGATGGTTTTGATGGTTTATTGCATTAAAATATAGCTTTTTTTTTTCAGGCGAGGATAAAAATATCAGATTTTTTCTTTATTGCATGTCCATGTAGTCAGTAAAAGTAAAATAAATATATTAATACACAATAGATTTATATTCCTTAGCTTCTGACCTTTCAAAGGAGACCAGAATTATGCATTTAGGTGAAATGGTTGAGGAGTTATTCCTGATTAATTTTGGGTATGTAATTTTAGGCGTTTTTTAAGGAAAAACCTTAAAAAAAAAACGCCTGTTCCCGCAATTAATATCTTCCCAGCCCTACAAATTATGTACAGAATTATTATATTGTGCCACATCAGACCTCTTTTAAAGGTAAAATAGAGTTTTGAATTTTAAATGTTTCAGTGACACATAGGCCTATATAAAAGACTAATGTGTGTGTGCAATAATTTTGTATGATGGTTATTTATGGTTCAATCAAAAATGCATTTCAGTAGAATCCCTGAATATTTTGTCTTGTATTTCTGAATGCAGGGTCAATGCTGAAATACATGCAAGCAACTCAAGGCCAGGAGGGAGAACCTTCAACCAGCAGTTGTAGCCAGGAACACCAGCCACCAACCAGCTCAGACTCTGCAACAGCACCTAGCCCAGGTACAGATACAAGTCGGCACACAACTGCATCCGCTTCTCAAGGCAGAGTGAGTCCTGTCACTGAGGGGCCATCTGAGGGGCCAAGTGATACTGCAGAGCCATATGTGCCCCCTCCAACTGATCCTGCTCTATGGTCAGCTCACATCTTAGATGCTGATCGTGTGGAAATTGTGCGGAGAGGGCCTTTTAAAGTCAGCTCTGATTTTAATTTCCCTAAGGGACCGGATGGAAGAGCATTTCATACTAGCCTCCAGTTCAAAGTTCTCCCTAATGGAGAAAAGGTGCACAGGAGCTGGGTAGTGTACTCTCCACAGAACACACAGAACAATGCTGTGTTCTGCTTTGCATGCAAGCTTTTTTAGCACAAAAGATATAAAGCTGACTGCAGAGGGCCACAGTGATTGGTCTAACATCAACACCAGTTTGAGGGGTCATGAGTGTAGCCAAGATCACACACAGTGCATGCTCAAGTGGAGAGAACTGGACACATGGCTAAAGAAGGGCATGGCAATAGATCAGCAGGAGTTGACACTACTGGAGGCAGAAAGGAAAAGGGGACGAGAGATTCTCAAACGCTTGCTCTCAATCACTCTCTCACTGGCCTCAAGAAATTTGTCTTTTAGAGGCTCTTCTGACCGTCTTTATGAGCCAGACAATGGCAACTTCTTGAAGGAAGTAGAGCTTATGGCAACATATGACCCTGTAATGGAAAATCATTTGGCCAGAATAAAAGATGAGAGTTCCCACACACATTACCTCAGCCATGAGATACAAAACAAACTAATTCAGATCATCTCTTCAGAGACACTACGCACCATTGTGAGACAAATCCATTTGGCCAAATATTTCTCTATCATTCTTAACTGCACTCCAGATGTGAGTCACAAGGAACAGATGTCAGTCATAGTGCGCATTGTCTGTTTCCAACTGCAACCAGACATTAAAGAATACTTTCTAGGATATATTGATGTGGAGAAAACTACTGGCCTTAACCTGTCCAATGTTGTCCTTGAGAAACTGAAGGAGCTTGGCATTCCTTTTGAAAATTGTCGAGGACAGGCCTATGACAATGGAACCAACATGAGAGGGAAGAAGCAAGGTGTTCAGACTAGACTGCTACAGTTGAACCCAAGAGCATTGTTTGTCCCTTGTGGAGCTCACACTATGAACCTTGTCATAGCTGATGCTGCCAAGTCCTCACAAGATGCCACTGGCTACTTTGGGTATTTGAAGAAGCTGTTCAATTTCTTCTCCCTTCTCTGGGTGCCACCCAGCGATGGTCCATTTTAACAAAACATTTTAAACTCGCTCTGAAATCTTGGAGTGACGTTAGATGGGAGAGTAGGCTTCAGAGTGTAACAGCTGTCCGAAATCAAACAAAGGAAGTGAGAGATGCTCTCCTGGAGGCAAAGGAGGCTGTTAATGATCCAGTGGCAAAAGTGGAGGCTTAAGCTCTTGCTGAGGAAGTAGCCTCATTTCGTTTTGTGATTTGCTCTGGGTGAACAAGCTACTGCAATCCAGTTCCATGCAGCTTGATGTTGCTGTCAGGCTCATTGACAGTACCAAAATCAACCTCTCCAAATACAGACAATCTGGGTTTGATGAGGCTGTGTCAACTGCCAAGGAACTCTGTGAGGCCCTGAATATAGAAACAGAGCTTAAGGAGAAAAGGCTCAGGAGCACAAAAAGGCACTTTGCAGACGAAGCTGCTGATGAGCCCCTCAATGATGCCCTTAAAAAGCTTGAAGTCACATTTTTCAATTGTGTCGTGGACTCTGCTTTAATGTCACTACAGGAGAGGTTTGAGACCATGAATCAAGTCAAAGAAAAATATGGAGTTCTGCTTGACTTCAGCAAAGTGAACGGAATGTCCAAGGAGGACTTGAAGAGACACTGCAATGAATTCCACAAGACAATGACGGATAAGGGACTGGCTGACGTTGATGGACCTGAGATGATGCAGGAAATCATCAACCTTCCTCAGCTTTCACCACAGACATCTGCCTTGGAAATGCTGACATTTCTGCATAACAATCGGCTTCAAGAGGTATATCCCAAACTGTGGATTGCTCTTCGTATTGCACTGACTCTCCCTGTCACAGTTGCCTCTGCTGAGCGAAGCTTTTCAAAGCTCAAACTCATCAAAACGTACATGCGTTCATCAGTGGGGCAGGAACGTTTAAGTGGTTTGGCTGTCATCAGCATCAATGGGGACGTGGCTCAGAAACTGTCATACGATGACCTGATAGCTGATTTTGCAGCTAGGAAATGTAGGCGTGTGCCTCTGTAGGGCCTCTGACAACTGATGGCAGTGAAAATGTTTAATATAGTTCTATAGAATAGCAGAATGGTCTCTTTATAGAGATGTAGTCCCTCTGTTGAGTAAATTCTACTGTGCAGTTATGTATGGTTATTTGCAGTTTAAAATGTGCACTTTAAAATTCATACTTATACTGTTATTTCCTCTTTAAACTTTTTTTTGCACTTTTAACTTTCTGTGTTTACATTGTTCAGTTCCAAATCTGTGTTTTTAGTAATTGTGGTGGTTTTTGGTATTTATAATTTGAACCTTTATATTATTTATTTCTTTTCATATTTGATGCCATTGTTCATGTAAAATTATTTATTTGCAGCAGTTATTTTGTAAGTAAAGAGAACCTAACTAAGAAATTCTGAATGGTTGTTATTCCTTGGGGTGGAGGGTGGGGGGGCACCACCAAGCATTTGTGCTTAGGGCACCCAAATGGCTAGTGCCGGCCCTGCCCGGGGTCCTTGGTTTTTTGGGGACAGGGATGATGGTGGAGGCTTTGAAGCAGGCTGGCACATGGCACGACTCAAGTGAGGTGTTAAAAATGTCTGTCAACACCGGAGACAGCTGATCAGCACAGTGCATCAGGGTGGATGGGAAGACAGAGTCCGGCCCAGCTGCTTTGCGGCCTTGTTTGGTCTGGACCTTTGGATTGTTCAGTTTTATCCGAACCAAAATTATTGGTGTTAAACTTCCCCTAGACCACGGTCCGGACCAAGCAGACAAAAAAGGTGGTCTCGGTCCGGATAAAACTGAACCATAGTTCGTTTCTAGTGTGAAAGCATTTTTTAGATGGTCCGGACTTTCAGACTATTTACATGGTTTGGCAATAAAAATGCATGGGGAAATGCACTGAAATAGAGACACAATTGTAAATGTCCGGTGACAGCTCATGTTGAAACAGACAGCCTCTATAGAAGCACGTCTTTGGTCTCGTCTCAGAGGTGCAGACGTTTAACAAATTTGAATGCGCCTCGAGTTGGCTATAGGCTCGTAGGTGCTGCAGGCAGGAACCTCATGACAAAGATAAGACTATAGAAGCAATGATATCCATCTGTTCCTTCCTTATTCATTCTTGTTAAATATACTGATGGAACTGGTGTCAAGCATTGTGAGACGCAGCCCACATAAATGATTATGACAGGACGCAAGTCTGTCCCATAAAGGTTGTTAGTGTGAAACCAAAACTAACCAAATGTTTCTAAACTTTGTTTCTGACCTTGGTGCGGACTTTCAGGTGTGAATGCTTAAACGGAAACTGACAGAATTACTATACAGTGGGTACGGAAAGTATTCAGACCCCTTTAAATTTTTCACTCTTTGTTTCATTGCAGCCATTTTCCAAAAATCAAAAAAGTTCATTTTATTTCTCAGTAATGTACACTCAGCACCCCATCTTGACAGAAAAAAAAACAGAAATGTAGAAGTTTTTGCAAATTTATTAAAAAACAAAAACTGAAATCTCACATGGTCATAAGTATTCAGACCCTTTGCTCAGTATTTAGTAGAAGCAGCCTTTTGATCTAATACAGCCATGAGTCGCTTTGGGAAAGATGCAACAAGTTTTTCACATCTGGATTTGGGTATCCTCTGCCATTCCTCCTTGCAGATCCTCTCCAGTTCTGTCAGGTTGGATGGTAAACGTTGGTGGACAGCCATTTTCAGGTCTCTACAGAGATGCTCAATTGGGTTTAAGTCAGGGCTCTGGCTGGGCCATTCAAGAACAGCCACGGAGTTGTTGTGAAGCCACTCCTTCGTTATTTTAGCGGTGTGCTTAGGGTGATTGTCTTGTTGGAAGGTAAACCTTCGGCCCAGTCTGAGGTCCAGAGCACTCTGGAAAAGGTTTTCGTCCAGGATATCCCTGTACTTGGCCGCATTCATCTTTCCCTCGATTGCAACCAGTGGTCCTGTCCCTGCAGCTGAAAAACACCCCCACAGCATGATGCTGCCACCACCATGCTTCACTGTTGAGACTGTATTGGACAGGTGATGAGCAGTGCCTGGTTTTCTCCACACATACCGCTTAGAATTAAGGCCAAAAAGTTCTATCTTGGTCTCATCAGACCAGAGGATCTTATTTATCACCATCTTGGAGTCCTTCAGGTGTTTTTTAGCAAACTCCATGCGGGCTTTCATGCGTCTTGCACTGAGGAGAGGCTTCCGTCGGGCCACTCTGCCATAAAGCCCCGACTGGAGGATTGCTGCAGTGATGGTTGACTTACAACTTTCTCCCATCTCCCGACTGCATCTCTGGAGCTCAGCCACAGTGATCTTTCGGCTCTTCTCCCCCGATAGCTCAGTTTGGCCGGACGGCCAGCTCTAGGAAGGGTTCTGGTCGTCCCAAATGTCTTCCATTTAAGGATTATGGAGGCCACTGTGCTCTTAGGAACCTTAAGTGCAGCAGAAATTTTTTTGTAACCTTGGCCAGATCTGTGCCTTGCCCCAATTCTGTCTCTGAGCTCTTCAGGCAGTTCCTTTGACCTCATGATTCTCATTTGCTCTGACATGCACTGTGAGCTGTAAGGTCTTATATAGACAGGTGTGTGGCTTTCCTAATCAAGTCTAATCAGTATAATCAAACACAGCTGGCCTCAAATGAAGGTGTAGAACCATCTCAAGGATGATAAGAAATAGACAGCATCTGAGTTAAATATGAGTGTCACAGCAAAGGGTCTGAATACTTATGACCATGTGATATTTCAGTTTTTGTTTAATGAATTTGCAAAAAATTCTACATCTTTTTTTCTTTCAAGATGGGGTGCTGAGTGTACATTGCTGAGAAATAAAATGAACTTTGATTTTTGGAAAATGGCTGCAATGAAACAAAGAGTGAAAAATTTAAAGGGGTCTGAATAATTTCCATACCCACTGTACTTTGCACTTGTATGCTAAACCAAGAGTTTACTATTGAAATCCGTTCTCTACTGCTATAGTTATGAGATGCCCCTTTGGTTAGTATTGTCATGAAAAAACTAAAGTGTTGACATATTGACTCCCATTTTTCCTTTGAAGTTGTTCTGTCAGTGTCTTGAATATATGCTCTAAATATGGGGATCATTTTAATACCAAATTTTAAGAGTAGAGGAGCTTCGGTGGTGCATGAGATAGCAAAATAAAGTGGTGAGACAGATAGCTGAACATGATTTGTTTATTGATTCAACTGAAATAGATCAGAAATGTGACATCATTGAGGATGTGTCAGCACCTGCACAGGCGCACGGCACAAACTGAAGATTTGGTGATATCACAGTTGGCATCGTTGACATAATCTTTTCCTGAGGACAGATTTTTTTAAAGAAACAATAATTGCACATTAGAGGTCTCAGATACAAAGACATTGTTCGCATTTTCTCAGTTAAGCAAGAAAACTCAAACCTGATTTACAGTTACAAATTAAAGCTCATACTGAAAGAGTAAGAAAAGGAAACATGCAACAATGAGGGGGAAAGCCAACAATATAAGGTTTCTATCAGATAATTAAGTTGTACCTGCAAAGTTAATCTCCATACAGTTCTCTCTTCCACCAAGGTTGTTGGGTTCCCCTGCAGCCCAGCCTTTGAAGGCGTACTTGGAACCATCACTCCACAGCCACACACCCTCCTGAAAGAAGAGATATTCAAGTGACGATTTACACTAATCACAAAGAATGATCACACCCCTAGTGGCATCTATCCATGCTGATTGTGAAGAAATATCCAGAGCTAAGCTCATGTATAGTTTTGTTTGTGATGCCAATTCAGAAATCATGTCCGTGGTAATAAAGATAATCCACAGATGTTGCTGTGAGCATTTCAGCAGGAACTATTTTGGTAAAAGAAAAGCTGATCATGGATCAGTAGTAGTTTCTCATTTTAAATGTTATTTTTTAATGTTTGAACTTCACAGTTCTGTTCACTATCATGTAGCGCTAGAGTTTGTTTAGCCTTTAACTAAACGTATACCAAGAGAGTTTACACAGTTGGTTGGATTTTTTTTTTTTTTTTTAATGAAAGATCCAGTTATGTCCTGTTGAAAATATCACCACACTAGTCACATTGCAAAAAACATCCATTACAAACAGAATATATTCAATATCAGGCACACAGGGGACAGCTAAATCAGATCCTGTTTTTTGCTAAAAGGCTCACCTTTGCTGCATCGTAGCCTCCAACCCAAGTTGCTTTATCCACACCAGTCGCTTTACGAATCATCTCTCTGATGAACTTGTACTCGTTTGCGGTTTGAAGGGAAGCCAGATTCCCACCGTGAGAAGTGCACGAACGCTGCATGAAATGACAAAGTGTGAAGCAAAAGACAAAAAAATAAAAATTGTACACACAGATGAAGTGAGAATTCCTCACGACTACGTGAACATGCTTGAACCGTGCGCACCAACAGAGTGGACAATGGATCCTGTGTATATTCAATAACCTCCATATGATGACCATGACTAACTGAGTGATCACAAATACAGTGTGCCAGTTGTAACTGAAAACGTACCTCGGCATCAGCCCACTGCTGTTCAGTTTTCTGGAACAAGTAACATTTTTGGCCAAACACAGTCCAACCCTTAGGGCAGGTTTTAAAGCAGGAATCTAAAAACACAGTTGTAGATTAAAGACAATCATGCAAAAAGCCTCCAGTAGCCCAAAGCCAGTGGAGGTCTGAGAAAATTGTTCCTCAGCACAACATTTATGGACACATTAGAAACAGTTAAGCAGCAATCTTAGGATCAAGTGCAGCTATTTCTCATCCACCACTGAGAGAAGCACTAACCTGATGCTGCCTCACTTGATGCCTGTGAAGACAGAAATATTCAGTATTGATTTTTTTCTCAACTTTGCTTCCATTTGCAACTTTACATATGAATTCAAAAATAATGGTGACAGGACGTTGAGTTTTATTTATCAAAATGTGTTTGTTCACTTCCTTATTTTGCAAATATTAATAAAACATTACTACAATTTTTGTTGGGTTGTACAAACTCTTGCAGGAACAGCTTGATGTCGAGTTTGTGTTGTAACAGCAAACTTTTTTGAAAATATTTTATGACTTACAATGCCTCCAGTCCATAGTCCACTGGTCAAACAGAGGACCGCAATGAAAGGAAGAGCTGATGCCATCTGTGTAAGATAAAGTATATTAGTCAATTAATGCACCATAGATAAGCATGTGAATTCAAATTACAAACTTAAAATTACAGTTTCAAAAGTGTTAGTACAGTAATGAGATTTGGTGATCCAGGATAAATATAAGAGATAAGATAAATTAAATTTAATAAGTTTTACAGTAACAAGGAATTCTAAAGGACTACATAAAAAGGGGTTTTCCTTGGAAGCAAACACTAAAAGTAATAATGAACAGAATGAAAACTTGTTTCTGTAGATAAGAGTGAGAGCCGTACCTTGTTGTGATGAACCGATGATGTTCCACTTGCAGCAGTAGCAGGCAGCAGTAGCAGGTAGCAGGGTGTCGATGAGAAGGAAACCCAGCGTTTATATACCTTCTCTGGGTGCTTCGACTCACACACCTGCAACATGTTTTTCTGATTACATGATTCACACCTGTCAAGTATCCCGTTTTGGCCGGGAAAGTTCCGTATTATATGGCGCGTTCGAGACTGGTCGGAACTGGGATATTTCCCAGTTGAAATTTCCGATTTCCGACCTCAAAGCGTTCCAGGTGCATGGTGATGCCGAAAGTCGAAAGCCGAAACGAAAATCATGGGTGACCGTGACAAAGTGTGCACACAGTTGCACCCTCAGCAGTGCTTTACGTGTTAATTAAAAGGATGGCAGTTTAACTGCAACAACAACAACCGACATAAATAGCCCACACGTTACTAGTTCTGCGTTCCCCTCTGGCTATAAGTTGGCAGCCCTCAAGTCAGTCAATGTTGTTGTTACACTTCTTAATGTTTTGGCATTTTTACCAATAACTTTTATGCAGAAAAGATAACTTTACGAGATTCTTTCCTGTAGCCAGCAACTTAATGTGCAAAACATATTTCTACATCAATATACATGCAGAACAGGTTTTACTATATGACCGTATAGCCTATTTTAATTTAAATACATGCAAATATAGCTTACATTTTATTGCCGTTCAGTCTATGGTTTACCATTTACAATGTGTGCTTCCATGGGCGCTGACATTGTTTTCTGACGTCATTCAGCTGCTACTCGTGAAGTCGGGGTACAAATTTTTTCTCCGAGTTCACAAGTAGGAA
This sequence comes from Lepomis macrochirus, assembly GCA_024633595.2. Taxonomy (NCBI): domain Eukaryota; kingdom Metazoa; phylum Chordata; class Actinopteri; order Centrarchiformes; family Centrarchidae; genus Lepomis; species Lepomis macrochirus. Next base: position 30,053,261 of record JALXJV020000014.1, read on the forward strand.
ATCCGACGTTCCAGGATACTTTTTCTAGTTGGACGTCGGAAATTTCCCAGTTCCGAGTTGCCTGGAACGCAGCATAAAATACGGGACTTTCCCGGCCAAAACGGGATACTTGACAGGTGTGAATCATGTAATCAGAAAAACATGTCGCAGGTGTGTGAGTCGAAGCACCCAGAGAAGGTATATAAACGCTGGGTTTCCTTCTCATCGACACCCTGCTACCTGCTACTGCTGCAAGTTGAACATCATCGGTTCATCACAACAAGGTACGGCTCACTCTTATCTACAGAAACAAGTTTTCATTCTGTTCATTATTACTTTTAGTGTTTGCTTCCAAGGAAAACCCTTTTTATGTAGTTCTTTAGAATTCCTTGTTTCTGTAAAACTTACTAAAAACTTTAATTTATCCTATCTCTGTCTTAAATCTATCCTGTATCACCAAATCTCATTGCTGTACTAACACTTTTAAAACTGTAATTTTAAGTTTGTAATTAGAATTCACATGCTTATCTATGGTGCATTAATTGACTAATATACTTTATCTTACACAGATGGCATCAGCTCTTCATTTCATTGCGGTCCTCTGTTTGACCAGTGGACTATGGATTGGAGGCATTGTAAGTCATAAAATATTTTTTAAAAAGTTTGCTGTTACAACACATAAAATCAACATCAAGCCGTTCCTGCAAGAGTTTATACAACCCAATGAAAATTGTAGTAATGATTTATTAATATTTGCAAAATAAGGAAGTGAACAAAACACATTTTGATAAATAAAACACAACATCCCGTCACCTGTATTTTTGAATTCAAATCTAAAGTTGCAAATGGAAGCAAAGTTTAAAAAAAAAAAGATTCAATACTGAATATTTCTGTCTTCACAGGCATCAAGTGAGGCACCATCAGGTTAGTGCTTCTCATAGTGGTGGATGAGAAATAGCTGCACTTGATCCTAAGATTGCTGCTTAACTGTTTCTAATGTGTCCATAAATGTTGTGCTGAGGAACAATGTTCTCAGACCTCCACTGGCTTTGGACCACTGGAGGCTTTTTGCATGATTGTCTTTAATCTACAACTGTGTTTTTAGATTCCTGCTTTAAAACCTGCCCTAAGGGTTGGACTGTGTTTGGCCAAAAATGTTACTTGTTCCAGAAAACTGAACAGCAGTGGGCTGATGCCGAGGTACGTTTTCAGTTACAACTGGCACACTGTGTTTGTGATCACTCAGTTAGTCATGGTCATCATATGGAGGTTATTGAATATACACAGGATCCATTGTCCACTCTGTTGGTGCGCACGGTTCAAGCATGTTCACGTAGTCGTGTTAGGAATTCTCACTTCATCTGTGTGTTTTGTTTTTTTTTTTGTTTTTTTTTTTTGTGTCTTTCTGTCTTTTGCTTCACACTTTGTCTTTTTCTGCAGCGTTCCTGTACTTCTCTCGGTGGGAATCTGGCTTCCCTTCAAACCACAAAAGAGTACAAGTTCATCAGAGAGCTGATTCGTAAAGCGACTGGTGTGGATAAAGCAGCTTGGGTTGGAGGCTACGATGCAGCAAAGGTGAGCCTTTTAGCAAAAAACAGGATCTGATTTAGCTGTCCCCTGTGTGCCTGATACAGAATATATTCTGTTTGTAATGGATGTTTTTTGCAATGTGACTAGTGTGGTGATATTTTCAACAGGACATAACTCGATCTTTCATAAAAAAAAAAATCCAACCAACTGTATAAACTCTCTTGGTATACATTTAGTTAAAAGCTAAAAAACTCTAGCGCTACATGATAGTGAACAGAACTGTGGAGTTCAAACATTAAAAAATCTCTTAAAATGAGAAACTACTACTGATCCATGATCAGCTTTTCTTTTACCAAAATAGTTCCTGCTGAAATGCTCACAGCAACATCTGTGGCTTATCTTTATTACCACGGACATGATTTCTGAATTGGCATCACAAACAAAACTATACATGAGCTTAGCTCTGGATATTTCTTCACAATCAGCATGGATAGATGCCACTAGGGGTGTAATCCTTTTTTGTGATTAGCGTAAATTGTCACTTAAATAGCTTTTCTGTCAGGAGGGTGTGTGGCTGTGGAGTGATGGTTCCAAGTACGCCTTCAAAGGCTGGGCTGCAGGGGAACCCAACAACCTTGGTGGAAGAGAGAACTGTATGGAGATTAACTTTGCAGGTACAACTTAATTATCTGATAGAAACCTTATATTGTTGGCTTTCCCCCTCATTGTTGCATGTTTCCTTTTCTTACTCTTTCGGTATGAGCTTTAATTTGTAACTGTAAATCAGGTTTGTGTGCTATATGAAGAGAGGTTTCTTCCTTAACTGAGAAAATGCGAACAATGTCTTTGTATCTGAGACCTCTAATGTGCCATTATTGTTTCTTTAAAAAAAATCTGTCCTCAGGAAAAGATTATGTCAACGATGCCAACTGTGATATCACCAAATCTTCTGTTTGTGCCGTGCGCCTGTGCAGGTGCTGATACATCCTCAATGATGTCACATTTCTGATTTATTTCAGTTGAATCAATAAACAAATCATGTTCAGCCATCTGTCTCACCACTTTATCTTTGCTATCTCATGCACCACCGAAGCTCCTCTACTCTTAAAATTTGGTATTAAAATGATCCCCATATTTGGAGCATCTACTCAAAACAAGACACTGACAGAACAACTTCAAAGGAAAAATGGGAGTCAATATGTCAACACATTTTAGTTTTTTCATTACAATACTAACCAAAGGGGCATCTCAAACACTATAGCAGTAGAGAACAGATTTCAATAGTAAACTCTTTGTTTAGCATACAAGTGCACAGTATAGTAATTCTGTCAGTTTCCGTTGAAGCATTCACACCTGAAAGTTCGCACCAAGGTCAGAAACGCAGTTTAGATTCGGTTAGTTTTGGTTTCACACTAACAACCTTTACAGGACAGACTTGCGTCCTGTCATTTATGTGGGCTGCGTCTCAATACTTGACCCTGGTTTGACACCAGTTCCATCAGTAGATTTAACAAGAATGAATAAGGAAGGAACAGATGGATGTCATTGCTTCTATAGTCTTATCTTTGTCATGCGGTTCCTGCCTGCAGCACCTACGAGCCTATAGCCAACTCGAGGCGCGTTCAAATTTGTTAAACTAGTGCACCTCTGAGACGAGACAGAAGACGTGCTTGTATAGAGGCTGTCTGTTTCAACTTATGAGCTGTCACCGGACATTTATAATTGTGTCCTTATTTCAGTGCATTTTTATATTGCCAAACCATGTAAATAGTCTGAAAGTCCGGACCATCCAAAAAAATGCTTTCACACTAGAAACGAACTATGGTTCAGTTTTGTCCGGACCGAGACCACCTTTTTTGTCGTACCTAATTTTGTCTGTTTGGTCCGGACCGTGGTCTAGGGGAAGTTTAACACCAATAATTTTGGTTGGGATAAAACTGAACAATCCAAAGGTCCAGACCAAACAAGGCCGCAAAGCAGCTGGGCCGGACTCTGTCTTCCCATCCACCCTGATGCACTGTGCTGATCAGCTGTCTCCAGTGTTGACAGACATTTTTAACACCTCACTTGAGTCGTGCCATGTGCCAGCCTGCTTCAAAGCCTCCACCATCATCCCTGTCCCCAAAAAAACCAAGGACCACGGGATTAAAACGACTACAGACCCGTCGCCCTGACCTCTGTGGTAAAGAAGTCTTTGAGCGCCTTGTGTTGTCCCACCATCTCCAGACCCAGTCCTGGACGCCCTGCAGTTCACCTACAGAGCCAACAGATCTGTAAATGATGCAATAAACATCGCCCTTCACTACATCCTCCAGCACCTGGACTCCCCACGAACCTATGCCAGGATCCTGTTTGTGGACTTCAGCCCTACTTTCAACACCATCATCTCGGCCCTGCTGCAGGACAAGCTCTCCGAGCTAAATGTGACTGACTGCACCTGCAGGTGGATCGCAGACTTCCTGACAGACAGGAAACAGCACTTGAAGATGGAAAAACATGTCTCTGACTCCAGTACCATCAGCACCGGTTCCCCTCAAGGCGGCGTTCTTTCCCCCCTCTTCTCTTCTCCCTGTACACCAACAGCTGCACCTCCAGTCATGTTTTTTCTCCGAGTTCACGAGTAGGATATCCGACTTCAAATGGAGTTCGAAAGTACTGTTTCTAGTTGGAGGTTGTCAGTAGCAGCAGACTGAAGGAGAAACTTTAAATGGTTACAGACAATCAAATACTAAGACATGAAACATACAACAAGATGCCTGAGAACAAACAAGGGAGGAACTGAAATGTCTTGCTTCAGTTTGCGTGAAGATTAATGTCAACAACGTGCACAGTATATTATCCATCTTAGTTTATAATTTCACTGTTGTCTAAGACAAGAAAGTACGGACTAAATATATATTTATATCTAATTCTGAGAGCTTGGAAATCGTAAATTCAGAAAAATAATAAAATAAAATCTGATCTACTTGTTTGAAAGTAAAGTTTTAGATGACAGTGCATCAGGGTGTTTTAAATAAAATGGCCATCCTTTTAATTCACACCAAGTGCCCTGTTGAAATTTGCATAAATTTACAAAAGGAAAAAGAGTTTGTCACGGTCAGCCATGTTTAATGTTTACATTTAGTGTCATGCACCACCATGCAACTGAAACGCTTTGAGGTCTGAAGTTGTGTATTTCAACTTTTATTTCCCATTTCCGACCGGTCCTGAACGCAACATCATTCCAGGTTTTTTCATTGGTGACTTGTTTGCACAGAGAGAGGCAGGTCTTTCCCCTCAACACAATAAATAGCAGGGCCCATATTCATAAAGAATCTTAAGGCTAAGAGTGGCTCCTAGTGACGTAATTCTAAGAAAATTCTTAGAAAAGTGGGCGTTTACCCTTAAAATTAAAGAAAAAATCCTAGTAAAGAAAAAAATAATTCATAAAGCATCTTAACCCTTAAAGGAGCTCTTAAGGTCAGAATTGTTAGGAGCAGGGACGAGGACTTTTAAGAGGCTTAAGAGTTTCTTTAGTAGAGGAGAAAATGGCAGAAAGACGAAGAGGGAGAAGAAATGTGTTGCAGGATGACAGTGAGTTAATCAGACGCTATAGATTAGATCGTGCAGGGATCGTGTTTGTGACTGATCTTATTAGAGACGCGCTAACATCTCCGACACAGGCAGGAATGAAAGTAATCACTGCATTAGGATATTTGGCAACAAAGCAGCGGTGATGATTTGGGTCTGTCACAACCTTCTGTAAGCGTGATCACACAAACAATTACAGCACGTTTCCACTGGACATTCCCATCTTGCAGGCTCAAAAAACTGCATTTATGAATATAGCAGCTTCCCTCTTGCGCACAACGAGAATGAACCGTTAACAGTTTGCGCTCCCTCTCTGCTTCTCGCCCCCGTGCTGTGACACCCGGCCAGAACTTTCCTTTCAGAATGGCCTTGTGTTCATCCACTAACTGGTCCAGTTGGGCTTTCTCACCCTTCTTGGTTTTGATTCCGTGTTTGATCCATTAAAACCAACATTCAAACCACCACTTAAATAGAAACGCCAGCAATCAGTGTTATTGGAAAAAGTGGTACAATTTTTATCATTCCAAGCCAATCAAATACCTTATAGGAAATTAACAGCATGGTAAATAAAAAACAGGATTTATATACACATATATAATGTGTGTGTGTGTGTGTGTGTGTGTGTGTGTGAGAGAGAGAGAGAGAGAGGAGAGAACGGTCAAATAGGAAATATTACGCATGTAATTTCCAAAGTGAAAGCTTATGGCGCGTTCGAGACTGGTCGGAAATGGATTTTTCCCAGTTGAAATTTCCGACTTTCGACATCAAAGCGTTCCAGGTGCATGGTGGTAATTGACGCCGAAAGTGAACGAAAATCATGGCTGACCGTGACAAAGTGAACACACCGGTTGCACCCTCAGCAGTGCTTTAGGTGTTAATGAAAAGGATGGCAGTTTAACGGCAACAACCGACATAAATAGCCCATAGGTTACTAGTTCTGTGTGCCCCTCTGGCTGTAAATTGGTAGCCCTCAAGTCAGTCGATGTTGTAGGTTGCACTTCGTATGTTTTGGCATTTTTAACAATAACTTTTATGCAGAAAAGATGACTTTATGAGATTCTTTACCGTAGGCTGCTACCTAATGTGCAAAACATATTTCTACATCAATGTAGCCTACATGCAGGACAAGTTTTACTATATGATCGTAAGTATTATTTTAGTTTAAATACATGCAAATATACGTTTTGTTGCCTTTTAGTTTATCATTCACAAAGTGTGCTTCCATGGGCGCTGACATCGTTTTCTGACGTCATTCAGCTGCTACTCGTGAAGTCAGGGTACAAATTTTTTTATTCGAGTTGACAAGTAGGAAATCCGACTTCAAGCGGCGTTCCAGGATAGTTTTTCCCAGTTGGAGGTCGGAAATTTCCCAGTTTCGAGTTGCCTGGAATGCAGCATTAGTGTGGTTTCTCCCCACTTGGTTAATTGCATGGGTATGGACTAATGATAGACTGGTGTCCTTGGGTGTGACCTCGATCTGCAAACTAACCAGCCACACTAGGCTCAAGAGTCTTGTTTGTCTCCTGATCTTTGCAAGAGTGTGGTATACTGCTGGCTTGTGGTCTGGGGAGCTGCCAGTGCAGAGCCACCGCTACTTGGCTTAGTTACCAGAGGCCCCAAGCAGTGAGGAGGCTACAACCGACCAGCCTGTGACCAACAGCAGACCCGTTCCTGTTGTGATTGGCAGGAAAATGAAGTTGAGCACACCCAGCCAAGAAGAGCTGCATTGCCATTTAAGTGACCCTGAGTTCCACCCATTTGAACTGACTTTAAGTTATCTTAGCTACAGCCTTGTTTTAACCCTTTGTATGTTTATTTTTTATAAAAATAATTCTGAGGTTATATTTTGTACAGCGTGTTGTTGGAAGCAATGGCCTCCAGGTCAGTAATCTGAAATTTGCATGCTGGAACTGCCAGAGATTTGAGGTTCAAGTGAGGCAGGCCTGCATTAAGAAGTCAGTGTTTAACACACTGATCTTTGGTTTCAAGAAATCAATACAAGTTATTGCAGCAAATATTAGCTATGGGACTGAACTATATTGTAATGAACCAGAACACAAGGTGACGCGAGGCAAATTTTATTTGGGGATCACAAGATCATAACTGAGAAGTCAATTACTTGATCAAAGGCTTATTTTCAGGAGTCCAAATACTTTTGCCTATATGCTTCATCCGCTGACTCCATTCATTGCCATGTTGTCGTTTAATTCCCAGGCTCTGCAAAACAAGATAAACACTGACTTTAGACAGATGAAGTTTATGAACGCTCAAACATGTTCCATTACTGCAGAATGATGTTTTATAATTCACCATTTTACACACTGAACATCAAAGTTCATCCTCAACCAAGAAATAGCAGTTGAACAATGTTGACTCCAGGTCCACTTACTAGCTTTTAATCACCAGGATACAGTCTGGTGACCATCTCTTCATTTTCTTTTACCCTTTGTTAAACACAGCATAGTTCAGCAGCCTTAATGCACAGCAGACTGGTCAAGCTTTAGATTTCTCTGCTTTAATGCAAGCAGCAAATGTTAGCATGTCCAGTTACCTAGCTCACTGCAGCAGGTTTTATTTTGTAGGGTTACAGGTTGAGTTAGAAAAAAGACCTTCAGGATGCTACTACATCAGGCTAACATAAGCAGCCCTGCCTTTATTGGCAGATGTTGACACTCCAGTAACCACAGCCAACCTTGTAACCCAAGACAGCGTTACATTTGACAATTTTAAAAACCTCTGAACATACAAATACAAACCCCATAACTCCTCTGCAAGTTAAGAATTCAAACAAGGTTATGATAGAAGGAAATCTGTGTGATCTGAAATATCCTCATGAGCCATTTGTTATACTAGGACTTATTAGTAGACTTAGGCCCCGTTTACACGATCGGAAAACGCAGATATTTCTCTGCGTTTTGCCTTCTCATTTACACGAAGACGCTGTTTTTAATCACAGAAAACGATTATTTCTAAAAACTCCGGGCAAAGTGGAGATTTCTGATAACGGCGGTTATGTGTTGCCGTGTAAACTGGGAGAAACGGGGTTTTAGGTTCTCAAACGTCATTATGCGCCAGAAAATGCTTAACGTCATGTGAGCGCCCCCTAAGTTTACAGTTTGTTTAGCTAATGTTACTGATAATGGATGCTGTTAAGGTAGTTCTCATTTTTACTTTTGTGCAAACCCTTTTGGCCTGTTTGCATTTGAAAGTACAACTACAGTACTATATTGAGGAGCAGAGGCGAAGGAGTGCACGGAGGTCAGCATTGTTACTTCAGCTTTCCCTTCCCAAGACGTAGATATGTTGCCTGGCAACATCTCTGCCGTTGTTTGTTTTGTTTTGAAAGGAAAAGGAAGTCGCTCATGTTTGTTGTCGATTCTGATTGGCTTGCATGGCTTTATCCTTCTCCCTACACTGCCGCCCATAGGTTTGGCGGCGTATTTATGCGGGTTGATGTAAACGACAACTTTTGAAAACGATGTTGTGTGCACGATATTATTGAAAACGGAGGGGGGGGAAATATCCGTTTCTCTAAATACCCGGCTATGTGTAAACGTGGCTTTAAGTTGGGTTCAGTTGTACACAGCACAACTGTAACGTCTACACTACTGTAGCCTGCTGCCATTGTGACCCAGCTCCAGATAAGCTAAAGAAAACAGATCAAGAATTAACGCGACCTCACTGAAATGGCACGTCCTTGTTTTATGTATAAGCAGGAGTCTGCTAACATTATGATATTTAACTTTACACGACCACAGATCAGCTTCAGTGGAGTGGAACATCCCAACAGGGCCTTTGAAGTACTTACTTTTGCATGTGTAAGCCACCTCCAGGTACTTGTAAGTGCCAACACAGGGGTCTCCAAACACTGAGTTGCTGGCTTTGATAGCACAGCTGTTTTTCCCGTTGCAGCTGCAGATACAGAGTGAACACAGATAATATGGATGTTACAGAATAAAGATTAACGTGGATGGTATCAATCCCCATTGTTGAACAAGAGTTGGCAGCTGTACCTTTGGCCAACTTTGCTCGTGGGGTCGAAGCAGTGGACATTTTGGACCTGAGAGGCAGGTCGGTGGGAAGAACACGTGGTGGAGTCACGGCGTCCATATTGAGCATTGTAGACGAATATAACCTGTTTTGCAGCTGACAAAGACGAGATGATATTCAGTATCCGTGTTGAACCACAAAAAGACCCCTAACACCTTATCACATTAATCCACCAAAAATACGAAGGAGAAAGTGTGGTCTTACGACACTGCAGGTTTGCTGAAGACTCCTCACATGCTACGCTGATGACTGTTAAAGTAAAGGTTAACATTAGACATGTTGCACTCCAACTTCTTTGTGGCTTCGCTTTTAATTATGTGCATATCACTCACTTGCTTCTGGGAGGCAGGTGTAGGTGGTCTCCAGATATCTGTGGTGGCCATGGCAGGGATCAGAAGCACGGAAGATGTCTGGGTCTACGCCACACACCCTCATGCCATTACATCTGCAGGGAGGAGAAAAAGAGCTCGTTTCCAGCTTCAGCCTTCTATGTGAAGGAATTTACATCACGCTTTGTATTGCTGATGTTTGAAGGAATTGTAATGTAGCTGGCAGGGTACAGTTAGAACTGCATCTTTCTACACCTATATATTTAAGTAAGTATTGTTATAGATGGAATTTGCTTTAATTTAGGATGGGAGAAACAGGTTCAGATTTAGAACACAGCAGAAGAAGCCCATTATCTTTAAAAGCCTATATACTCCAACACAAACGCTGATTGTGCTAGAAGATAGAAAACTAAGTGGCACATTTCATACCAATCCATCCAATAGTTGCGTAGATATTTCCATTAAAGCCAAAAATGTCAACCTTTGTTTCATCCTCTGGTGACCATGACTGTATAAAATCTGGTGCCAATTATCTAGATGTTGAATTATTTTATGGCAGGAATGAAAATGTTGACTTGCTGGTGTTGCTAGATTCTAATACTAAGTCGTACCTTTTCCCCATATCCAAGGTGACCTGCAGAGAACACTGTGTGTTGTCATGGTGACGTGGAGGTCCGCCCTTACCGCAGGTCATCCTGTCTGCACGTCCATACACAGCGGTCTGCACACTGATCGCTCCATTTGGTGCTACAAACCACAGAGGGAAACAAGGACGGGGTGAAAAGAGCAAGAAGGGAACAGAGGAAGACTTGGTATATGGAGACGATATTTATATTTCCTATAACGTCTGAAGAACGTCAATATCCCCTCGATTCTCTGAGTCACCAGTATTTATTCTCATTAAAGGGGGAGGAAAAAAAAAATCCACACAACTCAAGGGGAACTTGTTTGAGTTCAGTCATACCACAGTTCAGGTGTTGGTTGGCGTCATCACATGTGATCACGTGCACAGGGGTCGTAGTGGCTCTAGAAAGTCCTAGAATGACAAGTTCGCTATAATTTTTGTATATTGGAATAAATACATACTTGTGGAATCAGTTTTTCAACAGCTGAGATTACAGTTAGGATGAGCGTGTAATAGAGGCAGAGAGGAGGAAGATTAGTGAAGTCAATGATGGAGGTAAAAACAGGAAAGGAAAGTGAAAGTAGTTTGTGAAAAGACAGTTAACAGACCAGTGGACAAAGAGTTAAAAAGCCATGTGTGAGAATTTAACAGTTGCTCTTAAAGTACTGATCACAGAACTGTGTATAGCTGTGACTCAGGTATTTGTAAAAATTAATATAAAATGTATGAGAATCATGGATCATTCTGGAAGTATAATCTAAACTTGTAATACAGAATTCCAACATCCAGTTACCTGCTCTCATAAGCAAACACGTTACTGCCAGCACTGGAAGAGAAGAACACATTTTTAAGTTTAGTCTTGTAACTTGTTTGTAAATCCAGTTTAATATTGTTCTGGGAGTTGATGGAAACACTGAAATATTCACAGGTTAATATTTTGTTTTTGTAAGACTGATTTTAACTACAAGTCAACAATTAATACTCATCGCAGTAATAGAAATGAAATTGAGCGACTTTGATCTCTTCTTGGTTGTAGTCGACATGGTTCTTCAAAAACTGGGTACACTTAAAATAATCGCTGTGTGCTCCCAGGGCCTTAACCAAAATCCTTGTCCATACACATCAAATATATCAAAAAGGATGGAAGTGAAACATTGCTTAACCATCAGCAATATTAAACCTCCAGGTGGAGGACAACTATTAGGTTGATTTTTGTTGGATTTCAGGGAGAATCAGGAAAGAGAAAGGTAGTGGCGGCCATCTTGTCTATCCTTAAAAATGCACAGATATTGGTAGTTTTACTTTTAAAAATTCAGACTGCTGCAGGTGATTGAACTGCTCAGGACATCATTAGTACCCATCTACCGATCATCAGTTATATTGGGGAGCTGAAGTGCCTGCGCAGAGTCCAAAGGATACTGAAAGACAGAACCCACCAGCCACAGCTTGTTCACCCTGCTGCCACAAGTATCTGCTGTCCACCAGACTACAGAGCAGCTTCTTCCCCCAGTGACACCCCTAAACTCAATCTCAGCACTGCACCGTGCAAAACAGCTATTTTTTGGTGTGACTTGTTCTTTATCCACTCATCTACAGAATATAAATTGTGAGTAGTTTAAAGGGAACTACAACTTAATCTCATTATACAACCCTGTGCTGTAAAATGATGAATAAATCTACCTTGTAGTAAGTTAGTTGCGTACTTACACAGTGTGGTGCAGAGTCTGGAGCAGAGCATGGTGTCAGAAGAGCTGCTTTGAGTTGAAATGATTGCAGTGAAACACACACCTGCTATTTATTGTGTTGAGGGGAAAGACCTGCCTCTCTCTGTGCAAACAATTCACCAATGAAAAACCTGGAATGATGTGGCGTTCCAGAGCGGTCGGAACTGGGAAATTTCCAAGTAGAAATACACGACTTCTGACTGGTGGTGCATGACGCTAAATGTAAACATTAAACATGGCTGACCGTGACAAAGTTTTTTTCCTTTTGTAAATTTATGCAAATTTCAACAGTGCACTTGGTGTGAATTAAAACGATGGCCATTTTATTTAAAACACCCTGATGCACTGTCATCCAAAACTTTACTTTCAAACAATTAGACCAGATTTTATTTTACACATTTAGTCTCATGCACCACCATGCAACTGAAACGCTTTGAGGTCAGAAGTCGTGTATTTCAACTTGGAAATTTCCCAGTTCCGACCGCTCTGGAACGCGACATCATTCCAGGTTTTTCATTGGTGGCTTGTTTGCACAGAGAGAGGCAGGTCTTTCCCCTCAACACAATAAATAGCAGGTGTGTGTTTCACTGCAATCACTTCAACTCAAACCAGCTCTTCTGACACCATGCTCTGCTCCAGACTCTGCACCACACTGTGTAAGTACGCAACTAACTTACTACAAGGTAGATTTATTCATTATTTTACAGCACAGGGTTGTATAATGAGATTAAGTTGTAGTTCCCTTTAAGCTACTCCCAACTTATATTCTGTAGATGAGTGGATAAAGAACAAGTCACACCAAAAAATAGCTGTTTTGCACGGTGCAGTGCTGAGATTGAGTTTAGGGGTCTCACTGGGGGAAGAAGCTGCTCTGTAGTCTGGAGGACAGCAGATACTTGTGGCAGCAGGGTGAACAAGCTGTGGCTGGTGGGTTCTGTCTTTCAGTATCCTTTAGACTCTGCGCAGGCACTTCAGCTCCCCAATATAACTGATGATCGGTAGATGGGTACTAATGATGTCCTGAGCAGTTTTAATCACCTGCAGCAGTCCCAATAATTAAAAGTAAAACTACCAATATCTGGCTCTGCATTTATAAGGATAGACAAGATGGCCCCCACTACCTTCTCTTCCTGATTCTCCTGAAATCTCACAAAAATCAGCCTAATAAGTGTCATCCCTCCTGGAAGTTTAATATTGCTGATGCTTAGCAATGTTTGACTTCCATCCTTTTTGGTGTGTATGGACAAGGATTTTGGTTAAGGCCCTGGGAGCACACTGTGATTATTTTATTAAGCCTACCCAGTTTTTGAAGAACCATGTCGACTACAACCAAGAAGAGATCAAAGTGGCTCAATTTCATTTCTTTTACTGCAGATAGGTATTAATTGTTTACTTACAGTTCAAATCACTGGTGATTTATAAAGACGTATTGACCTGTGTTTGACGGTGTTGCCATCAACTCCCAGAACAATGTTTAACTGGATTTACACAGAAGTTACAAGACTAAACTTAAAAATGTGTTCTTCTCTTCCAGTGCTGGCAGCAACATTTTGCTTATGAGAGCAGGTAACTGGATGTTTGAATTCTGTATTACAAGTTTAGATTATACTTCCAGAATGATCCATGATTCTCATACATTTTATAATTTTACAAATACCTGAGTCACAGCTATACACAGTTATGTGATCAGTACTTTAAGAGCAACTGTTAAATTCTCACACATGGCTTTTTTGCTCTTTGTCACTGGTCTGTTAACTGTCTATTCACAAACTATTTTCATTTCCTGCTTTCACCTCCATCATTGACTTCACTAATCCTCCTCCTCTCTGCCTCTATTACACGCTCATCCTAACTGTAATCACAGCTGTTGAAAAACTGATTACACAAGTATGTATTTATTCCAATATACACCAATTATAGAACCAACTTTTCATTCTAGGACTTTCTCGAGCCACTATGACTCCAGTGCACGTGATCACATGTGATGACTCCATCCAACACCTGAGCTGTGGTATGACTGAACTCCTTGAAGTTTTTTTGGGGTTGTTAAGGCAACAAGCAAAATAATTTAGTTCCCTGTAAGTGCAGTATTTGCACTTTTGTTAAGTTCCCACTTTTAGTCTTTATGGGGTTTTTTGTTACCTTTTTAATGAAAGTACTGTAAATACTGGTGACTCAGAACTGAGAGGCTGTTGACTTTGTCTACTGTTAACAGTATAGGAAAAATAAAACATCGTCCCTGTTTCCCTCTGTGGTGTGTAGCACCAAATGGAGCGATCAGTGTGCAGACCGCTGTGTATGGACGTGCAAACCAGATGACCTGCGGTAAGGGCGGACCTCCACATCACCATGACAAAACGCAGTGTTCTCTGCAGGTCACCTTGGATATGGGAAAAAGGTACGACTCAGTTTTAGAATCTAGCAACACCACCAAGTCAACATTTTCATTCCTGCTGTAAAATCAACATCTAGATAATTGGCACCAGATTTTATACAGTCATGGTCACCAGAGGATGAAACAAAGGTTGACATTTTTGGCTTTAATGGAAATATCTACGCAACTATTGGATGGATTGGTATGAAATGTGCCACTTAGTTTTCTATCTTCTAGCACAATCAGCGTTTGTGTTTGGGGGGGGGGATAGGCTTTTAAAGATAATGGGCTTCTTCTGCTGTGTTCTAAATCTGAACCTGTTTCTCCCATCCTAAATTAAAGCAAATTCCATCTATAACAATACTAGCTTAAATATATAGGTGTAGAAAGATGCAGTTCTAACTGTACCCCCGCAAGCTACATTACAATTCCTTCAAACATCAGCAATACAAAGCGTGTAAATTCCTTCACATAGAAGGCTGAAGCTGGAAACGAGCTCTTTTTCTTCTCCCTGCAGATGTAATGGCATGAGGGTGTGTGGCGTAGACCCAGACATCTTCCGTGCTTCTGATCCCTGCCATGGCCACCACAGATATCTGGAGACCACCTACACCTGCCTCCCAGAAGCAAGTGAGTGACATGCACATAATTAAAAGCTGAAGCCACAAAGAAGTTTCTGCGAGAACATGTCTAATGTTGTTCTTTACTTTGACAGTCATCAGCGTAGCATGTGAGGAGTCTTCGGCAAACCTGCAGTGTCGTAAGATCAAACTTTCTCCTTCGTATTTTTGGTGGATTAATGTGATAAGGTGTTTTGCATCTTTTTGCGGTTCAACACGGATACTGAATATCATCTCGTCTTTGTCAGCTGCAAAACAGGTTATATTCGTCTACAATGCTCAATATGGACGCCGTGACTCCACCACGTGCTCTTCCCACCGACCTGCCTCTCAGGTCCAAAATGTCCACTGCTTCGACCCCACGAGCAAAGTTGCTCAAAGGTACAGCTGCCAACTCATCTTGTTCAACAATGGGGATTAATATCATCCACGTTAATCTTTATTCTGTAACATCCATATTACCTGTGTTCACTCTGTATCTGCAGCTGTAACGGGAAAAACAGCTGTACTATCAAAGCCAGCAACTCAGTGTTTGGAGACCCCTGTGTTGGCACTTACAAGTACCTGGAGGTGGCTTACACATGCAAAAGTAAGTACTTCAAAGGCCCTGTTGGGATGTTTCACTCACTGAAGCCGATCGTGTAAACCAAAATATCAGTTTGTCAACATAATGCTGTTAGCAGACTCCTGCTTATATAAAAGAAGGATGTGCCATTCAGTGAGGTTATGTTAATTCTTGATCTATTTTCTTTAGCTTATCTGGAGCTGGGTCACAATGGCAGCAGGCTAGGTACAGTAGTCTAGACAAAAGTTTTGCTGTGTACAACTGAACCCAACTTAAGACGACTACTAGTTAGTCCTAGTATAACAAATGGCTCATGAGAATATTTCAGATCACACAGATTTCCTTCTAACATAACCTTGTTTGAGTTCTTAGCTTACAGAGGAGTTATGGGATGTTTAGTCATGTGTTCTCAATATTAAAAGATTTTTAAAATTGTCAAATGTAACTCTGCTTTGGGTTATGAGTGTCACCCCCCCCCCCCCCAAAATTCAGGGCAGTGCTGCTTATGTTAACCTGAAGTCTGTAGTAGCATCAAGAAGGTCTTTTCTCACTTAACCTGTAACCCTTCAAAACAAAACTTGCTGCAGTGAGCTAGGTAACTGGACATGCTAACATTATAGTTAATGCAGCTTGCATTAAAGCAGAGAAATCTAAAAGTTGATCAGTCCGCTGTGCATTGCTATGGTTGCTAAACTATGGCTGTTTGACAAAGGGTGAAAGAAAATGAAGGTATACTTACTGGACTTAATCCTGGTGATTAAAAGCTAGTCAGTGGACCTGGAGTCATCATTGTTCAAATGCTATTTCCTGGTTCAGGATGAACTTTGATGCTCAGTGTGTAAAATGGTTAATTATAAAATGTCATTCTGCAGTAACAGAACATGTTTGAGCTCTCAAACTTAATTCATCTGAAGTCAATGTCTTGTTTTGCAGAGCCTGGGAATTAAACAACAGAACATGGCAATGTATGGAGACATCGGATGAAATGAAGACACCAATAAACATTGAAATTCCAAATGGTGTGTATAGGCAAAAGTATTTGGACACCGGAAAAGTAATAAGCCTTTGATCAAGTGATCCACAAATAAAATTTGTCTTTCCTCACCTTGTGTTCTGGTTCATTACAATAAAAGATCAAATGGTGTAGTTCAGTCCCATAGATAATATTTCTTTGTGTTGCAATAGTTTGTAGCCTGTACTGACGTTTTCTTTAAACCAAAGATCTGTCTTTGATACTAACTTAAATGCAATAACCTCATATCAGCCTATTGACTTAATCCAGTGGGACTTGAAGGAAGTTAGAGCATGCAAATTTCAGAATATTACTGAACTGGAGGCCATTGCTTAAGAGCAGTGGGCCCGGATAACTAAGGAACTAGTGTCTGGCTCTGAATCTTGTAGTGGTGACATGTCGTCAATTTAAATCAAGAAATCATAGTCAAATGGCCACTGAGGCACCCAAGGAATGAATCTTATGCAGGGGAAAAATTAATGTCCAGGCAAGCATAGCGTTTTTGCGGTTTATTTCCATTTGAGCAAGCATACAAATGGCGTCTGCAGCCTCTCTTGCCCTAGTTAAAAAACCAAACATGAACCTTTCCCGGTGCCTCCCTGTCCTACATGTGACTACCCCTATATGTAGATTCACATGCAAAAAAGATGCCCAATACCTTCAGAACAAAAGCCCCCCAAAAGTACTCTAAATTAACTAAAAATCTACGTTCATGTCAAAATAATCAATCATGCTGATTTAAGGCTAAACAAAAATGAAAGTTATTTCATTACAAAAAAAGGGAGTAGCTCCAACAAATCTTGTTGGCAGGTCATAAAAGCAAAAGGGTGCTCAAAGTAATAAAATGCCTGACTTTTGAGACTAGAGAAGTTATGAGATTCCCCAAATTCAGCAGGAAATGCAATTTTCTGCTGAACCACCGAAAGCATTAATTGTGTTGAGCTATTTAAATTGCCTTTGTTTTTAATTAAAACAGCTGAAAGTCTATTTTCAAGATTAAGTTAATGAGACTGAGGTGAAATTTTAAAACCTCTGTAGTGTGGAAATTTTGAGCATTAAACACCAACTTTTGCATTCTGATTTTTTTTTTCTGCAGTCGTTTATGGTGAAAATCTTTTAAATTTATGTAAAAAGAAACCTAAATTCAAGTTGCAGGTGACAATTCCAACTCTAGCCTAACTCTACCGGAATCTAAGTCAGTATAGGCCTAGCTCTGTCATTCTGTGCTGCTATCAGATCAGTTTCTACTGTAGATCAGGGCCCCTATTCATAAAGAATCTTAAGGCTAAGAGTAGCTCCTAGTGACGTAATTCTAAGAAAATTCTCAGAAAAGTGGGCATTTACTCTTAAAATTAAAGAAAAAATCCTAGTAAAGAAAAAAGCATCTTAACCCTTAAAAGAGCTCTTAAGCTCAGAATTGTTAGGAGCACGGACGAGGACTTTTAAGAGGCTTAAGAGTTTCTTTAGTCGAGGAGAAAATGGCAGAAAGACAGAGGGAGAAGGAATGTGTTGCAGACAACGGATGACAGTGAGTCAATCAGACGCTATAGATTAGATCGTGCAGGGATCGGGTTTGTGACTGATCTTATTAGAGACACGCTAACATCTCCGACACAGCGCAGGAATGAAAGTAATCACTACATTAGGATATTTGGCAACAAAGCAGCGGTGATGATTTGGGTCTGTCACAACCTTCTGTAAGCAGAGTGATCACATAAACAATTACAGCACTTTCAGAACCTCTTATTGTGTCGCAGTTCATTTCGTTTCCACTGGACATTCCCACCTTGCAGGCTCAAAAAACTGCATTTATGAATATAGCAGCTTCCCTCTTGCGCTAGCGAGAATGAACCGTTAATAGTTTGCTGCTCATGCTCCCTCGTCTGCTTCTCGCGACCGTGCTGTGACAGCCGGACCGAATTTTCCTTTTAGAATTTCTTGTGTTCATCCACTAATTGGGCTAACAGGAAACAGTGTTCCTCTGTCCAGTTGGGCTTTCTCTCTATTTGAGTCCACCTTGCTTCCTCGTCTCCTCTGATCCAAGTCACAATTGCTGCTAGTTGAGCTGCCCAGTAAGAAAATTTTATATTTGGCAGGCCCGAACCTCCTTTATTTTTAGCCAAATTAAGTGTTTTAAGTTTAATTCTGGGCCTTTTGTGTTGCCATACAAATCTTTTACACCCATGCAGCACTTTTATTATAAAATAACAAGCTGCTCTTTTAATATGTTTATCTTAATAAGCTTCATGTTTTCAAAAAATGAGCTTTACACATGACCTATATCAGAGCTAAGGATAATATTAGTACATTTTAGCACGCCAATTTAGCATGCATAGTCAACTTTAATCGTTTAAAACATAATTTCCCAACAACAAAAATGTGGCTGGTGAAAATGCTGTGTGGCTAGTGACTTTGAAAAACCACTAGTCACATTGGCTAGTGAGCAAAAAAGTTAATGTCAAGCCCTGAAGGTATGACATGTTTCCATAAATGGTAAGATAATTATTGAAGTTTCAGTTAAGAATAGTGATATTTTTAGCTACTTACTTATTCAGTCAGTCCTCTATTGTTTCCTGTGCTTTTTTCTCACTGTTTTAATACTGTGGTCGTGTTCTTCTTTTAATATATGCATGTTTCATCATATAGCCTCTTTTTCACAGTTACTGTGTTTATTTAGTGTGCTGCACACATCTTTTCCATTTTAGCATCAATAAATTTATGATCGACTGCGTGGTCTCTTGAAGAAGGCACATAAGTTACCATGGCGATTTATTCTGTGCAGCTAGCCTGCTCTACACCAGGCTTAGTTAATCCCTAGTGCCTTATCTGTTCGGTCAGCGGTCACGCTGATCAGAAACCAGTGTTTTTTTCAGCCATTCCATCTTCTTATGTAGGCCTATGTGTTTTGCATATTGTTCAGTAGCCTGTATTAAAATACCAGTTGTGGTTATTAGGTTTTATAATTGAAGATGCGTGCACCATACTTTGCACACAATGAGCATCAGCGAGTTGGTTTATGTGGAATAAAAGCACTTGTAAAAAAAATAAAAAGGATAAATAACAGAAAAAGTAACAGGTACAGCAATAAAGCAACCAAAGAAAGTGTCCAATAGTGGACCAACTGTGTAAGAAGCTAAAAATATCACAGCTCTTAAATGAAACTGTCATTGTTATATTGTGCCTTAAAAGTGAGCACCAGACATGTCAGTCAAGAAACTCACACACACTATTCCTATATTATTTTATAATACTCTCAAATTATAGTCCTACTTCAATAAGGATGATATATTGTGCACTGTTTATTCATGAAAGAACAGGGAGAGGACAGCACAATGTTTTTATCTTCCCATCTACTGCGTGTTTGGGAGAGAAAACTGATTACCGTAATACACTGTTACAGTTAGACTTTGCAAAAATCACTTCTCTTTGCAGTTGCTTGATTTCCAAGTTCCTCTGTGCTTCTTTTTATCTCCATATCTAAGTCCAAGGCTTGGTAATATTTTTAAGTGTATGCAACTCAGACATAACAGTTTGTAAAACATAAGTTTGCACAGCAGGAAGTATTCACCTGTGGATTTGGATGCATATACTTACTACATTGGCAGACTGGCTGTCAGACTGTAGGTCTACAGCCTCAGGGTCAAGTTACAGATATACAGTATTTTCTATTAGCACCACAACACTGAATTTTTATCCATTATCCATATTGACTAAATGGTAAATAATTGAAAAAGGCTTAAAGGTTACTAAGAAAACATGCAATGCAAACATAGAAGATAGATATGTGCATTGTCCAAAAAAGAAACTTAAGCTAAATGAACAAGATGCTGAATTGTCACCTGCCAGCCGAATTGTTTTTCCTTTTTATATAAAGGAAGACATTTCCACCATAAATTGGTGTAGAATATTTCTTCAGACAATTAAGTGTCTAATGCTCAAAAATGTCTGGGGGAGGACCCGCAGACTCCCCACTCATATCTCAGCATTGAATATTATTTCAAAAGGGTTACATGGGCAATACTATGAGGCAAAGAAATACTTTTGCTGTGAACTGCCCCTATACAAATATTTAGAATTGGACAGTATGTTGATTAGTGGTTTTAATTAATACATTTGCTGAGTGACATGTTAACGTCCACTGCTCACTTTTAAGGCCTGACATAACATTACTATTCACGGTAACAATACATTTAAGACATAACACAGTTTCATTTAAGAGCAGTGATACTTTTAGCTAATTATTAAAGTTGGTCCTCTATTGTCTGCCACTTTTTCCTTAATGTTTTATTACTGCGGTCATGTGTTTTTTAATATACATTTTTCATCAGAAACCTTTCCACAGTAACAGCAAATAAAGTATGCTGCACACATCCTATTTCAGCATCAATGAAGCTGATCTGAAATCTGTTGACACCCATTTATCAGAATTACTTACACCTGGCTTGATGTAGTCGCACCTTCTGAGCCTGGTTTGTCCTTTGTGAAACTGGTGAGGCCAGGATGCACTGATCCCAAGAGGTCAAGCCTGGTGTTCTCTTATCCTGGATTTCTAAATTCTGCTTTTGTGAAACAGCCCCCAGAGCCAAGTAATTCCTTTGTTTTAATATTTATTAGTGGTGGGCATAGATTCATTTTTTAAATCTACATTAATCTCACTGAAAGTTTTGAATTCTGCCGAAGGCATTCAGAATATGTGTGCGGACGGGTTTCAAGCCAGGTGGCGCATTAGACCAGGGGCTCATCTCCTGTTTCCAAAATGCATCACAAACTGCTTGAGAAAGCTGTTCTATGATAATTGGTGATGAAAATAAATCATGTTTAATAAGATGTACTTGTGTGTAGCGTGTGATGTGCTTTGCATTTAGGTGGTACTTGAGACTGGAAGAACTCCTACAGTAAACTAATTCCGCTACAACCATAGTCTTGTCGAATTTTCCCAGAAGCAAACCTGGCGGCTGCAGAAATGTTGCTGTCCAACAGCTGTCTGTGGACGTGTTGCTACAGTTAGTGTGAGTAAATACCGCACAATGCCTTTTTTTTTTTTTTTTTTTAAATCAACCGGCGTATCACTAACTAACCTGGCTAGTTGTAAACAACCAGCTGGCCGAGCGAGGTAACTGGAACGCCGTCAACTCGGGTGGGACGTCTTTCCCAGCTCCGACTTCCGAGGTAAATGGAAAGCAGCAATAGCTGCATCCATGTTAGCACGTCACGTTTGATGTGGTCATTTCACAGTAGGCAGACACACAGGTTCGAAGACTTGTTCTTGCCCCCTACAGTGCAATTCGGCTTGGTATACATCTGCGCTAAAATATCAAGGTGAAAGTCATCATAGCTTGCGTAGTATAGACCCAGCTCCCAACCCAGCTTTGAGAATAGATTAACGGCGATATTTATTGCCCGATAAGAGTCTCACGTTAACGGACCACCACTAATATTTATATAATTAGTTTATTTTGATATTTAGTCTAAACATCAGAATCATGTCTGAAGACAGTCTAAATGAGCAAGGAAGAGCTTTTAAGTAGTTTTGTATCAACACATAAGACTCCTAAACTCCCACTGAACCAGAACACAAGATGTGGCAAGGAAAAATTTTATTTGTCACAATCACAATGAGCAAACAAATTACTTGATCAAAAGGCTTAAATAGTTTTACCATTTTGATTTCTTAAGTGTATTTAAACTATGGCCAAAAGTATGTGGACAACCCAGCACACTTCACTAGCCTGGTATGAGATGAACAACTGCTTGAATTTAATGTTCAGAGACCCAAATACTTTTGGCCAGATGCTGGATTTGGAATTTCAATGTTCATTGCTTTCTTCCACTTTACTCAAAGCATGTAGATTGTGATGTTTTGTTTAAAACAGAGGACCTGCAAAACGAGAGAAAACATTGACTTTAGAAGTTTCTGAGCACACCAACATGTTCTGTTACTGCAGAATGAGATTTTATAATCTACCATTTTACACACTGGGCATCAAAGTTCATCCTTGACCAGGAAATAGCAGTTTGACAAACCATCTTAACTTGAGGTCCACTTACGAGCTTTGTGATCACTGGGATAAAGGTAGACACAGCCATTGTTCAGTCATAGCTTAGCAAACACAACAATGCACAGCAGACTGTTCAGTCAGATTTCTCTGGTGTTGCTCTGCTTTAATGAAAGCATGTCCAGTTACCTAGTTCACCACCTGCGGCAGGGTTACAAGTTAGAAAGAGACCTTCTGGATGCTACTACAGACCTTAGCCGGCTGCCATCGTGACCTGGCCACAGGTAAGCTAATAAAAGTAAAGTTTCCATTCCAATTGAAAACATCCTCTTTGACATCCTTGTTTTATGTATAAGCAGGAGTCTGCTAACATTTATATTTTGCTTTACTGGAGGCTACATTCCTTTAGGCAATATTATCAGGAAACACTCCATAAACTTTCATTGTTATGCAGATGATACTCAGTTATATCTATCGATCAAGCCAGATGAAACTCGTCAGTTAGCTAAGCTTCAAATGTGTCTTCAGGATGTTAAAACCTGGATGACCTGTAATTTTCTAATGTTAAACTCAGATAAAACTGAAATTATTGTTCTAGGCCCTAAGCACCTCCGTGACGCATTATCTAAAGATATAGTTTCCCTGGATGGCATCGCCCTGGCCTCCAGCACCACTGTGAGAAATCTTGGAGTTATCTTTGACCAGGACATGTCGTTCAACTCTCACATTAAGCAAATTTCAAGGACTGCCTTTTTTCACCTACGTAATATTGTAGGAACATCCTGTCTAAAAATGATGCAGAAAAACTAGTCCATGCATTTGTTACTTCTAGACTGGATTACTGCAATTCCTTATTATCAGGCTCTTTGAAAAAGTCCATTAAGACTCTTCAGCTGATCCAGAATGCTGCAGCACGTGTTCTGACAGGAACCAGTAAAAAGATCATCTCTCCTGTCTTAGCTTCTCTGCATTGGCTTCCTGTAAAATCCAGAATAGAATTTAAAACCCTTCTTCTCACATACAAAGCTCTTAATGGTCAGGCACCATCTTATCTTAAAGAGCTCATAGTACCTTACTACCCCACCAGAGCACTGCGCTCCCAGAATGCAGGGTTACTTGTGGTTCCTAGAGTCTCCAAAAGTAGAATGTGAGCCAGAGCGTTCAGCTATCAGGCTCCTCTCCTGTGGAACCAGGTTCCAGTTTGGGTTCAGGAGGCAGACACCGTCTCTACATTTAAGAGTAGGCTTAAGACTTTCCTTTTTGATAAAGCTTATAGTTAGGGCTGGCTCGGGTGAGTCCTGAACCATCCCTTAATTATGCTGCTATAGGCTAGACTGCCGGGGGATTTCCCATGATGCACTGAGCTCCTCTCTCCTCTTCCTCTCCGAGTGCAACCTCATCCCATTAATGCATGTTACTAACTCGATTTTTTCCCCCTCTCCCGTGGTCGTGTGCTTCCCCCTCCTGTCACTTCCTGCGGGTGTTGCTGGCTCTGGAGCTGTGGAGTCTGGATCTGTGGTTGGGAGTCTCCTGGTGCCCCCGTGTTCCTGCTCGACGCCCTCTGCTACATTTGCAATTGCTAATACTAGTCCTATTGCTATTATTATTATTACTATAAATATCTGTACCATTTTTCATTCAGTCTATAGCACCATCACCTTTATTGTCTGTACCTCTATGTGTACACTGTGTAGGTTGCCTCCCTCTGCTCTCTCTCTCTCTCTCTCTCTCGCGCTGTGAGATAACTGTTAGTGATTTGGCGCTATATAAATAAAATTGAATTTACACGGCCACAGATCACCTTCAGTTGAGTGAAACATCCCAACAGGGCCTTTGAAGTACTTACTTTTGCATGTGTAAGCCACCTCCAGGTACTTGTGAAGTGCCAAAACAGGGGTCTCCAAACACTGAGTTGCTGGCTTCGATAGTACAGCTTCTTTTCCCGTTACAGCTGTGTATGAAGAGTGAACACAGGTTTGAATGTGCACAAGACTGGGGAATATAGATGTCACATCAGAGATTAACATAGATGATATTAATCCCCATTGTTGAACAAGATGTGTGGGCAGCTGTACCTTTGGCCAACTTTGCTGGTGGGGTTTAAGCAGTTGGTATTTTGGACCGGAGAGGCAGGTCGGTGGGAAGAGCATGTGGTGGAGTCACGGCGTCCATAATGAGCATTGTAGACGAATATAACCTGTTTTGGAGCTGAAGAGGAGATATTCGTATCCGTGTTGAACCACAAAAAGACACAAAACACCTTATCACATTAATCCACCAAAAATACAAAAAGGTTAAAGTGTGATCTTACGACACTGCAGCTTTGCCAGAGACCCCTCACATGTTACGCTGAATCCTGTCAAAGTAAAGAAATATCATTAGACATGCTGCACTCCTTTGTGGCTTTGCTTCACTTTTAGTTCCATGGACAAGTGTCACTCACTGGCTTCTGGGAGGCAGGTGTAGGTGGTCTGCAGATATTTGTAGATGCCAGGGCAGGGATCAGAAGCACCGAAGATGTTTGGGTTTATGTAACACACCTTCTTGCCATTACATCTACAGGGAGAAGAAAAAGCTTCAGCCTTCACAAATGTACTATGTGAAGCAATTTACATCATGCTTTGTATTGCTGATGTGTGAAGGGACTAATGTAGCTGATTGGTACAGTCAGATGTCTTTCAACTGCATTTTTCTACAATATATTTAATGTTCGCTAGTAATGGTTGCACATTGGATTTGGTGTAATTTAGGATAGGAGTGTTTAGGATTCATCCTTTGGTGACCATGACTGTATAAAATCTGGTGCCAATTAAATAGATTGTGAGTTATTTTATGGCAGGAATGAAAACATTCACCTGCTGGAGATGCTAGATTCTCAATTGTACCTTTTCCTCATGATGTCCAAAGCGCCCTTCAGAGAACACTTGATGTTGGCAAGCTGCTGTGGAAGTTTGCCCTTACTGCAGGTCGTCTTGTCTGCACGTCCATACAGAGCGGTCTGCACACTGATGGCTCCATTGGGTGCTACACAAATGGCAGCAACAAGGACCGGGGGAAATTGTCAGGGAGCAAATATGTACTAGATGAAAACTTAGTAATTTAGCTTTTTGCCTAAAAAAAGTGCACTTGTTTGAGTTCAGTCATACCGCAGCTCAGGTGTTGGACAGCGTCACCACATGTGGTCACCTTCACTGAGCGCAAGGGGGTGAAAACGGTGGCTCTAGAAAGTCCTAGAATGAGAAGTTTGGTCTATCATTTTTGCATATTGGAAGTAGTACATCATTGTGGAATAAGCTGTAGCTGTAATCTCAGCTGTTAATACTTGGGAAAATATAGTTTTAGAACAGTCCTTGGCAAAGGATGAGCATGGGATAGAGACAGGAGAGAAGACAAAAAGCAAGCTGTGACTCAGGTCTTTGTTAAAAGAAACAATGCTGCATGAGAATCATGGATATTATGGAAGTATAATCTAATCTTGTGATACAGAATACAAACATCCAGTTACCTGCTCTCATAAGCAAACACATTGCTGCCAGCACTGGAAGAGAAACATTTTTAAGGTTTAGTCTTGTAACTTCTGTGTAAATCCAGTTTGGTAGTGTACTGGGAATTAAGGGCAACAATGAAACACCAAAATCTTTCACAGGTTAATAGTGTTTTTAATCAATCAGTCATTTGAACGTTCAAAAAACAAAACACTGTATATTCTGTATTATCAGAAATGAAAATGAGGGGCTTTTGATCTCTTCTTGGTTTTGGTCAACATGGTTCGTCAAAAATTACATAGGCTAATTAAAATCACCTTATGCTCCCAGGGCCTTAACACCAAACTAACAAATACCTCAAAAAAAAAGTCAACATTGCTTTACCATCACCAATATTAAACTTCCAGGTGGATGAGACCTATTAGGCTGATTTTTGTAGGATTTCAGGGAGAACTTAAGGAGAGATACTGAAAGACAGAACCCACCAGCCACAGCTTGTTCACCCTGCTGCCACAAGTATCTGCTGTCCTCCAGACTACAGAGCAGCTTCTTCCCCCAGTGAGACCCCTAAACTCAATCTCAGCACTGCACCGTGCAAAATAGCTATTTTTTGGTGTGACTTGTTCTTTATCCACTCATCTACAGAATATAAGTTGGGAGTAGCTTAAAGGGAACTACAACTTAATCTCATTATACAACCCTGTGCTGTAAAATGATGAATAAATCTACCTTGTAGTAAGTTAGTTGCGTACTTACACAGTGTGGTGCAGAGTCTGGAGCAGAGCATGGTGTCAGAAGAGCTGCTTTGAGTTGAAATGATTGCAGTGAAACACACACCTGCTATTTATTGTGTTGAGGGGAAAGACCTGCCTCTCTCTGTGCAACAATTCACCAATGAAAAACCTGGAATGATGTCGTGTTTCAGACCGGTCGGAACTGGGAAATTTCCAAGTTGAAATACACGACTTCTGACCTCAAAGTGTTTCAGCTGCATGGTGGTGCATGATGCTAAATGTAAACATTAACCGTGACAAACTCTTTTTCCTTTTGTAAATTTACGCAAATTTTATTTACAATAAGTGATTAAGATACGTTACTCGTTAACTGTGTATCCTTCTAGCTACATCAGTTGGTAATCCTCAAAAGTCAGTAAAAGTTGTAGGCTATATTTCCAAATGTTTTCACATTTCTGGGCATTTTTAACATTTTGCTGAATAACTTTTGGACAGAGAAGATGACTTTCAGAGATTGTTCACTGTAACCAGCTACCTAATTACACTGACAAAATATTTCTACAACACTTTACATGCAGAAAAAGTTTTACTATTTGATACTAGTATGTATTATTTTATTTGAATACTTTGCCTTTGAGTTTATGCTTTACCATTTACAATGTGTGCTTTCACGGGAGCTGCCATTGTTGTGTGACGTCATTCGGCTGCTACTCGTGAAGTTGGGGGACATATTTTTTCTCCAAGTTCACGAGTAGGATATCCGATTTCAAATGGCGTTCCAAAGTACTTTTTCTAGTTGGAGGTTGGAAATTTCCCAGTTCCGAGTTGCCTTCAACGCAGCATGAGTTCCTTGTCAGTTGCAGCAGACTGAAGGAGAAACTTTAAATGGTTACAGACAATCAAATACCAAGATGTGAAACATATAAGAAGAAGCCTGAGAACAAACAAGGGAGGAACTGAAATTTCTTGCTTCAGTTCGCTTTTTGCTTCAGTTTGCTTGAAGATTAATGTCAACAACGTGCACATTATATTATCCATCTTAGTTTAAAATTTCACTGTTGTCTAAGACAAGAAAGTATGGACTAAATATATATTTATATCTAATTCTGAGAGCTTGATTTCATGGAGGAGAACATGTCCTTCCAGACTGTTCTGTTTAATCTAGTTTTATTTTGGAAATTGTAAATTCAGAAAAATAATAAAATAAAATCTGATCTAATTGTTTGAAAGTAAAGTTTTGGATGACAGTGCATCAGGGTGTTTTAAATAAAATGGCCATCGTTTTAATTCACACCAAGTGCACTGTTGAAATTTGCATAAATTTACAAAAGCAAAAAAACTTTTACACGGTCAGCCATGTTTAATGTTTACATTTAGCGTCATGCACCACCATGCAGCTGAAACGCTTTGAGGTCAGAAGTCGTGTATTTCAACTTGGAAATTTCCCAGTTTGCTCTGGAATGTGACATCATTCCAGGTTTTTCATTGGTGAATTGTTGCACAGAGAGAGGCAGGGCTTTCCCCTCCACACAATAAATAGCAGGTGTGTGTTTCACTGCAATCACTTCAACTCAAACCAGCTCTTCTGACACCATGCTCTGCTCCAGACTCTGCACCACACTGTGTAAGTACGCAACTAACTTACTACAAGGTAGATTTATTCATCATTTTACAACACAGGTTTGTATAATGAGGTTAAATTGTAGTTCCCTTTAAGCTACTCACAATTTATATTCTGTAGATGAGCCAAAAAATAGCTATTTTGCACGGTGCAGTGCTGAGATTGAGTTTAGGGGTCTCACTGGGGGAAGAAGCTGCTCTGTAGTCTGGAGGACAGCAGATACTTGTGGCAGCAGGGTGAACAAGCTGTGGCTGGTGGGTTCTGTCTTTCAGTATCCTTTGGACTCTGCGCAGGCACTTCAGCTCCCCAATATAACTGATGATCGGTAGATGGGTACTAATGATGTCCTGAGCAGTTTTAATCACCTGCAGCAGTCCCAATAATTAAAAGTAAAACTACCAATATCTGGCTCTGCATTTATAAGGATAGACAAGATGGCCCCCACTATCTTTCTCTTTCCTGATTCTCCCTGAAATCTCACAAAAATCAGCCTAATAAGTGTCATCCTCCTGGAAGTTTAATATTGCTGATGCTTAAGCAATGTTTGACTTCCATCCTTTTTGGTGTGTATGGACAAGGATTTTGGTTAAGGCCCTGGGAGCACACTGTGATTATTTTATTAAGCCTACCCAGTTTTTGAAGAACCATGTCGACTACAACCAAGAAGAGATCAAAGTGGCTCAATTTCATTTCTTTTACTGCAGATAGGTATTAATTGTTTACTTACAGTTCAAATCACTGGTGATTTATAAAGACGTATTGACCTGTGTTTGACGGTGTTGCCATCAACTCCCAGAACAATGTTTAACTGGATTTACACAGAAGTTACAAGACTAAACTTAAAAATGTGTTCTTCTCTTCCAGTGCTGGCAGCAACATTTTTGCTTATGAGAGCAGGTAACTGGATGTTTGAATTCTGTATTACAAGTTTAGATTATACTTCCAGAATGATCCATGATTCTCATACATTTTATAATTTTACAAATACCTGAGTCACAGCTATACACAGTTATGTGATCAGTACTTTAAGAGCAACTGTTAAATTCTCACACATGGCTTTTTTGCTCTTTGTCACTGGTCTGTTAACTGTCTATTCACAAACTATTTTCATTTCCTGCTTTCACCTCCATCATTGACTTCACTAATCCTCCTCCTCTCTGCCTCTATTACACGCTCATCCTAACTGTAATCACAGCTGTTGAAAAACTGATTACACAAGTATGTATTTATTCCAATATACACCAATTATAGAACCAACTTTTCATTCTAGGACTTTCTCGAGCCACTATGACTCCAGTGCACGTGATCACATGTGATGACTCCATCCAACACCTGAGCTGTGGTATGACTGAACTCCTTGAAGTTTTTTGGGGGGGGGGGGGTTGTTAAGGCAACAAGCAAAATAATTTAGTTCCCTGTAAGTGCAGTATTTGCACTTTTGTTAAGTTCCCACTTTTAGTCTTTATGGGGTTTTTTGTTACCTTTTTAATGAAAGTACTGTAAATACTGGTGACTCAGAACTGAGAGGCTGTTGACTTTGTCTACTGTTAACAGTATAGGAAAAATAAAACATCGTCCCTGTTTCCCTCTGTGGTGTGTAGCACCAAATGGAGCGATCAGTGTGCAGACCGCTGTGTATGGACGTGCAAACCAGATGACCTGCGGTAAGGGCGGACCTCCACATCACCATGACAAAACGCAGTGTTCTCTGCAGGTCACCTTGGATATGGGAAAAAGGTACGACTCAGTTTTAGAATCTAGCAACACCACCAAGTCAACATTTTCATTCCTGCTGTAAAATCAACATCTAGATAATTGGCACCAGATTTTATACAGTCATGGTCACCAGAGGATGAAACAAAGGTTGACATTTTTGGCTTTAATGGAAATATCTACGCAACTATTGGATGGATTGGTATGAAATGTGCCACTTAGTTTTCTATCTTCTAGCACAATCAGCGTTTGTGTTTGGGGATAGGCTTTTAAAGATAATGGGCTTCTTCTGCTGTGTTCTAAATCTGAACCTGTTTCTCCCATCCTAAATTAAAAGCAAATTCCATCTATAACAATACTAGCTTAAATATATAGGTGTAGAAAGATGCAGTTCTAACTGTACCCCGCTAAGCTACATTACAATTCCTTCAAACATCAGCAATACAAAGCGTGTAAATTCCTTCACATAGAAGGCTGAAGCTGGAAACGAGCTCTTTTCTTCTTCCCTGCAGATGTAATGGCATGAGGGTGTGTGGCAGACCCAGACATCTTCCGTGCTTCTGATCCCTGCCATGGCCACCACAGATATCTGGAGACCACCTACACCTGCCTCCCAGAAGCAAGTGAGTGACATGCACATAATTAAAAGCGAAGCCACAAAGAAGTTTGCGCAGAACATGTCTAATGTTGTTCTTTACTTTGACAGTCATCAGCGTAGCATGTGAGGAGTCTTCGGCAAACCTGCAGTGTCGTAAGACCACACCTTCTCCTTCGTATTTTTGGTGGATTAATGTGATAAGGTGTTAGGGGTCTTTTTGCGGTTCAACACGGATACTGAATATCATCTCGTCTGTCAGCTGCAAAACAGGTTATATTCGTCTACAATGGTCAATATGGACGCCGTGACTCCACCACGTGCTCTTCCCAACGACCTGCCTCTCAGGTCCAAAATGTCCACTGCTTCGACCCCACGAGCAAAGTTGCTCAAAGGTACAGCTGCCAACTCATCTTGTTCAACAATGGGGATTGATACCATCCACGTTAATCTTTATTCTGTAACATCCATATTACCTGTGTTCACTCTGTATCTGCAGCTGCAACGGGAAAAACAGCTGTACTATCAAAGCCAGCAACTCAGTGTTTGGAGACCCCTGTGTTGGCACTTACAAGTACCTGGAGGTGGCTTACACATGCAAAAGTAAGTACTTCAAAGGCCCTGTTGGGATGTTTCACTCACTGAAGCTGATCGTGTAAACCAAAATATCAGTTTGTCAACATAATGCTGTTAGCAGACTCCTGCTTATATAAAAGAAGGATGTGCCATTCAGTGAGGTTATGTTAATTCTTGATCTATTTTCTTTAGCTTATCTGGAGCTGGGTCACAATGGCAGCAGGCTAGGTACAGTAGTCTAGACAAAAGTTTTGCTGTGTACAACTGAACCCAACTTAAGACGACTACTAGTTAGTCCTAGTATAACAAATGGCTCATGAGAATATTTCAGATCACACAGATTTCCTTCTAACATAACCTTGTTTGAGTTCTTAGCTTACAGAGGAGTTATGGGATGTTTAGTCATGTGTTCTCAATATTAAAAGATTTTTAAAATTGTCAAATGTAACTCTGCTTTGGGTTATGAGTGTCACCCCCAAAATTCAGGGCAGTGCTGCTTATGTTAACCTGAAGTCTGTAGTAGCATCAAGAAGGTCTTTTCTCACTTAACCTGTAACCCTTCAAAACAAAACTTGCTGCAGTGAGCTAGGTAACTGGACATGCTAACATTATAGTTAATGCAGCTTGCATTAAAGCAGAGAAATCTAAAAGTTGATCAGTCTGCTGTGCATTGCTATGGTTGCTAAACTATGGCTGTTTGACAAAGGGTGAAAGAAAATGAAGGTATACTTACTGGACTTAATCCTGGTGATTAAAAGCTAGTCAGTGGACCTGGAGTCATCATTGTTCAAATGATATTTCCTGGTTCAGGATGAACTTTGATGCTCAGTGTGTAAAATGGTTAATTATAAAATGTCATTCTGCAGTAACAGAACATGTTTGAGCTCTCAAACTTAATTCATCTGAAGTCAATGTCTTGTTTTGCAGAGCCTGGGAATTAAACAACAGAACATGGCAATGTATGGAGACATCGGATGAAATGAAGAAACCAATAAAACATTTGAAATTCCAAATGGTGTATATAGGCAAAAGTATTTGGACACCGGAAAAGTAATAAGCCTTTGATCAAGTGATCCACAAATAAAATTTGTCTTTCCTCACCTTGTGTTCTGGTTCATTACAATAAAAGATCAAATGGTGTAGTTCAGTCCCATAGATAATATTTCTTTGTGTTGCAATAGTTTGTAGCCTGTACTGACGTTTTCTTTAAACCAAAGATCTGTCTTTGATACTGACTTAAATGCAATAACCTCATATCAGCCTATTGACTTAATCCGGTGGGACTTGAAGGGAGTTAGAGCACGCAAATTTCAGAATATTACTGAACTGGAGGCCATTGCTTAAGAGCAGTGGGCCCGGATAACTAAGGAACTAGTGTCTGGCTCTGAATCTTGTAGTGGTATGTCAATTTAAATCAAGAAATCATAGTCAAATGGCCACTGAGGCACCCAAGGAATGAATCTTATGCAGGGGGGAAAATGAATGTCCAGGCAAGCATAGCGTTTTTGCGGTTTATTTCCATTTGAGCAAGCATACAAACAAATGGCGTCTGCAGCCTCTCTTGCCCTGGTATAAACAAACCATGAACCTTTCCCGGTGCCTCCCTGTCCTACATGTGACTACCCCTATATGTAGATTCACATGCAAAAAAGATGCCCAATACCTTCAGAACAAAAGCCCCCCAAAAGTACTCTAAATTAACTAAAAATCTACATTCACATCAAAATCAATCATGCTGATTTAAGGCTAAACAAAAATGAAAGTTATTTTATTAAATTACAAAACAAGGGATTAGCTCCAACAAATCTTGTTTACAGCAGGTCATAAAAGCAAAAGGGTGCTCAAAGTAATAAAATGCCTGACTTTTGAGACTAGAGAAGTTATGAGATTCCCCAAATTCAGCAGGAAATGCAATTTTCTGCTGAACCACCGAAAGCATTGTGTTGAGCTATTTAAATTGCCTTTGTTTTTAATTAAAACAGCTGAAAGTCTATTTTCAAGATTAAGTTAATGAGACTGAGGTGAAATTTTAAAACAAATCTGTAGTGTGGAAATTTTGAGCATTAAACACTAACTTCTGCATTCTGATTTTTTTTTTCTGCAGTCGTTTATGGTGAAAATCTTTTAAATTTATGTAAAAAGAAACCTAAATTCAAGTCGCAGGTGACAATTCCAACTCTAGCCTAACTCTACCGGAATCTAAGTCAGTATAGGCCTAGCTCTGTCATTCTGTGCTGCTATCAGATCAGTTTCTACTGTAGATCAGGGCCCCTATTCATAAAGAATTTTAAGGCTAAGAGTAGCTCCTAGTGACGTAATTCTAAGAAAATTCTCAGAAAAGTGGGCGTGTACTCTTAAAATTAAAGAAAAAATCCTAGTAAAGAAAAAAGTAATTCATAAAGCATCTTAACCCTTAAAAGAGCTCTTAAGCTCAGAATTGTTAGGAGCAGGGACGAGGACTTTTAAGAGGCTTAAGAGTTTCTTTAGTAGAGGAGAAAATGGCAGAAAGACGAAGAGGGAGAAGAAATGTGTTGCAGACAACGGATGACAGTGAGTGAATCAGACGCTATAGATTAGATCGTGTTTGTGACTGATCTTATTAGAGACACGCTAACATCTCCAACACAGCGCAGGAATGAAAGTAATCACTACATTAGGATATTTGGCGGTGATGATTTGGGTCTGTCACAACCTTCTGTAAGCGTGATCACACAAACAATTACAGCACTTTCAGAACCTCTTATTGTGTCGCAGTTCATTTTGTTTCCACTGGACATTCCCACCTTGCAGGCTCAAAAAACTACATTTATGAATATAGCAGCTTCCCTCTTGCGCACAAGCAGAATGAACCGTTGGTTTTGATTCCGTGTTTGATCCATTAAAACCAACATTCAAACCACCACTTAAGTAGAAACGCCAGAAATCAGTGTAATTGGAAAGAGTGGAACAATTTTTATCATTCCAAGCCAATCAAATACCTGATAGGAGATTAACAGCATGGTAAATAAAAAACAGGATTTATATACACATATATAATGTGTGTGTGTGTGTGTGTGTGTGTGAGCAGAGAACGGTCAAATAGGAAATATTACGCATGTAATTTCCAAAGTGAAGCTTAGAATATAACCTACACCAGAATCACTCTTTTTTTCCTTCTTGGACAACCAGCCAATCACAGTCTTCAAAAGATTGTGTCATACATAGCAACGGGGTCAACCCCGCCTCCTCACTAAGATAAAAGTTTTTGTCTTTTCCTTGCTCAGAGTTGCTCTCAGATCAGTCCTGAATAGCTCTTAAGCTAAGACTCCAAGGTAAAAGTTTTTAAGATAAGAGTTTTCTGAGAGGACTCTTAGATTCTTTATGAATACGGGCCCTGGACTCCAATAGCTCCCATGTTAGGCAGCTTTTCCACTCATGTTCAAAACTTTCTGCACATTCAGAATCTCTCCCACAGATCTGTGTTCTCTGACATGCCCACAATAAAGTCATAATATTACCAAACTAACGTGGTCATTTAATTAGAATTCTACCTGCCCTTTACTCTGCGGTGCATTGCGTTATTGACCCAATGGTAGTAACATTATCTCATGGTACGAGACCTCGCCGCATGCATTCTGTAGTCTATGTCATACTGCATGGTTCATCAGGTTTATTTTAGGCCATGTCAAAAAGACATCAAATAGAACACATTCATTTTTGCAGCATGTCCCTGTAATTAGTATGTCAAATTTATTGAAGCTTTCTCTTTGACACCTGCCCTCTCATGGGTCTCAGTCAATGAGCTTGTAGATAATTTCAATTCTAAAATTACTAAATGTTGTTGATGCCATTGCACCAGCCAAGGTGAAGGCGGTCTCTGGTAAGAGAGAAATGCCACGCTGGTAAGAACTCCAAAAAGAGAGTGATAAAAAGCTGAACGCAGGTGGGACAAAAAAAATCTCCAGGTTCATTATGACGTCTAGAAAGAGCGGCACTTATCATTTAGAACTGAGAAATGCAAGGCGGTCCTTCTTCACTGATATCACCAAAACACTAATAATGTACGTACCCTGTTTGCTACTGTCGCAAAGTTAACCGACCCTCCTGTGTCTGTAGCTTCTGAACTTCTATCCACCGGGGCCAGCAATGAATTTGCCTCCTTCTTCACAGACAACATTCAAACAATTAGACAAGCAATCAGTGCCTCCATCTCAGTAAAAGGATATGTGTTGTCCCTGGGTCCAATTCACATAGCATGACACAATTTGAGTCTATTAACCATAAAAAGCAGGAGGACACAATACAACATCTGAAATCCTCTTTTTGCTGCCTTGATATTCTGCCAACAGGTTTGTTTGTCAACATGTCTCTTCTGTCATTAAACCACTCTTAAAAAAGAAAGATGGCACTAATGAGCAATTTATAGGCCCATATCAAGTCTCTCATTTTTGAGTAAAATCATTGAAAAAAGCTGTTTTTCAACAGTTTAGTGCTTTCTTGGCACTAAATAACTGTTGGGGTTTTTTGAACTTTTAATTTTTTTTTTCACAGAACATACACAAAGAACATTATCTGAGACAGTTGATAAATTAACCAGAATAATAAAGAGAAAAATAATTATAAATTAAAATATTCTGTATATATATTGCTGCACCTACTATGAATGTTCACATCTCAGCAAGCATGATACATTAATATACAGCCATACAGTAATATATAAAAACTAATATTTTTCCAGTACATCAGGATTACTGGACAGTCCCAAAATATATGCGTATGGTCACCTGTTTTACCACATTGTCTCCAGCATAGAGCTGCAGAGGGATCTTTTACAAATTTTGAATTGACCAGAGGAATATGAAAATAACGCATTTTAATTTTCCAGTCAAATTCCTTCCATTGCTGACTGTTAATTCCCTTGTGGCACCTATAACAGAGTTTTTCCCATAACTCCTCCTCTATTACTGTATTAGCTTCCATTTCCCACTTTTCCTTAATTTTGTAAGTGTTTCCAACCATATCTGCTAACAGTCTTTTATAAAGATGAGAAACATGTTTACCAACAGGTAGGCGTTTTTTCTAAAATTGTGATAAAATATTTTTCTATACCATTTGGGATTTTGCCAATTCTTTCTTTTTCCTTATGGTTTGTAATGTAATGTCTGATTTGCGAATATCTATAGAAATCACTTGAGGAAAGATCGAATTGTTCCTGAAGTTCAAAGAGCTAGTTGAAAATAAAGAGGCTATTAACTGCCCATCTCTTAAAACCATGACTTTGAAAAAACACTAGTCACATTGGCTAGTGAGCAGAAACGTTAATGTCAAGCCCTGAAGGTATGACATGTTTCCATCAATGGTAAGATAATTATGGAAGTTTCAGTTAAGAATAGTGATATTTTTAGCTGCTTACTTATTCAGTCAGTCCTCTATTGTTTCCTGTGCTTTTTTCTCACTGTTTTAATACTGCGGTTGTGTTTTTCTTTTAATATATGCATGTTTCATCATATAGCCTCTTTTTAACAGTTATACTCACTGTGTTTATTTAGTATGCTGCACACATCTTTTCCATTTTAGCATCAATAAATTTATGATCGACTGCATGGTCTCTTGAAGAAGGCACATAAGTTACCATGGCGATTTATTCTGTGCAGCTAGCCTGCTCCAGACCAGGCGAACAGCCAGGCTTAGTTAATCCTGGTGCCTTATCTGTTCGGTCAGCGGTCACGCTGATCAGAAACCAGTGTTTTTTTCAGTCATTCCATCTTCTTATGTAGGCCTATGTGTTTTGCATATTGTTCAGTAGCCTGTATTAAAATAGCAGTTGTTATTAGGTTTCATTATTGAAGATGCATGTAACCATACTTCGCACACAATGAGTATCAGCGAGTTGGTTTATGTGGAATAAAAGCACTTGTTAAAAAAAAAAAGGATAAATAACAGAAAAAGTAACAGGTACAGCAGTAAAGCAACCAAAGAAAGTGTCCAATAGTGGACCAACTGTGTAAGAAGCTAAAAATATCACAGCTCTTAACTGAAACTGTCATAATTATTGTTATATTGTGCCTTAAAAGTGAGCACCAGACATTATGTCACTCAAGAAACTCACACACACTATTCCTATATCATTTTATAATACTCTCAAATTATAGTCGTACTTCAATAAGGATGATATATTGTGCACTGTTTATTCATGAAACAACAGGGAGAGGACAGCACATTGTTTTTCTCTTCCCATCTACTGCGTGTCTGGGAGAGAAAACTGATTACCGTAATACACTGTTACAGTTAGACTTTGCAAAAATCACTTCTCTTTGTAGTTGCTTGATTTCCAAGTTCCTCTGTGCTTCTTTTTATCTCCATATCTAAGTCCAAGGCTTGTTAATATTTTTGTGTGCAGACATAACAGTTTGTAAAACATAACAGTTTGCACAGCAGGAAGTATTCACCTGTGGATTTGGATGCATAT